>WHNR01000032.1:300000-900000 GCA_009859135.1 Formica selysi
TATTAATAATAGAATAATATTTTATAGAACGTAGAACATATTCTTTGGATATAATAAGTTGCACCTGCTATATGCATATATATGAAAATATATTGGTAATATTTTGATCTTTATTTTTTAATTGCGAGTCTCAGCTCAAAAATATATTCCTATAAATATAATAGTATTTCCTCGCAAATGATCTAGCCAAAGGAAAAATTTAGAAGTCGCTTAATGGTTTCAAAATTCATCAATCACGTTTGCCAAAAATCGATTTTTATAATTTTTGAAACTATTGGGCGACCGCTAATTTTTTTTTCATAAAGAAGAATACGTTTCTGGAGTGAAATTCGGAATTAAAAGAGCATAGGTAATAATATATATATAACCCTTTAAAATGTATTAGAGACCAATTCGGTGTTTCGATGTTTGAAATACGTTTGAATGCATGTCACTTTTCCACCCACACAAGAATTGTAGGGTAGACCTCGCTTCGCGTTGTAAAATATATACGTGGACGTAGTGGGTTCCGCCCCCCCCCCTATGGGGGGCTCCACTTCCGAAAGATATAGCTTAACCCAAACCAAATTTTAGTTTTAAATCAGGAATAGGTTTGGGTTAGGTTATATCTTTCGGAAGTCGGTTATATCTTTCGCCCACCGTAGGGGGGGCGGAACCTACTGTGTCCACGCATATATTTTACAACGCGAAGCGAAGTCCATTCCACGATTGTTGTGTGGATGGGAAAGTGTATGCGTGAACGCAGTGGGTTTCGCCCCCCCTACGGGAGGGCTCCACTTCCGGAAGATATAACCTAACCCAAACCTATTTCTGATTTAAAAATAGACCTTGCTTCGTGCAGAAAGTTGCAAATTCATGTGAAATCATATAATTATAAATCTTGTTTAAGTAGTCAGAACTTTTTACTAACCTAGTGACGGGAAAGGTCAATGACCTTGACTTTCTTAGAGGTCAAGGTCGACATCAAGGTCAACCGGAAGTCATATGGGATAGAGTGTGTTAAGGTAAACATTTACCCATTTACGTTTTATTTAGTAAACTTTTTTTGCATTTAGTAAACGCTTAAAACATTTTGGAGGATGCTCAGGACAGTGACCTTGACAACATATGTCAAAGGTCAAGGTCACTGGGGCTGGGTCCGTTATTATGCATTTTTACCGTAATTTAATTCAATAAGAGAAAATAATCTATTGTTTACGAGAAAATAACTTCTTTTATTTTATGTAGAAGAACGTGTTTGATAAAAATCCAATATATTTAATTGCCTGCATTTGTTAACTCTTAAATTTTCTAAAATTTTCATGCAAATTAGATGTCATAATATATTGATATTTATTTGTAAATACAGGGTGTTCCAGGAGGAAAGGTCAATATTCTAGGAGGTGATCGTATCGGTCATTTTAAGTAAAAATGTTCATATGAATATATGTCCTATTAGCCACGGTTTCCGAGATAGAGCGACTTGAATGTATAGTTGCAAAATTACTGACAAGAAAGAAATACTACGTACTCTTTCTAATATTTATTGTTCAAGTGATACATTTTTTACAGATTATAATTTTTCAAAAATTCCACCGTTAACATCAATGCATTTTTCAACTGTTGTGTGAACATGGCGTGTTGCTCGTCTGAGTACATCGTGACGTTCCTTTATGCGGGCACTAGCATCCATTATTTGAGCGAGCAGTTCGTCTCGTGTATTCACTTTTCTTCTGTACACGTCACTGTACAGGTTCACGGATGAAGGTTGAAGTGTACAGAAGAAAAGTGAATATACGAGACGTACATTCAAGTCGCTCTATCTCGGAAACCGTGGGGAATAGAACATATATTCATATAAACATTTTTGTTTAAAATGACCGATACGATCACCTCCCAGAATATTGACCTTTCCTCCTGGAACACCCTGTATATTAAATTAAGTTAATATAGAGAGAAAGAGGAAAAAGAAAAGATGAATAAAAGAGAGAGAGACAGAGAGAGAAGAAAGAGAAAGAAAGAAGTTTTATTTAAAATTAAAGAAGAGGAAGAATAAGCAAAAGACAGAGAGAGAGAGAGGGAGAGAGAGAGAGAGAGAGAGAGAGTGAGAGGGGGGGAGAAAGAGGGAAAGAGAGAGAGAGAGAGAAAGAAGGGAAGTTAAAATTAAAGAAAAAGTATAAGTAAAAGAAAGGGAGAGAGAGAGAAAAAGACAGAAGAAAAAAAGAAGGAGAATAAATATAATATCAAGTAATAATATTGTTCGGTATTATTAAGTATATTGTTTAATATTATTAAGAAATATTATTAAAAATTATTAATATTATTTATTTTATTTAATTTTAAGACAGAGAGAGAAAGAGAGAAAGAAAGAGCGAAGGCAAAAAAAAAGATAGTTTATTTTAAATTAAAGAAGAGGAAGAATAAGCAAAAGAAAGATAGTGAGAGAGAGGGAGGAGAGAGAGAGAGAGAGGGAGAGAGAAAGAGAGAGAGAGTTAAAATTAAAGAAGTGGAAGTATAAGCAAAAGAGAGGGAGGGAGACAAAAGGAAAAAAGGTGGAGAGAGAGAGAGAGAGAAGAGGGAGAAACAGAAAGGAGAGACGAATAACGCAAAGTATGCATCATAAATAGATTGATAAATAAATACATGAATAAATTAATGAATAGGTAAATAGATACATAACTAAATAAATAAATTATAATTGATGCGCAATGAAATAATATTTGTTATTTAACATATATAATTTCGATCCATTACAGATCTTTTCTTGGACACGATGACTTTATTGAAGACGATTTGAAACTATGTTCAGTCGATAATAGAAAAGACAAAAAGAAGGAAGAAGAGAGAAGGAGAGAGAAAAGAAGATAGGAAATGGAGAAATAGAAAGGAGAGACGAATAACGCAAAGTATGTATCATAAATAGATAGATAAATAAATAGACACAAAAATTGGTAAATAAATACATGAATAAATAAATAAAAATATCAAACATCCTTTAATAATACTCTATTCATGTAAAAAAATTTAATCCAATATCTAAAATTTTCTGAAAGTTACAGCGTGTACAGACATTTCTCAAAAAATTCAAAATTTTGTAAAAAATGAACCCTTTCACCGATACTCACCAAATTCAGTACCAACCATCCTTTAATAATACTCTATTCATGTAAAAAAATTTAATTCGATATCTCAAAATTTGCGAAAGTTACAATGTATAGACATTTCTCAAAAAATTAAAAATTTTATAAAAAATAAACCCTTTCACCGATACTCACCAAATTCAATACCAACCATCCTTGAATGATACTCTATCCATGTAAAATAATTTAACCCGATATCTCAAAAATTGCGGAAGTTAGAGGTTGTACAATATATTGCGTACATACATCATACACACATACATACATACATACATACATACATACAGACATTTTTTATGAATATGATTTTTCGACGTTTTGGAACATTCTAAACACATTGGCATAGAAAACCCGAAAATAATTTTGTCACGAAAACAAAGCTTCCTCTATGAGGAAGCAATATGTATATACGTAATGAACTAAAATTTGTTATTTAACATACATATAATATCGATCCATTTCAGATCTTAAATAGATAAATAAATAAATAAATAGGTAACAAATAAATAATTAGATTAATCAAAAATAATCAACAAATGTCTTTAAAGGTAAATAAATACATAGATAAATAGATAAATAATTAAACATATTAGATTAAATAAATAGATAAATAAAGAAATAAATAAATATGTAATTAAATAGAAAAATAAATAAATAAATAGGAAAATAAATAGATAAATTAATTAATAAATTATAATCGGTGCGTAATAAACTGATATTTGACATTTAATATACATAAAATTTTGATCCATTTCGGATCTTTCTTAATATTTTTTGTATGTAGTGTGTGTAAAAACAATTATTTATTTTTTTAGATATTCAAAGTGAGCTCTCGAAATTTGCAGGTTTTTTTAAATAGTATTATTATCTTCCCCAGGCCGTCAAACGAGAATACAAAAAGAAGGAAAAAGAAAAAGAGAGAGAGAAAAGAAGAAGAAGAAAATAGAGAAGGGAGAAACGGGAAAAAGAGACGAAGAATGCAAAGTACGTATCATAAATAAATAGATATAAAAATAAGTAAATAAATGGATAAAAAAATAAAGATATTAAAAATGCCAATGGGTATATTAAATAAAATTAAAGAAAAAGAAGTATAAGCAAAAAAGTGGGAGGGAGAGAGAAAGAGACAGAAGGAAAAAAGAAGGAGAATAAATATAATATCAGGTAGTAAAATTGTTTAGTATTATTAAATATATTGTTAAATATTATTAAGAAACATTATTAAAAATTATTAATATTATCTATTTAATTTAATTTTAAGAGAGATAGAGAGAGAGAGAGAGAGAGAGAGAGAGAGAGAGAGGAAAAGAGCAAAGGCAAAAAAAGGAAAGTTTATTTTAAATTAAAGAAGAGGAAGAATAAGCAAAAGAGAGAGAGAGAGAGAGAGAAAGAGTTAAAATTGAAGAAGAGGAAGTATAAGCAAAAGAGTGGGGGAAGAGAGAAACAGATAGAAGAAAAAAAAAGGAGAATAAATATTTTATCAGGTAATAATATTGTTTAGTATTATTAAATATATTGTTAAATATTATTAAGAAACATTATTAAAAATTATTATTATTATCTATTTTATTTAATTTTAAGACAAAGAGAGAAAGAGAGAAAGAAAGAGCGAAGGCAGAAAAGGATAGTTTATTTAAAATTAAAGAAGAGGAAGAATAAGCAGTAGAGAAAAAGAGAGAGAGAAAGATAGAGAGAGAGAGAGAGGGGGGGGGGGGGAGAGAGAGAGAGAGAGAGAGAGAGAGAGTTAGACTTAAAGAAGAGGAAGTATAAGCAAGAGACGAAAAATGAGAGAAAGAGACAGAAGGAAAAAAAAAGGAGAATAAATATAATATCAAATAATAATATTGTTCAGTATTATTAAGTATATTGTTATATGTTATTAAGAAATATTATCAAAGATTATTAATATTATATAATTTATTTAATCTTAAGAGAGAGAGAGAGAGAGAGAGAGAGAGAGAGAGAGAGAGAGAGAGAGAGAGAGAGACAGACAGACAGAGACAGACAGAGACAGAGACAGAGACAGAGACAGAGACAGAGACAGAGACAGAGAGAGAGACAGAGAGAGAGAGAGAGAGAGAGAGTGAGAGGGGGGAGAAAGAGGGAAAGAGAGAGAGAGAGAGAAAGAAGGGAAGTTAAAATTAAAGAAAAAGTATAAGCAAAAGAGAGGGAGGGAGAAAGAAAGAGACAAAAAGAAAAGGAGAATAAATATAATATCAGGTAGTAATATTGTGTAGTATTATTAAATATATTGTTAAATATTATTAAGAAATATCATTAAAAATTTTTAATATTATTTATTTTATTCAAATTTAAGAAAGAGAGGGAAAGAGAGAAAGAAAGAGTGACGGCAAAAAAAGTATAGTTTATTTAAGATTAAAGAAGAGGAAGAATAAGCAATAGAGAAAGAGAGAGAGAGAGAGAGAGAGAGAGAGAGAGAGGGAGAGAGAAAGAGAAAGAGAGAGAGAGGGGGGAGAAAGAGGGAAAGAGAGAGAGAGAGAGAGAGAAAGAAGGGAAGTTAAAATTAAAGAAAAAGTATAAGTAAAAGAGAGGGAGGGAGAAAGAAAGAGACAAAAAGAAAAGGAGAATAAATATAATATCAGGTAGTAATATTGTTTAGTATTATTAAATATATCGTTAAATATTATTAAGAAATATCATTAAATATTTTTAATATGATTTATTTTATTTAAATTTAAGAAAGAGAGGGAAAGAGAGAAAGAAAGAATGACGGCAAAAAAAAGTATAGTTTATTTAAGATTAAAGAAGAGGAAGAATAAGCAATAGAGAAAGAGAGAGAGAGAGGGGAGAGAGAGAGAGAGAGAGAGAGTTAAAATTAAAGAAGAAAAAGTATAAGCAAAAGAGAGGGAGGGAGACAAAAGGAAAAAAGGTGGAGAATAAATGTAATATCAGGTAATAATATTGTTCAGTATTATTAAATATATTGTTAAATATTATTAAGAAATATTATATAATATCAGGTAATAATATTGTTCAGTATTATTAAATATAATGTCAAATATTATAAAATATTAATAAATATTATTTGATATTATTAAATTTAATTTTAGTATTAAATATTATTAAATTATATATTAAATTTTTTAAATGATTGAATATTATAATAGTTAATAATCTTTTAAAAATTTTATTTAAAGTTAAAGAAAAGACGAAAAGAGAGAGAGAGAGAGAGAGAGAGAGAAAAGAAAAAAAGAAGGAGAAGATATATAATATTTGGTAATAATTTTGTTCAATATTATTAAATATATAGTTAAATATTATTAATAAATATTATTAAATGTTATTAATATTATTTATGTAATTTCATTTTAAGAGAGAAAGACAGATAAAAAGAGAGAGAGAAAGAAAGAAAGAAGGGGAAAAGAAAGAAGCTTTATTTAAAATTACAGAAGAACAAGAATAAGCAAAAGAGAGGGAGAAAGCGAGAGAGAGAGAGAGAGAGAGAGAGAGAGAGAGAGACAGAAGGAAAAGAGGAGAGAAAGGAATATAATATCAGGTAATATAATATTGTTTAATATTATGAAATATATTATTAAATATTATTAATGTTATTTATGCTACTTAATTTCAAATGTCATAGTATATTGATATTTATTTGTGAATATATCAAATTAGGTTAATATAGAGAGAAAGAGGAAGAAGAAAAGACGAATAAAAGAGAGAGAGACAGAGAGAGAAGGAAGAGAAAGAAAGAAGTTTTATTTAAAATTAAAGAAGAGGAAGAATAAGCAAAAGACAGAGAAAGAGAGAGAGACAGAGAGAAAAAGAGAAAGGGAGAGTTAAAGTTAAAGAAGAGGAAATATAAGCAAAAGAAAAGAAGAGAGAGAGAGAGAGAGAGAGAGAGAGAGAGAGAGAGAGAGAGACGGAAGGAAATAAGGAGAATAAATATAATAACAGGTAATAATATTGTTCAGTATAATTAAATATATTGTTAAATATTATTAAAAAATGTTATTAAAAATTATAAATATGATCTAATTTATTCAATTTTAAGAGAAAGAGAGAAAGAAAGAAAGAAAGAGCGAAGGCAAAAAAAAGGATAGTTTATTTTAAATTAAAGAAGAGGAAGAATAAGCAAAAGAGAGCGAGGGAGACAAAAGGAAAAAAGGTGGAGAAACTCACCCCACAGACGCTTGATTTTGCTTCTAGACGAAATGGTGGAGGCAGGCGCAAGCAATGGACAAAATGACCGTATATCCGTATTACAAATAATCCGCTGATAATATTATTAAATTATATATTAAATTTTTTAAATAATTGGATATTATAATAGTTAATAATCTTTTAAATATTTTATTTAAAGTTAAAGAAAAAACGAAGAGAGAGAGAGAGAGAGAGAATTAAAGAAGAGGAAGTATAAGCAAAAGAGAGGGAGAGAGAAAGAAAGAGACAAATAAAAAGAAAAAGAATAAATATAATATCAGATAGTAATATTGTTTAGTATTATTAAATATATTGTTAAATATTATTAAGAAATATTATTAAAAATTATTAATATTATCTAATTTATTTAATTTTAAGAGAGACAGAGAGAGAAAAAGAGAAAGAAAGAGCGAAGGCAAAAAAAGGATAGTTTATTTAAAATTAAAGAAAAGGAACAATAAACAAAAGACAGAGAGAGAGAGAGGAAGAGATAGAGAGAAAGAGAGAGAGTTAAAATTAAAGAAAAGGAAGTATAAGCAAGAGAGGGAGAGAGAGAGAGAGAAAGAGAGAGAGAGAGTTAAAATCAAAGAAGAAAAAGTATAAGCAAAAGAGAGGGAGGGAGACAAAAGGAAAAAAGGTGGAGAATAAATGTAATATCAGGTAATAATATTGTTCAGTATTATTAAATATATTGTTAAATATTATTAAGAAATATTATTAAAAATTATTAATATTGTCTATTTAATTTAATTTAAAGAGAGAGAGGGAAAGAGAGAATGAAAGAGCGAATGTAAAAAAAGGATAGTTTATTTAAAATTAAAGAAGAGGAAGAATAAGCAAGAGAGAGAAAGAGAGAGAGAGAGAGAGAGGAGTTGTGAGAGAGAGAGTGAGGTGCGGGAAAGACCTGTTGAGGGAGAGTGAGAGGGTAGAGAGAGGGAGAGTGAGAGAGGAAGGTGGGAAAGAGAGAGAGAAAGAGAGACCGGAGGAAAAAAGAAGGAAGAAGAATATGATATTAGGTAATAATATTTATGATATTAGGCAGTTATATTGGTTTATTTTGTGACGTATATGATTTTGTGTATATATCATTAAAAATGTTTAAATGAAAAAGAATAAATGGCGCGCGCGAAGCGCGCGCTTTAAAGTGTACTGGCAATGGATAAGGAAGGAGCGCGCGTAGCGCGCGCTGCGTGCTAGTCCCTATATAAAAAAGGCATATAAAGTCGATACTCGCATATATCGAAGTTTATTGTTGTCGCTTTTCCGCGATGCTGATTGGCTGTCTCGCTTGTGCGCTGCGACTTGCTTCATTCGTGTTATTTGCAACTGTCAAATCATGAGAATTGTAAAGATGTGTATAGCGTAACATCTTGGGAAACATCTTGGGAAACTGGTTGCATAAAATTTCATGTAATTTTAGGAATAATTTTTTTTATATTATATACAGGCTGTAAATAAATCCCTCCCCTTCTTCCTGAGATATTTCCATTTATGAATTATCTTTAAATAAAAAAAGCATGTTATATTGAAAATTCTTAAATAAAAAGATTTAAAGATATTCGCATTTTGAGGTTTGAACAGAATTTATATTAACTTATGAGTTATAAGTGTAATATGAAATACTTCAAAAATATTTACTTATAAAAATATTTACTTCACATGAAAGACCGAGCGAGCCTTTAATGCTTTAACAGAGGTAAACAGAGGTTTTATATAGAGCAGGCCTGCCCAACGTTTACTATTAAAAGTGTAATCTATTTTCATGATTAGAAGACAGACATAATCTACCACCTCATTTCTTTTCCAGGTTTAAAAGGCGGGCAGCTCATTATAAGAAAATATCTACTCTCTGATATTACATCATATGCGTATAATATATATTTTCTTAAAACGTACAGCAAAATACTTTTAATTACTGTGATGGTTGCGTCTATATTTCAGTATTGAGTTAGTATTGAGTTGAAATAAATTTCAACTTTTATAATAACAACAATTATGAACTTAAAATTATCACTCTACTAAAAAATGAATAATAATCGCCAAAGAATCACGCCGCGATCGACCGGTCGATTGCGATCAATGGGTAGGCTTGTCTTAGAGTATTAGCGGACCGAAAAAACAAATAATGATTCTGTTTTATTATATAATCTAATCTTTCCATTGTACATATTTCTTGTATTAAGATTCAGAAAAAAAAAAAAATTCTATATTATAAAAATGTTGGATAAAAAAAGAAAAACAGGCGAAATTATATTTAAAAATAATAGGATATTTTTCTAAACAAAACATAAAAAATTTAGAAACTTCTGCTTTAAATACTTAAAAAATTTGTTTTCAAATTGAAAAAATGTATTATTCTTTATATAGTTATAAAGCGTGATAAAAAATAACACTATATTTTGATGAATGTGTTGAAGTGTTGAAGGATATTGCAAGTACAAATTTGAGTATTACTTGTTAATTGATATCCTATACATATATTTCAGAATGCTATAGAATTTTCGGTAAATATTATTTAGAAGTGCCATTTCAACAAAAACTTAAGTTTTTTTATAGAAATCAACAAAAATGTTATAAAAATAAAATGTATGACAGTTTTTAGGAAGGAGCAAGTCTTTTTTAAAAAGTTATTAACAAAAAAGTTTACTGAATAGAATTGAATAAAATTGAATGCATGAGCGGGAGAAGAACCGAGCCCCTCCCCCGCCTGTACACTCATCTCTAAAAAATCTGATCTAACCCAATCCATTTTGTAAAAGTAAATATTTTTTCAAGAATTTTTCAAGAATTTTATTAATTTTATTAATTTCTGTTTAATAAAATATCATACATATATATATGTATGTCGAGAAATTATTTCGAGAAATTACCAAATTTTTATATGTGTGCGTGTGCGTATGTGTATGTTTATAAACAAGAAGGAACGTTCTATTAAATGTACATGGTGTTAGAAAATTATATACATTCTATTCACTGAGTTCTTTTTGTTAATAACTTTTTAATAAAAACTTCTCTCTTAAAAACTGTCATACATTACATTTTCATAATACTTTTGATTGCTATAAAAAAACTAGAATTTTCCTTGGAGTGGCACTTTAAACATTACCGAATTTTATTATTAGGAAGGATGGAGGGCTCAAGAAAATATGGTATATATATATATGTATATATATATATATATATATATATATATATATATTAAAATATAAAAAAGAAAATAACAGTCATCAATTATCGAAAAGAGTAATAAAAATATTTATTTATTTATCCATTTAATAATAGATTTTATTGAATATGCATCTCTCTATAATCCACTGTTGTATACGTTATTCCTATATATAATAAAATGTTTTGATATTAACTATTTTTTTTAACATATATTACAGAGAGGCACCCTCTGTCATTCCTATTAATAAGTATAAATACATTCTTTCAATTATGTAGCGCTTTCTTTTGGTTTCTGAAATATGCAACTTTGAAATATCATAATTTTCGTAATTATTTGTATCATCTTTTTATATCCTTTTATATCCTTTTTATATCCTAATCCTGTGATTTTTGTGTTTATATTTTTCAACAAATTTGTTCGTCACTGTCATTTTTCTCATTTTATCTGTGTACTTTATTAAGTATTTATTAAAAATAAATATTTGAATACATAAATGCGGGGGAGAGACAAATGCCCGAAAAATTCTAACCAAACTGGAACCTAACTTTAATTTAAAATTAGAAATTATTGATTAGGTTACCCAGTCAGCCACGTCTGTTCTAACAGATATTGCCAAGTGCTTGCTACAAATTATTGTCAGCAAAAAGGCTACAAATTTGGTGCAAGAGTTGTTATTACCGATTAAGCTGGCAGATTGCCGGCAAGAACCAAGCAAAGCTTGCTAACATAACTAGACAGCAAATTGGCGGCAGAAACCGAGCAAAGCTTGCTGACATGACTGACATCAGATTGTCAGCAAAAACTGAGCAAGATCTGGAGTGCGCAATCTGATGGCAAATTGGCAGCAAAAACCGAACGGAATCTGCAGCTTAATACAAAGTATTATAAAATAGTTCAGTCGCTTATCGCTATGCGGCGCGTTATTCATTATCTATACCCGTATTCAAATTCTTGTCATGAGTGTATATAAAGCCTGCAAAACGCTAATAATATTATAATATATATATTTCTATCAGTTCAATTTTTGACACAATTCTTATACAAGAAATTCAGATATTGAACTGATTTTTGGCAAATCGGACAGATAATTGTTCGATTTTCACTTATTCGAATAATTTCTGTCCAAAAAGATCTTTAATTTTGTAAATTAAATTATTTAAATTTACTTATACGTTTTAAAACATTAATATATGATTTTATATAACAATACTGTAATTTGTCTTATTTTTGCCATCAAAAGAACGTCAAAAAATGATCTCCCGTAGATGTGATATATTTTGGGTCTCATGAGACCTAACTTAGGATGTCTAATTATCTAATGGTCATTTTATGACCAAAACTTATCATCATTTTATTACTTAGGGTTGAGACTTTAAATCCATTTAAATATACTATTTTATATGAATGGCCAAAAGCTGCAGAATTTGTTCGGTTTTTGCTGACAATCTGATGTCAGATTGTCTTGCGCAGATCTTGCTCGATTTTTGCCACCAATTTGATGTCAAATCATGTCAAGCTTTGCTCGGTTTTTGCCGTCAATTTGCTGTCAGGTTATGTCAGCAAGCTTTATCACCAAAACACAAGCTTAATGCGGACACAGATGGCACTGGATTTGTTACCAAGTTTTGAGCGTATTTGATGCCAATTTGGCAACAATTTGTTATCAAATTGCTTACTGGGTTAGGTTAGGTTATATTTTTTTCGGGTTGCAGGGAGAATTCCCTTCCCCTCCCTCGTGTTCATTTTATAATAAAGTAAAACAATAAAATATACATAGATTTGAAATTTTCCGTGCAAAACTAAGTTTAAAATAAATGAATTCGATATATTTGCATATTTAAGTCTCGAAGTAAATGTTTAATGACGTGATATAAAAATCTGTTAGAAGTTATTTTTAGAATCATGATAGTGAAAACATATGTGGCAAGGTTAAAATCATTGAGAGAGTGAATAATCCCCTTTTCTAAAAATTATATTTATACAATATTTTTCAAAGTCGCATATCTCAGAAATTAAAAGAGTGCGCCAGATAATCTAAAACGCGTATTACGTACGAATGCACTCTTTAGAATATATGTTAAAAGAAAAATAATCTGGAGATATAAGTTAATGTTAACATTTACTAAAAAAAAATATTTTACATATAAAAATACTTACATTAATTCGTTACTTACTTGTAAGTAGACGAGTTAACATTTATATCTGAAAGAAAGACACAAAAGAAAATAGACAAAAATTGTCCAAATTAGGTCTCCATTTCCTTTGATTTTCTTCTCGGTCGATGTGGGGCTTAAGAAAATTAAATCTTTCACAGTCAACCGATGTATGTTGATTGTCCAGGACTAATTTATATTTTTTAAAACTTGTTTCCTTACCGACAGTATGATTTATAATAGAAAAAAAATTTGTTGGCATTCATGATTACTTAACGGATTACTTAACGGATGAAAGAGTAGCGTCGCGACGCCAAGTATATAAAAAATTCTTTCCGACTTGTCGACAGTTTTGCCTATGTACAGGGGCCGCGGCGCTACCAAAAGTAGCTTATCCGGAGTTTTACGTCTAATAAACTTTCGATTAAAATTCCTCAAGAACTAAAGCCGTAATCAAAAATTTAACGGCACTTTTCTGATACAATGTGAATGCAAGTTTTCGATTGCGACCAGTTTGAATAAGATTGGTGCAATCTATACTGAGGAATGATAATTGTATACCAGAAATGTGATATTTTAATTTTCCAACTTTCAGCCTCTCACGTACATATGCTCGCACGCACACACACAAAGCGATTTTGTCCCTCAAGACGCGTTTGCAACGCTCATGTACGATATTATTCGCTTAAGTGTGTAAATACGCCTTGAGAGACGATTTTGTGTATGTGCGTGCATCATAGACATATAGAATGGACTGAACGTTGCGATAGACAAACGCGTGCTCGCTGTAGAGAAAGAGATACTATATGGGAGGCCTATTTTGTCTCTTTTCCTAGCATCTCATTGGTGATTTTATCCCCCTCCATATAGAAAATCACCAATGAGATGCTAGGAAAAAAGACAAACATAGGCCTCCCATATAGTACCTCTTTTTCTACAGCAAGCGCACGTTTGTCTATCTCACAATGCTCAATCCAGTCTATACAGAGTGTCCCATTTTAGAAGTTCCACCCTCATAACTTTTCAGGATCAACGTTTGAAGGAAAACGACTCGGATAAAAGTTATAGGGAACAAAGGGGGCTATCTAATAGTGACCTTGGATTTGACATTAAAGGTCATTTTCAAGGTCATTTGAAGGTCAACTTCCGTTTTTTAAATGGAACTGCCTATTTTTTATTGCATATTCTTGTAGCTTATCTCGAGAGCTTTTCAAAACACTATAATAAAGTATTTTTTCATTAAGTACTTTTTGAGTTATTTTATATTTTAATCAGACATATTTTGATATAAAAATTAAAATATCTCGTAAAATATTTAGTTTTCGATAATCTTACCATAATACTTTTATGTTCAGAATAATGAGACAAATCAATTAGTGTAAAGAGAAAAACAAATAATTGTTTAAAAAAATACATTGTAAATAATTACATACTTTTCCTTAAAAACAATTTTTTTTTTTTATACTAATTGATTTATCCCATTATTCTGAACATAAAAGTATTACGGTAAGATTATCAAAAACTAAATATTTTACGAGATATTTTAATTTTTATATCAAAATATGTCTGATTAAAATATAAAATAACTCAAAAAGTACTTAATGAAAAAATACTTTATTATAGTGTTTTGAAAAGCTCTCGAGATAAGCTACAAGAATATGCAATAAAAAGTAGGCAGTTCCATTTAAAAAAACGGAACTTGACCTTCAAATGACTTTGAAAATGACCTTTAATGTCAAATCCAAGGTCACTATTAGATAGCCCCTTTTGTTCCCTACAACTTTTATCCGAGTCGTTTTCCTTCAAACGTTGATCCTGAAAAGTTATGAGGGTGGAACTTTTAAAATGGAACACCCTGTATATCTATGGCGTGCATATGTATAAAATAATAATGTATGGTTATAAGCATAGACATAGTATATCTAGACCGAGTGTTGAGGAGTGGGGGCCGATGTCCACGTAGAAAAGGACATACTCTGTTTCGTGCCCCTTGCGTTCTCTCTCGCTCGCACGTAGCATGACGAAAGAGAGCGCTATGCTCTGTGCGAGCGAGAGAGAACGCAAGGGGCACGAAACAGAGTATGTCCTTTTCTACGTGGGCATCGGCCCCCACTCCTTAAATAAAGGCAAACGCTCGGTCTAGATATACTATGTCTATGGTTATAAGAGTATATATCGCGCGGATAAGATAAAAATGTTAAGGTTATAAGGCCGGATTCACACCTTGGCAGAAAAGCAGAAAGCAGAAAAGCAGAGGCCAATCAGAACTCGCGCTAAAAAAGCAGAATGTACTGCTTATTTTCAGCGCGATTTCTGATTGGCTTCTGCTTTTCTAGCACGAGTTCTGATTGGCTTCTGCTTTTCTGCTTTCTGCTTTTCTGCCAAGGTGTGAATCCGGCCTGAGGGTGCAAACCCATGGCAGCGGAAAAGCGTAACGCGGAACGAGAGCGGAACCAATCACGAGCGTTCCGCAGTTTTCGCAACGTGGATTCCAAGTCCTTATATCCCCATGGAGCGTAATGAGCGCACCGCGGACCAATGCGCAACCAATCACGAGTCATTATTTCAAAAGAGTTAAAAGGGCGTTAAAACTTATTTAACTTATTTAATATTTTTAATCAATATTTCCAATAAGAACACATTCATTTCAATATTTATGTATACGATAATAAAGAACGACTGATAAAAACAATATTTAAAAGTCATTTTAGAGACATTCTGCTCGTTCTGTTTGCGCTCATTCCGCTCCATGGGGATGTAGGGACTTGAAATCCGCGTAACGAAAATGACGGAACTGTATGTATGTACACATATACTTTGTTAAATTGGCAGCGTAGAGCAACGTGGTCAGTACAGAAACAGAGGTAAATTATTAATTATTACAAGTTATTTCTCATTTTTGAGAGATAAAGGAAAATTTTGAAGTTAGCTTTTACTACCATGTGTATATGTATAGATGTGTATGTACATTACGCGATCTGCGAAACCTATTCCGCTAGAAACTACTGAAAACGGAACGAAATTGCGGAACGTTCGTGATTGGTTCCGCTTTCGTTCCGCGTTACGCTATTCCGCTGCATGGGTTCGCACCTTAAGGCCGGATTCACACCTTGGCAGAAAGCAGAAAAGCAGAGGCCAATCAGAACTCGCGCTAAAAAAAACAGAACGTACTACTAATTTTCAGCGCGAGTTCTGATTGGCTTCTGCTTTTCTAGCACGAGTTCTGATTGGCTTCTGCTTTTCTGCTTTCTGCTTTTCTGCCAAGGTGTGAATCCGGCCTAAGAGTATATATCGCGGAATAATACAATGAAAAGACGAAAAGTGATAAAAGTATTGTGGAATAGTGCAACAAGGAAGAGAAGTGATAAAGTGAAAAGAAATCATTAACGCGGAATAGTGCAAGGAAGAAAAGTGATTTCTTTTAATTGATGTCATATTGAGCAAAGTTAGGTTACATTAATGAAACTGAGCGAATGTTTACACTGGAGTGAATAATCTGTGCATTATTAATTATCATATTTGTAATAAATACATTGTTGTTGGAAAATGATTATGGAAGAATCGAAGGAATATTTGGAGATTTTGGCTGGCCATGTTTTCGATAACGATAAGCTGGTAATTATACACGCAAACGCGCATTCATGTATATAATGTTTATTTGTATTTTATATATAAATAGGGTTGCCATAATAAAATTTTCAAAACTAGAACTTATAGCTCAGAAACCCCGGACATTTCGCTTGCAACCCCGGACGTATACAAAAATGCGAATAGGTTAGCAAGTTGCTTATAACTTATAACAATAAATTAATAATTATTTTAGATCTCATTTTCATTAGTACTTAGAGTAAAAGGAATAAATTAAACATGTTTTTAATTTTAAAGAAGTTTTATTATTAGATTCACGCATAAAAATAAAAAAACAAATGGTTGATAACTTCAATTGTATTGAAGTGATTGAATATGATGTGGTTAATTAAATCTAAAAAGCAGAATATTTATGAATATTCTTAAACCCCAGACATTCATAATTACCCCGGACACATTCGAAAAATCCCCCCGAAAAGCCCTAAAAAAGAGGACGGTGTCCGGGGAAAAGAGGACGTATGGCAACCCTATATATAAATGTAATTAATGCATGATTAATATTTTTAGGTTAACTTGCAAATGTCTAAGCAATGAGTTTATGCTAACATAGCAAAATAAATCTTGTGAGAATTCTACAAAAATATCATAAAAACAACAGCATTGAATATATATTTTTATTAATTGGCTTCATATAGAATAATGAAATAATAAAATCATATCGAAGCACTTCTATAGTGTCCACAAACATTTTGCGGATCTGGAATTACTCGCAACTTTTGGTTCTGGAAATATGAATGTTTATTTATATTTTATATATAAATATAATTAATGTAATTAATGTGTAATTAATATTTTTAGGTCACTTACAAATGGCTAAACAATGAGTTACATGTTTATGTTAATATAGCAAAACAAATCTTGTGGGAATTTTATCAAAAATATTACATATACAGTTGAATCGAAAGCATCAGAGTTAGAGCCTGAAATAGAAATGTTAAGTATTAGCCAAAAGAAAAGAAATAAGGTAATCATTTTGTTTATAAATTATATAATAAAGGTTATTTTATTGGATTAAATACTTTATAGGACAAGACTTACAATTAATCTATTTAACTCTTTTTGACATAATGGTTGAACTTTTTTTTTATTGCAATGAGAAACATGGAAATTGACATGGTTTATTCGAATGAAGCTGCCTTTTACAATATAATGTTATAGGAAAGCATTAGAATATTTGTCATTGACAAAAAGTAATTCAAATTTGAATCAAAATGAGGAGGAAGAATCTGTTAGTGATGCTGAATTGCAGATTTTATTAGAGGATCAAATAAAAGTTTATAATTATTTGGCAGTTGCAGTGATTAAAACAAAAGCTTATGATACAGCTTTAGAATGTGAAACATGTTTCAAGGGGTCAACTACAAAATATTAAAGCACTATTTAGGAAAGGTATTGCAAAAATTCAAATCTTCTTTTTATTTATTATATTTAATCTTTTTTTTAAATAAGTTTTATATATTCTTGATTTATATTTTACATATGGAAAATTCAAATATGTGTATATATATTGTGCGTATCGTAGGAACAATATTGAGACACAAAATCTATATCGCAAAATGTTAGGTATAGTTGAAGATACTAGAAATCCGTAAAAGGATATAAAAGCAGATGATAAAAGTAAGCAATTAAGTAAAGGATATAGGTGCTTTCCTTTTTCTGCGTTTTTAGCAATTTTATCTTTTAAGGTCATTAATTCTGTAGTAAATATCCTCATTTCTAGATTAATTTTTGAACTGGAGTTAATTTTTGAGTGGAGAGAAAGAGAGAGAGATTGTATAAGTTTTCGCATATTCCCCTTTGTGTCTCAATATTGTTCCTATGCACAATATATTTACACATATATTTGAATTTTCTATATGTAAAATATAAATCCAGAATATATAAAACTTATTTTTAAAAGAAGATTAAATATAATAAATAAAAAGAAGATTAGGATTTTTGCAATACCTTTCCTAAGTAGTGCTTTAACATTTTGTAGTTGACACTTCGAAACATGTTTCACATTTAGCAAGTCTACGATGCATAAAGCTGCATCATAGACTTGCAATCGCCATTATTATAAATTTTATACCATTTTCTAGTAAAATCTGTAATTCAGCATCACTAACCGACTCTTCCTCCTCATTTTGTTTCAAATTTGAACTACTTTTTGTCGATGACAAATATTCTAATGCTCTCCGATAACATTATATTGCAAAAGGCAGAATATCTGAATAAACTATTAATTTCCACATTTATATTTCTCATTGCTTTAAAAAAATTAATTCAACCATTAGGTAAAAAAAAAATTAAATAGACTAAGTCTTATCCTTAAAGTATTTAGTCCAAGAAAATAAATAACTTTTATTATATAATTTATAAACAAAATTATTACCTTATTTCTCTTTTTTGACTAATGGTTAACATTTCTATTTCAGGCTTTAACTCTGATGCTTTTAGTTCAACTGTATATGTAATGTGTAAAAATATGTATTTTTGATAGAATTCCCACAAGATTTGTTTTGTTATAATATAATAACATAAACATGCAAACTCATTGCTTAGCCATTTGTAAGTGACTTAATAATATTAATTATGCATTAATTACTTTTATATATAAAATATAAATAAACATTTACATTTCCAGAACCAAAAGTTGCGATTAATACACAAAATGTTTGTGAACACTATAGAAGTGCTTCAATATAATTTTACCATTTCATTATTCTATATGAAGTTAATTATAAAAATGTGTATTCAATGTTATTTTATGATACTTTTAGTAAAATTCCCACAAGACTTAGTTTGCTATATTAACATAAACTCATAGCTTAACCATATGTAAGTTAACAAAAATATTAATTATGCATTAATTACATCTATATATATAAAATATAAATAAACATTATACATGAATGCTCGTTCGCGCGTATAATTATCAGTTTATCGTTATCAAAAACATGGCCAATCAAAATCTCCAAATACTCAACCAATATCCCCTTCAATGCTTCCGTAATCATTTTCCAACAATATATTTATCAAAAATATGTTAATTGATAATGCACAGATTCACTTAAGTCTAAGCATTCGCTCAGTTTCGCTAATATAATCTAACTTTGATCAATATGACATCGATTTTAGAAGAAATCACTTCTCTTCCTCGCATTATTCCGTGATACTCTTAATAACCGGTAATCACTTTATCACTTTTCTTCTTGTGTTGCGCTGTTTCGCGATATATAAGCAAATTTAATAAATCAATAAATGCAAAAAAAATATTTGATCTCTTCTGGTTATATCATTTATTAGAATACATTTTAGAAGGAATTATATACTGTTTATGTGTATGTGTTTATATTCAATAGAATGAATTTGTTTCATATTCATATTAAATATATGAATATAAAACAAATCCATCCGTTTCATAATAACAAGAATTTCCATTCTATTGCTATCTATATTTTGATATTTATTCACTTACACAATTTATATTATTATTATTGATTATACAGTTTGTGTATAGTTTAACTTATGTATTAAAATTATATTTATGAAATATCTATACAGTTTAACTTCTAGATTAAAATTATATCTATAAAAATAAAATTTATCTTATTAAAATTATATCATGTTTTAAAACCTGTTAAATGATTGACAATAAGAGATTGAGCATTAAGACACATTGTGATTACGTCCGCTCAAATACACTATGGTAATATAAGCTTTGTAAAAATATATACTGTTTATATAATTCCTTATAAAAGAAAATTTCCTCCTTATTGAATAAATCTTTAAAAAAATCATATTCATTATGATCATGTATATCATCATGTATATATTGTATAATATAGTAATTTATATTTATCAAAAAAAAATATAAATTTTTATAAAAAGCAGTGATATCTCACTCAAAAAACCTCACAAAGGTTAAAAAAACACGCTAAGTACATAAAAAATATCCCAACTTGTACGCAACAAAAAGTTTAAAAAATATTTACTCCGAAAAAATAGCTTATAAAAAAAATTTTCCCCTAAAAAATAAAAAATAAATACGAAATCAATATTTAATTAGCCAAGTATTTAAAAGTAATTCAGTTTGTGAGGATTTGTAATTTGAAATATTTGAAGTATTTGTCATAAAATCAATCTTGCCTTTACAGAAATATTATAGATTCTTTTGAGAAAATTAAAATGCATTTTATTTTTATTAAAAAATTACACTATTATGTTCCAAATAAATATTTTATATAATATATAAAATAGCACTATTATATTGCGAATTTTATTACAAATAGTAAATCATAAAATTACTTAACCCTTACTGCAATAATGTCGATCACATTGATCACCAATTTCGAATTTAAAAGTGCCCCGTGCCAAACTGATCGACTTGTTTTAAAATTAATTATAAGCTTTACTAAAGGCTCGGAACGAAAAGAATTAAGATTAAAGTAACATACAAAAACTTGGCGTGCTCGGGTTGCATTATAAGTCATACATTTTTATTAATATATTGATAATGATTTCTAATAATCTCTTGCATATTTTTATTTCAGATCAGGCACACCAAGTTTTTATATGTTACTTTAATCTTAATCCTTTTCGTTCCTTTGGTAAAGCTTATAATTAATTTTAAAATAAGTCGATTTGGCACGGAGCACTTTTAAATTCGAAATTGGTGATCGATGTGATCGACATTATTGCAGTAAGGGTTAAGTAATTTTATGATTTACTATTTGTAATAAAATTTGCAATATAATAGTACCATTTTATATATTATATAAAATATTTATTTGGAACATAATAGTGTAATTTTTAATAAAAATAAAATGCATTTTAATTTTCTCAAAGGAATCTATAATATTTCTGTAAATGCAAGATTGATTTTATGACAAATACTATTTCAAATTACAAATCCTCACAAACTGAATTACTTTTAAATACTTGGTTAGTTAAATATTGATTTCATTTTTATTTTTTAGGGGATTTTTATTTTTTAGGGAAAAGTTTTTTTTATAAGCTGTTTTTTTAGGAGTAAATAATTTCTAAGCTTTTTGTTGCGTACAAGTTTGGATATTTTTTATATACTTGGCGTGTTTTTTTAACCTTTGTGAGGTTTTTTGAGTGGGATCTTCCCTGCCGAAAATGTTCGATTAAAACCGATTAAAATATAATCGGTTTTAATCGGTTCAATCCGTGCACGGATTAAAAAGTAATCGATTTTAATTCCGGGTAAAAGTGACGTTTAGGGGATGCAGCTCCGATGACCTTGACATATATTGTCAAGGTCACCCTCCTGAGTGACCTTCAGAAGGTTTTAGCCGTCGCTCGTTTTTTATTAAAAAGTTATTAACTAAAATATTATTTATTGAATGTGTGGAATAAATAAATATATGAATGGACAGAGGAATTTTAAAGATAGAGAGAAATTAAATTAGAAATAGGTATGGGTTAGATTATTTCTTCCGGAAGTGGAGCCCCCCCTTAGGGGGGCGGAACCCAATGTTTTATACATACACTTTTTAATGCGAAGTGAGGTTCCACATGGGTTTACAACTTTCCACGCAAAACGAGGTTCAACTCAAATCAATGTGTCTATTTCTTTGATAGTGGTGCTCCCCCCGTAGATGGGGGGGGGGGGCAGAACCTACTGTGTCCATGCATACACTTTTTAAAGCAAAGTGAGATTCTACATGGGTTGTATATGAGTTGAATCTCGCTTTGCGTGAAAAGTTGTAAATCCATGTGGAATTTCACTTCTCATTAAAAAGTATATGCGTGAAGGCAGTATGTTCCGCCCCCCCCCCTCCCCTACGGGGGGCTCCACTATCAGAGAACTAGACACATTGGTTTGCGTTGAACCTCACTTCGCATTAAAAAGTGTATGCATAAAACAGTGGGTTCCACCCCCCCCCCTACGGAGGGGCTCCACTTCCGGAAGAAATAACCTAACCCAAACCTATTTCTAATTTAATTTATCTTTATCTTTAAAATATAAGCTTGGTAATTCATGCCGACTGCCATATAAATAACATATAGTGAGTAACATACTAGGTAAGAATATCAAAACAAATCAGTCTTTGGGAATGTATTAATGGATGTTTGTATATAACACGTATCTACATCACCAGTCTCAGTATGTCATATAGTCGTTTATCAGTCAGTTGGATAATTTCAAGATTTCCTTAATTTTCAACATGCATTTGCACGAATTTATCAATTTGACATACAATTTTGATTCTTTGTGGAATTTTTTGTGTCAGAAGAAAGTTTTTCGTGGCGAAATAACGTGTCCAAGATGTGAAAATGTATTAGTACTAAACACATCCAATAAAAAATATTTTAGTTAATAACTTTTTAATAAAAAATGAGCGACGGCTAAAACCTTCTAAAGGTCACTCAGGAGGGTGACCTTGACAACATATGTGTTTACGGGGCTGCATCCCGTAAACGTCACTTTTACCCTCTCCCCTCTCTCCCTCCCTCTCTCTCCCCTCCCCTCCCTTCCTCTCTCACCCTCTCTCTTCCTCCCACTCTCTCTCCCCTCCCTCTCCCTCACTCCCTCCCCTATCCTCTCTCCTCCTCCTCTCTCTCTCTGTCTGTCTATCTCTCTGTCTCATATTAAAATCCTTTCCCTGAAATATATACAGGGTGTTCAGCGTAACGGTCCGCACGAATTTTGAGACATTTCTGACAGTTTAAAAAAAGTTCATATAGTGAAAATTAATCTGTTTTATGCAAGCTATCATGTGCAATAAAAAAATTCTGAGAAAAAATTTTTTTTCATAAAAAAATCAATGTCGCCTTGAATTTTTTAAATGGCACCATGCAATCTTTTTCAAAATATTGTAAGGGATTTTAAGACGTATTCAACGCACTATAATAAGTGGCACTTTTATTAATATTTAATATCAAATTTGCAGCATTATTTTAAATAGCAGCACTTATAAGCTCTGACTAAAAATGTAAACATAAACATTGAAAGTTCGAAACATTGAAATGTAAACTTAAATATTGAAAGTCGAGATATGTTCATTGGACATTTACCTGTCCGATTTTCTAAAAATCAGTTCAATATCTGAATTTCCCGGTACGGAAATCGCATCAGAAACTAAACTGATAAAAATAATTACAATATTATTAACCGCATTTTGCAGGCTTCATATACGCTCATGACAAAAATTTGAATACGGGTATAGATAGTGAATAGCGTGCATAGCGATAAGCAAATAAACTATAACCTTAATACTAGTTACAAAAGGACTTTCTGAAAGATTTCAGAAATATTGCAAATACAATATTTTAAAAAACATGATGCAGGTACATTTCTGAAATATTTCGGATGCAAAGTTACAATTGAAATATTAATGAAATATTTCTGTACCATTTTCGAAAATTACAGTATTTCAGCAATATTACATGCCGAGTGGGAATATAGTATATATATATTTATTTATCGAGGAGTATTTATCATCATTACATAACAGATTAATCGACAAACTACGTTAATACTTAAAATTCCTTGCGAGAACCAAGTCTCGTTGAAAACACTTATTTTAAAATTACAAGTTAATCGTTTGCGTTTATGTTTTCGCGTTTGCTTATAATAATGTTATGTACAATGAATAATAAATGGTACCTTTCAATTCTATAATATTTTTGCAACGCGGACATTTTACTTTTTTATGAATAATATTTTTCGCGCAAATAATTTAACAATTCATCATATTTTATCGTTAAAGTGAGAAATTCATAGAATTTTATTTTCTGATAATCAAATGTTAATTGTACCATCCATGCTTTTACTTTATAACACACACACACATCATCACCAAATTATTCAACCAAATATATTCCTTTTCAAATGTATTTGGTGTCAGAAAATCACGATCTATTCATTAAACTAATTTTGTTAATAATTTTTTAATAAACAAGTGCCGGTTAGAACCTTCACAATATTATTCAAGATAATGATCTTGATAATATATCTGAAAATTATTAAAATCGGGAGGAGCTCTCTATCTCTATATAATTACCAAAAATATTCTTACAATTAGATATTATATTGATGTGGCTATAAAAGATCAAAAGTTTTAACACTACAACTGTGTGAAAAAACGAATTATATATATAGTATATTATATTGTATTATAGTATTATATTATATTATACTATAGTATTATATAATCCTAAACACAAATTAATATAAGAAATATATTTTAATAACGAAATAATGAATTTTATTGACATAAATATAGAAATTATTTGAAGTTATCATAGAATAAATGAAGCATTCTTTGTAGCAACATTTCGATAAATATGCTATGGAAATGAAATAGAAAGTAAGTTACGAGTAGCATACTAACAATAAGCATGGAGATAATTCCCTAATAAAAAGATGGATTATATGAAAATCATAAGATAGAGATGATTCTTATACAGAACCCTTGTAATTTTGTACCAAATTTATAGCAATTTAGCATCAAACTTAATATTTCAACAAAAAATATTGTTTTTACAAACACAAGAAAGAGCGTAATCATTTTCTATAGCATTTTTGATGCTGAATACCATTCCAGCTTTTACATTGTTCTAGCATATTACAATTTTTAAAAATTTGCAATTAAATTCAAATACAAAATGCCAAAATGTTATCGATAAGTCGCCAGTTATTTGTAATTTTCCAGTCACAAATGTATTAGGTGTACAAATAAGTTTCCGCCGTTTTTTATCAAAAATTGGGCATTTATTGTGAAAGAACGGAACCTAATGTTTTATTTGAAGTATTGTCCATCGCTTGCCACTACTTTTTCCCATCTTTCTGGCAGCATACGGATACCGCGTCGGAAGAATGCTTCATCTTTTGAGGCTATCCACGAATCGACCCAATTTTTGGTATCTTCATATGATGTGAAGTGTTGCTCAGACAGGCCATGCGCCATCGATCTAAACATGTGGAAATCAGAAGGAGCAATGTCTGGTGAATACGGCGGGTGGGGTAAAACTTCCCAACTGAGTGTTTCCAAATAGGTTTTGACCGGCGCCGCAACATGTGGAAGAGCATTATCATGCAGAAGAATAACTTTGTCGTGTCTGGAGTAGTGGGCGCGCTTTTCCTTGAGTGCTCGACTCAATCTCATCAATTGTGTTCGGTAGACAGCCCCAGTAATGGTTTCGTTCGGTTTGAGCAACTCATAATACACGACACCAAGCTGATCCCACCAAATGCATAACAAGAGTTTTTTTCCATGAATATTTGGCTTAGCTGTAGATGTTGAAGCATGGCCAGGTGGTCCCCATGATTTCTTCCTTTTTGGATTATCATAGTGGATCCATTTTTCATCACCAGTGACTATACGGTGCAGAAAACCCTTTCGTTTATGCCTGGCAAGCAGCATTTCACATGTGAACAATCGGCGTTCAACGTTTCTCGGCGTCAGTTCATATGGAACCCAATTTCCTTGTTTTTGAATCAATTCCAATGATTTCAACCGATGTGAAATTGCTTGTTGAGTCACTCCCAATGTAAGTGCAAGTTCTTTTTGCGTTTGGCACGAATCTTGATCCAATAATGCTTCCAATTCCGCGTCTTCATACACTTTCGGCCTTCCGCTACGTTCTTTGTCTTCGATGTCAAATTCACCGTTCTTAAACTTTTGAAACCACTCACGACAACTTGTCTCACCTAAGGCAGCCTCACCACATGCTTCTACAAGCAATCGATACGCCTCAGCTGCAGATTTCTTCAAATTGAGGAAGTAAATCAAAAGTTCCCGCAAATGACGCTTATTCGGCTCAAAACTCGACATTTTCGCACACAAAAGAATATATTATACTGATAAAAAATCACTAATATTTTAAGGTTATGTTATTGATTGATGTCCAATCTTACGATAAGGACGTTTTACATCTGACAATTTTAATCATAACTTACTGGTGGCGCCAACTTTTGTCAAACGGCGGGAACTTATTTGTACACCTAATAATATATCGTGCGCGTATATAATTATATTCTTTATTGTATTTATATATTCTTTCTTGATCCATCCATCCATCCATCCATCCATAATAAAAAAATCCGTGTAACGTCGTGAAGCGTGTTTTTGCGTCGCATTAATCGAATCTATTGTTACCATTTTACCGCGTGTCTGATTGGCTGTCGATGAGAGGTGATGAACGTTTTATCGAGTTTAGTTCGGTGTTTGACAGTTTGGTGTGATAGTTCGGTGACAATTTGTATATCGTGAGCGGGGTTAGTAAATATTCATAGTATAAATATATTTAAAGTATATTTAAAAAAGCGTGTCTGATTGATGGTCGATGATGTGAATCGAATGCGGTCGAACGAATGTTATCGGGTTAGTTCGACAGTTTGGTGACAGTTCGGTGACATTTCATGAGTGATTAGTATTAAATGTCATAATATATTGATATTTATTTGTGAATATATTAAATTAAGTTAATATAGAGAGAAAAGAAAGAGGAAGAAGAAAAGACGAATAAAAGAGAGAGAGAGAGAGAGAGAGAGAGAGAGAGAGAAGAGAAAGAAGGAAGAGAAAGAAAGAAGTTTTATTTAAGATTAAAGAAGAGAAACAATAAGCAAAAGACATGGAAAAAGAGATAGACAGAAGGAAAAAAGGAGAAAGAATATAATATCAGGTAATAATATAAATAAATATATATCGTTGAATATTATATATAATGTTAAAATTTATTAAATATTATTAAATATTATTAAACATTATTTAATATTATTAAATTTAATTTTAATATTAAATATTATTAAATTATTTATTAAATTTTTTAAATGATTGAATATTATAATAGTCAATAACCTTTTAAATATTTTATTTAAAATTAAAGAAAAGACGAAAAGAGAGAGAGAGAGAGAGAGAGAGAGAGAGAGAGAGAAAAGGAAAGAAGAAGGAGAAGAAATATAATATTACGTAATAATTTTGTTCAATATTATTAATAAATATTATTAAATGTTATTAATATTATTTATGTAATTTCATTTTAAGAGAGAAGGACAGATAAAAAGAGAGAGAGAGAAAAAAAAGAAGGAGAAAAGAAAGAAGCTTTATTTAAAGTTACAGAAAAACAAGAATAAGCAAAAGAGAGGGAGAAAGCGAGAGAGAGGGAGAGAGAGAGACAGAAGGAAAAGAGAAAGGGAAGGAATATAATATCAGGTAATATAATATTGTTTAATATTATTAAATATATTATTAAATATTATTAATGTTATTTATGCTACTTAATTTTAAATGTCATAGTATATTGATATTTATTTGTGAATGTATTAAATTAATATATTTAAAATAAAATATATTTAAAAATGCGTGTCGATGATGTGAGTCAAGTATGATCGAGTGAGTCAAGTTCGTTCGTATATTGTGAGCAAGACTAATAGTAATATTTTAATTAATAGTAATATAATTCAATAAGAGAAAATAATCTATTGCTTACGAGAAAATAACTTCTTTTATTTTATGTAGAAGATACCGTGTTTGATAAAAATACAATATATTTAATTTCTTGCATTTGTTAATTCTTAAATTTCCTAAAATTTTCATGCAGATTAAATGTCATAGTATATTGATATTTATTTGTGAATATATTAAATTAAGTTAATATAGAGAGAAAGAGGAAGAAGACAAGACGAATAAAAGAGAGAGAGAGAGAGAGACAGAGAGAGAAGGAAAAGAAAGAAAGAAGTTTTATTTAAAATTAAAGAAGAGGAAGAATAAGCAGAAGACAGAGAGAGAGAGAGAGAGACAGAGAGAGAAAGAGAAAGGGAGAGTTAAAGTTAAAGAAGAGGAAATATAAGCAAAGGAGAAGAAGAGAGAGAGAGAGAGAGACAAAAAGAAATAAGAAGGAGAATAAATATAATAACTGGTAATAATATTGTTCAGTATAATTAAATATATTGTTAAATATTATTAAAAAATATTATTAAAAATTATAAATATGATCTAATTTATTCAATTTTAAGAGAGAGAGAGAGAGAAAGAGAGAAAGAAAGAGCGAAGGCAAAAAAAAGTATAGTTTATTTTAAATTAAAGAAGAGCAAGAATAAGCAAAAGAAAGAGAGAGAGAGAGAGAGAGAGAGAGAGTTAAAATTAAAGAAGTGGAAGTATAAGCAAAAGAAAGGGAGGAAGACAAAAGGAAAAAAGGTGGAGAGAGAGAGAGAGAGAAAGAGAGAAGAGGGAGAAACAGAAAGGAGAGACGAATAACGCAAAGTATGTATCATAAATAGATTGATAAATAAATACATGTATAAATTAATAAATAGGTAAATAGATACATAACCAAATAAATAAATTATAATTGATGCGCAATGAAATAATATTTGTTATTTAACATATATAATTTCGATCCATTACCCAGCAAGCAAAATGATGCAAACTTTGCGCAAAGTTTGCAGCAAACCCGAGCATGCCTTTACAGCAAAATTGTGACAAGGTGTGTCCGCAAAAAGCTTAGCTTTTGCTGGCAAGGCTTGTTGCAATAGTGTGATGCACATTTTGCGCAAATAATAGAGCAAATCTTGCCGTGCACGGCATGACAGCAAATTTGTGGCAAGAACAGGACAAACCTTGCTGTGCACGGGATGACAGCAAATTTTTGGCAAGAATAGGGCAAACCTTGCCGTGCACGGCATGACAACAAATTTGTGGCAAGAATAGGGCAAACCTTGCCATGCACGATATGATAGCAAATTTGTAACAAGATCAGAACAAACCTTGCTGTGCATGGCGTGATAGCAAATTTGTGGTAATTTTCTATACGGGGTGAGTGATTCAGGACTTCTGTGACAAATTGTGAGAAACGATAAATCTCGCAGAGAGGACTATTTTGTGAAACAATCCGTTCTTTGTTTGACACGTCGTTTTTAGAAGCTATGCGACCGCGCAGACAAAGTCTTAGATGACATTTATTATAATTATGAGATGATGATAATATATGAATAATTGAAAATGAATTTATAATATGATGAATATATGAATTTTATATATATATATATATATATATATATATATATATATATATATATTGTTGCGTCCGCGCGTCGAATTCGATAATACTCGAACACGTGCGACACAACCGGCACCCGCGTACCGCGAGTAAATGATTGACACTCTTTAGAAAGAATAAAAGGAACTTTAATATAGCAACACAGAACACACAATTGAACAAGGAACACAGAACGGGTAATAACAGTAATCGTATATCAAATATGTCCGCCCGGAATGACATCCGTCGCGAGACTCAAGATGGCCGATCTCTCCCAAGATGTCCGCCGTTGTTTAACAACCACGCTTAGCAACGTTCTCCCGGAGGCAAATACAGCAGATTCATGAATAACCGCCTTAGACGACCCGCAGGGACGCAACACTACTCCCCCTCTTCAAAATTGTCGTCCCGACAATCAATGAGGGCTCTTCTAAATTAAATGGGTTGATCGTTGTCCTCTTCTTCCAAGGCGTTGACTCCAGGGTGCCATAATGACTTCCTGCTCTACCCTGAGCTGCTGCTACAGGTTACCGAGCGCCATTATTTATCGGCCCCAATCACACACCCTCCAGGAATATACAGGATACTGTCATCAAACCCGTATCAATTTTAAAATTACATAACTGTTCATCGATAAATCCTTTAAAATTAAATAATTTCTTATTATTAGTGCCAGTATTATTATTAACATTTTTACAATTACAACAATAACTCCGTAATTCTATTGGGGCTTCACGTTCTCGCGTCGAACCTGCCCCAAACAGCTCGACAAAATTCAGTTTTCCCCTTTCTTTAAAAATGGACACTCCGCTCGAAAATGACCTGAGCCTCCACATTGCCAACATTCTTTTACAAACATTTTATTATTACTAGAGTTAGAACTCTTGTAAAAATTTTTATTTTGTTCCTGTTTCCTCTCTTTTGCTTTATCGCCAGAATTTCCAAAATTCCTTTTTCCGTCAAATTTGTTAAAATTGTTCCTATCCCCGAAATCAAAATTGTTGAATCTCCTTCCTTTAGCGAAATTATTTTTGTTGTTATTGTTACTGCCAAAGTTGAAATTATTATTCCGTCTTTCAAAATTACTTTCCTGTATAACTTTCACCGCCATGGCTCTTTGTATGGCCATTTTCAAGGAAGTGATTCCTTCCAACTGCAGAGTCCTTCTCACAAATCCATTAGACAAAGCGGTAACAAATTGCGCGCAAGCAATTTTATCACGAACTTCGTGCGTACATTCGGGATACGCTAACTGCGAAAGCCGTTCAATATCAGAGCCCAAGGTGGCTTCATCTTCCCCCAACTTTTGTTTTCTGTTCGTAAATTGGGAATAATAAGACTGAGATAACAATCCTTCCCCAAAGCGCAACTCTAATTTAGACTTTAATTCTGCGTAATCGAGATTTTCAATATTAACGACACACTCCAATACCGTACGCGCCTTTCCTCTAAGACATGAAATGAGAGCGACGCTTTTCGCAGCGTCACTCCACCTATTTGCTCGCGCAATTAACTCAAACTGTGAGAAGAACTCTCTTAGCGGAACAGTCCCGTCAAAAATGTCCGGCTTCAATTTAAAGCCTAATTCTGTGTTAATATTAACACGCGCGTCTCTTTCGAAATTAGGCGCAATATTAGGCAAAAAATTTCTGTTAATGGGGCGACTTAGCTGGTTGTTGTTATCCTGCAGACGAATCCTCTGTTCCATCCCCCGTAACGCCTCGTCGCGTTCGCGCAGTTGTGCTTCAAATACAGCTCGCTGCTCATCGTGTTGGCGCAATTGCGTCTCAAAATCGGCTCGCTGCTGCAGCCGCTCCTCGCGTAGCTCACGAATCTCTCGCATCGCTGACTGAAGTGTAATCGCTTCCAATGATGGTCCCGATGTCATAGCCGCCGTTGAAGTCAATCGACTCCTCTTTCTCGTCGAAACTCCTGCCGTCGGCGAATTTTCCTGTTCCATTTTTTATAGACGAAAAGAAACACACAATTCTCCAGAAAATCGTCTCCAGAAAATCGTCCACTCCGTCGTATCGTATCCCGGACGAGCCCCCAAAATGTTGCGTCCGCGCGTCGAATTCGATAATACTCGAACACGCGCGACACAACCGGCACCCGCGTACCGCGAGTAAATGATTGACACTCTTTAGAAAGAATAAAAGGAACTTTAATATAGCAACACAGAACACACAATTGAACAAGGAACACAGAACGGGTAATAACAGTAATCGTATATCAAATATGTCCGCCCGGAATGACATCCGTCGCGAGACTCAAGATGGCCGATCTCTCCCAAGATGTCCGCCGTTGTTTAACAACAACGCTTAGCAACGTTCTCCCGGAGACGAATACAGCAGATTCATGAATAACCGCCTTAGACGACCCGCAGGGACGCAACAATATATATATATATATATATATATATATATATATATATATATATATATTTACATTTTAAGTAAACAATAAACGGATGATTTAAACTTTTTCAGACATTTATCTGCCCGATCTAAGAGAAACAATCAGTCCAATATCTGAATTCCCTATGTTGGGATTGTATCAGTAATTGAACTGATAGAAATAATTATATTTTTAATCTTCTACCAGTTGCTCTTTGCAAGCTTTATATACTTCTCATGACTAAAAATCAAATACGAGATGGATGCATATAGCGCGTCGCATAGCGATGAATAAACGAACTATCGGCAGAATACTATATTTTTGTAAAGTTTGAATAAAGTAAAGTTGTAAATTTGCTGTCATGCCGTGCATGGCAAGGTTTGCTCTGTTATTTGCGTGAATTTTGTGTCTCGTTGTGCCAGAGTATACTTTGCTCTGTTCTTTCCGTAAATGTGTTATCATATCGTGTACAATAAGGTTTGCTCTGTTCTTGTCGTAAATTTGCTATTATAGCGTGTATAACAAGATTTGCTACTAATTGGCGTAAAGTTTGTGTTACACCGTGAATTAGCATCATACGTGTTCTTCTATGCGTAAAATTTACGGGCAAGCCTTTTCCTATTATTTACAGCATCGTGAGACGAAAAATTTTGCCGTTAATTTGCTTCAAACTTTTTGACAAACCAAAACAAGACAAATGTTTGCTACAAAATTGTTGTCAAAATTAAAGCACACCTTGTCGCAAAGCTTTGGCAAAACGTGATTTTAACATTCTTGGCTATCTGGGTTACAGATCTTTTCTTGGAAAAGATGACTTTATTGAAGAAGATTTGAATCTATGTTCAGTCGATAATAGAAAAGACAAAAAGAAGGAAGAAGAGAGAAGGAGAGAGAAAAGAAGATAGGAAATGGAGAAATAGAAAGGAGAGACGAATAACGCAAAGTATGTATCATAAATAGATAGATAAATAAATAGACACAAAAATTGGTAAATAAATACATGAATAAATAAATAAAAATATCAAACATCCTTTAATAATACTCTATTCATGTAAAAAAATTTAATCCAATATCTCAAATTTTCTGAAAGTTACAGCGTGTACAGACATTTCTCAAAAAATTCAAAATTTTGTAAAAAATGAACCCTTTCACCGATACTCACCAAATTCAGTACCAACCATCCTTTAATAATACTCTATTCATGTAAAAAAATTTAATTCGATATCTCAAAATTTGCGAAAGTTACAATGTATAGACATTTCTCAAAAAATTAAAAATTTTATAAAAAATAAACCCTTTCACCGATACTCACCAAATTCAATACCAACCATCCTTGAATGATACTCTATCCATGTAAAATAATTTAACCCGATATCTCAAAAATTGCGGAAGTTAGAGGTTGTACAATATATTGCGTACATACATCATACACACATACATACATACATACATACATACATACAGACATTTTTTAGGAATATAATTTTTCGACGTTTTGGAACATTCTAAACACATTGGCATAGAAAACTCGAAAAAAAATTTTATCACGAATAAATAAATTATAATTCAATAATATGTATATACGTAATGAACTAATATTTGTTATTTAACATACATATAATTTCGATCCATTTCAGATCTCAAATAAATAAATAAATAAATAAATAGGTAACAAATAAATAATTAGATTAATCAAAAATAATCAACAAATGTCTTTAAAGGTAAATAAATACATAAATAAATAGATAAATAATTAAACATATTAGATTAAATAAATAGATAAATAAATAAGTGAATAAATATGTAATTAAATAAAAAAATAAATAAATAAATAGGAAAATAAATAGATAAATTAATTAATAAATTAAAATCGGTGCGTAATAAACTGATATTTGACATTTAATATACATAAAATTTTGATCCATTTCGGATCTTTCTTAATATTTTTTGTATGTAGTGTGTGTAAAAACAATTATCTATTTTTTTAGATAATCAAAGTGAGCCCTCGAAATTTGCAGGTTTTTTAAAATAATATTATTATCTTCCCCAGGCCGTCAAACGAGAATACAAAAAGAAGGAAAAAGAAAAAGAGAGAGAGAGAGAAGAAGAAGAAGAAAATAGAGAAGGGAGAAACGGGAAAAAGAGACGAAGAATGCAAAGTGCGTATCATAAATAAATAGATATAAAAATAAGTAAATAAATGGATAAAAAAATAAAGATATTAAAAATGCCAATGGGTATATTAAATAAAATTAAAGAAAAAGAAGTATAAGCAAAAAAGTGGGAGGGAGAGAGAGAGACAGAAGGAAAAAAGAAGGAGAATAAATATAATATCAGGTAGTAATATTGTTTAGTATTATTAAATATATTGTTAAATATTATTAAGAAACATTTTTAAAAATTATTAATATTATCTATTTTATTTAATTTTAAGTGAGAGAGAGAGACAGAGAGAGAGAGAGAAAAAGAGCAAAGGCAAAAAAAGAATAGTTTATTTTAATTTAAAGAAGAGGAAGAATAAACAAAAGAGAGAGAGAGAGAAAGAGTTAAAATTGAAGAAGAGGAAGTATAAGCAAAAGAGTGGGGGGAGAGAGAAACAGACAGAAGGGAAAAAAGGAGAATAAATATAATATCAGGTAATAATATTGTTCAGTATTATTTAATATATTGTTAAAAATTATTAAGAAATATTATTAAACATTATTAATATTATCTAATTTATTTAATTTTAAAAGAGAGAGAGAAAGAGAGAAATAAAAAACGAAGGCAAAAAAAGGATAGTTTATTTTAAATTAAAGAAGAGAAAGAATAAGCAAAAGAAAGAGAGAGAGAGAGAGAGTCAAAGTTAAAGAAGAGAAAATATAAGCAAAAGAGAAAGAGAGAGAGAGAAAGGAGCAGAAGGAAAAAAAGGAGTATAAATATAATATCAGGTAATAATGTTGATCAGTATTATTAAGTATATTGTTATATATTATTAAGAAATATTATTAAAAATTATTAAAATTATCTAATTTATTTAATTTTAAGAGAGAGAGAGAGAGAAACAGAGAAAGAAAAAGCGAAGGCAAAGAAAGGATAGTTTATTTAAAATTAAAGAAGAGGAAATATAAGCAAGAGAGAGAAAGAGAGAGGAAGAGAGAGAAAGAGAGAGTTAAAATTAAAGAAGAAGAAGTGTAAGTAAAAGAGAGGCAGGGAGATAAAAGGAAAAAAGGTGGAGAATAAATATAATATCAGGTAATAATATAGTTCAATATTATTAAATATATTGTTAAATATTATTAAGAAATATTATAAAAAATTATTAATATTATCTATTTTATTTAATTTAAAGAGAGAGTGGGAAAGAGAGAATGAAAGAGCGAATGTAAAAAGAGGATAGTTTATTTAAAATTAAAGAAGAAGACGAATAAGCAAGAGAGAGAGAGAGAGAGAGAGAGAAAAGAATTCTGTGAGAGGGAGTGAGGAGGGGGTGAGAGCTGTTGAGGGAAAGTGAGAGACGGAGATGGGAAAGAGAGAGAGAAAGAGAGACCAGAGGCAAAAAGAAGGAGGAAGAATATGATATTAGGTAATAATATTTATGATGATAGGCAGTTATATTGGTTTATTTTGTGACGTATATGATTTTGTGTCTATATCATTAAAAATGTTTAAATGAAAGAGGATAAATGGCGCGCGCGAAGCGCGCGCTTTAAAGTGTACTGGCAATGGATAAGGAAGGCGCGCGCGTAGCGCGCGCTGCGTGCTAGTCCATAATAAAAAAATCCGTGTAACGCTTGAAGTGTGTTTTTGAGTCGTATTAATCGAATCTATTGTTTCCATTTTACCGCGTGTCTGATTGGCGGTCGATGAGAGGTGTGAACGTTTTATCGAGTTTAGTTCGGTGTTTGATAGTTTGGTGTGACAGTTCGGTGACACTTTGTATATCATGAGCGGGGTTAGTAAATATTTATAGTATAAATATATTTAAAGAATATTTAAAAATGCGTGTCTGATTGATGGTCGATGATGTGAATCGAATGTGGTCGAACGAATGTTATCGAGTTAGTTCGACAGTTTGGTGACAGTTCGGTGACATTTCGTGAGTGATTAGTATTAAATGTCATATTATATTGATATTTATTTGTGAATATATTAAATTAAGTTAATATAGAGAGAAAGAGAAAGAAGAAAAGACGAATAAAAGAGAGAGAGAGAGAGAGAGAGAGAGAGAAGAAAGAGAAAGAAAGAAGTTTTATTTAAAATAAAAAAAGGAAAAATAAGCAAAAGACATGGAGAAAGAGATAGACAGAAGGAAAAAAGGAGAAAGAATATAATATCAGGTAATAATATAAATAAATATATATCGTTGAATATTAAATATAATGTTAAATATTATTAAATATTATTAAATATTATTAAATATTATTTAATTTAATTTTAGTATTAAATATTATTAAGTTATATATTAAATTTTTTAAATGATTGAATATTATAATAGTAAATAATCTTGTAAATATTTTATTTAATGTTAAAAAAAAGACGAAGAGAGAGAGAGAGAGAGAGAGAGAATTAAAGAAGAGGACATATAAGCAAAAGAGAGGGAGGGAGAAAGAAAGAGACAAAAAAAAGAAAAATAAATATAATATCAGGTAGTAATATTGTTTAGTATTATTAAATATATTGTTTCATATTATTAAGAAATGTTATTAAAAATTGTTAATATTATCTAATTTATTTAATTTTAAGAGAGAGAGAAAAAAAGACAGAAAGAAAGAGCGAAAATAAAATAAGGATAGTTTATTTTAAATTAAAGAAGAGGAAGAATAAGCAAAAGAAAGAGAGAGAGTTAAAATTAAAGAAAAGGAAGTATAAGCAAAAAAGAGGAAGAGTGACAAAAAGAGACAGAAGGAAAAAAGAAGGAGAATAGACATAATATCAAGTAATAATATTGTTCAGTATTATTAAATATATTATTTAATATTATTAAAAAATATTACTAAAAATTATTAATATTATCTAATTTATTTAATTTTAAGACAGTGAGAGAAAGAGAGAAATAAAAAGCGAAGGCAAAAAAAGGATAGTTTATTTAAAATTAAAGAAGAAGAAGAATAAGCAAGGGTGAGAGAGAGAGAGGGGAGGGAGGAAGAATATGATATTAGGTAATAACATTTGTGATATTAGGCAGTTATATTGGTTTATTTTATTAAGTTAATATATAGAGAGAAAGAGGAAGAAGAAAAGACGAGTAAAAGAGAAAGATAGAGAGAGAGAGAGAGAGAGAGAGAAAGAAAAGAAAGAAAGAAGTTTTATTTAAAATTAAGGAAGAGGAAGAATAAGAAAAAGACATGGAGAAAGAGATAAGTAGAAGGAAAAAAGGAGAAGGAATATAATATAATATCAGGTAATAATATAAATAAATATATGTAGTTGAATATTAAATAAAATGTTAAATATTATTAAATATTATTAAATATTATTAAATATTATTTAATATTATTTAATATTATTAAATTTAATTTTAGTATTAAATATTATTAAATTACATATTAAATTTTTGAATGATGATTGAATATTTTAATAGTTAATAATCTTTTAAATATTTTATTTAAAGTTAAAGAAAAGACAAAGAGAGAGAGAGAGAGAGAGAGAGAGAGAGATAAAATTAAATAAGAGGAAGTATAAGCAAAAGAGAGAGAGCGAGAGAAAGAGACAGAAGGAAAAAAGAAGGAGAATAAATATAATATCAGGTAATAATATTGTTCAGTATTATTAAATATATTGTTAAAAATTATTAAGAAATATTATTAAACATTATTAATATTATCTAATTTATTTAATTTTAAAAGAGAGAGAGAAAGAGAGAAAGAAAGGGCGAAGGCAAAAAAAGGATAGTTTATTTTAAATTAAAGAAGAGGAAGAATAAGCAAAAGAAAGAGAGAGAGAAGAGAAGGAGAAAGAGAGAGAGAGGGAGAGAGTTAAAATTAAAGAAGAGGAAGTATAAGCAAAAGAGAGGAAGAGAGAGAGAGAAAGAGAAAGAAGGAAAAAAGAAGGAGAGTAAATATAATATCAAGTAATAATATTGTTCAGTATTATTAAATATATTGTTAAAAAAGTGAAATTGTGAAATTTTTGGTTTTATTGATGAGATAGAAGGACCTAAAATTGTTGGCAAAAATCAACAATATAAATTATTAAAATTTATAATAAATAATAATAGCCGGCATCGAGTACAAGTTGTTGCTTGGAACAAAGAAATTGAGCGAATAGAATTTCATTTGCAACCAAACCGAGTTATTAATAAATTATTTATATTCTGCTATATTAATTATGTTTATAAAAATATAATCTTATTTAATATAAAATAATACGTATATATTAAAATGTTAATGCTATAAAAATTATTATTAATTAAATTATTATTTAATTAATAATTTTAAGTTGTCATATTTTATAGATTATTCACATAGATGGTGCTAAAGCAAAAAAATTAAGATACCCAGATTTTAATCACGGGACACTTTCATATGAACTGATAATTCAATCGCACACTATAATAAATATCTTGGGTATTTTTGATATAAAATCAACAATTTGTATGGTACAACCAAAATTAATACACTTTGAAGAAGTCCCTGAAAATTTAAATAATTGTATACGTAAGAGAGAAATATACATGTTATATTAATATATTAATAATTAAATATTAATGTTAAATTGAATATTTATTTTCAATATTCGATAATTAATATTAAGTAATAATATTATAATGTGGGCCTTTCAGGATAGCCCGTGTATAGGATGAGATGATATAATTCGAATTAAACAGATAAATAGACAAGGAAGGCGAATGTGTTTATTGCGAACGATTTATTTGCGAGGATGTTGTCGCCTATTGCCCGTGTCGTATCTGTTATTGCCGATATCGCTGGATTCTCGCTCCGAGGTTCTTCTTATTGTTCTTACGACGAGGAATCTTTTTGATCTCCCTGGGACTCCGAAATCGAGAATATTTATATTCTTTCTGCGCTAAGTGTATCCCCGCTCCCCGAGGTCGAACCAATCGCCGGGCGATAAATAACAAAGATTTGATTTGCTAATTCGAACGTTCGTACGTGCGCTATGTCTCGAATCGAGCTCTCGTCGTTATACAATATCAATAAACAAATAATAACGTCCCGGACAAAACGCTAAGTCAATATATATATATAAAAAATTATATGCCTACAGTTCGGCCATTCTGACATTTTGGCCGTCCCGGTCAAACGCTAAAGAAAACAAGTCTTGATTCCGTTCGCAAAAAGAATCGCGTTGTACATAAAATAAAATAACGTCGAATTTCTGGTCAATGTATATAAGGGCGCATTTGATCTGGCGGTGATATACCGGTATACGGTCGTTGAGTCAGCTGAAAGCCCTCAATATCGGTAATGACGTAACGGTCGCGATCCAAAACTTTTTTTTATTACATACGGACCTTTAAATCTAGGTATTAATTTTTTGTTGATCCCTGGCGTAGTCTCTGTATTTCGTATTTCCACGTAATCGCCGACTTTATATTCGCGCGCTGGTTTTCGTCGCAAATTGTATCTTATTTCATTTTTATGCTGCGTTTCGCTGATGTTCGCTTGAGCTTTCTCTCGCCACAAATCGAGATCGCGTTCGGAATTATCATTTAAATTAATTAAACTACGCAACGAATCATTTGAATCTCCTCGCTGCTCGACGCCAAACAATAAACGAGCAGGAGTCTCGCCGGTCGCACGACAAACCGTATTATTTAAAGAATACTCGACTCGTTCCAAAGCACGGTCCCATTTACAGGGTGTCTCGCTCGATTTCGCTAACATTGGGGTTATTATTCTGTTAAATCTTTCTACCTGTCCGTTTGCTCTCGGCGTGCTTACCGCAACTAAAATGTGTTCTATATTGTTGGATTTTAAATATTTCTTGAACGCGTCAGATGTGAAACAAACAAGTTTCCCTGTCCGAAATCAAGCGTTTCGGTTTGCTATACGCGCGGAAATATTCGCAAAGATGTCTTATTGATTCCTCCGTCATTGTTGATTTACACGGATAGAGCCGGATAAATTTAGTGAACGCGTCAATAATATCAAGCAAATGACGATAACCTTTACCGGTCTTTTCCAAAGGCCCCATGTGGTCTATATGTATAGTTGCGAAAGGCAAGTTTTCCTTCGGTATATTATGCAAATATCCTTCCGCTTTACCGCTTGGCGGAGAAAATTCAATGCACTTTAAACAATTGTTAATGTATTCTCGTACTTTATCGCGCATTCGTGGGAACCAATAAACCTTTGCTATATTATTGATTACTTTATCAATTCCTACGTGACCAAGATCATCATGACAGGTTCGAATAACATTCGCTTCCATTAAACGCGGAACATAAAATAATAATTTCTTATTTTTGTCTTTTCTATATACCAATCCATCGCGCAGCTCGTACTGTTTTACATCGCCTGTCTTTAATTCGCTGCAGATTTTAAGAATCTCTTCGTCGCGATCTTGACAGACGGATAAAGTTCTTTCGAGCGTACTACCTTCTAACACGAGTATGCTGTGGCAGCGGCTAAGAGCATCGACGTGAGCCATTCGCTTTCCCGGACGATGAACAATCTCATAATCATAATTTTGTAGAAAAAGAGCCCAACGCGAAATTCGAGGATTTATATCTTTTTTGCTCAACGTGAGACGGAAACTATCGCAATCGGTAATAATTCTAAACCTGCGTCCCGCGAGATATATGTGGAATCTTTTTAACGCGTATACAACAGCCAGACACTCCAACTCGAAGCTGTGATATCTCGATTCCGTCGGCGTCGTCCGCTGACTCCAAAACGAAATTGGACGCCATGTATTATCATTCTGCTTTTGGAGCAGAATTCCGCCGAAACCGCTCGCGCTTGCGTCACAATGTAATTCCGTCTCCGCACGCGGTGAATATATGGTTAATATTGGCTTGCTAGATAAACGCTCCTTGAGCGCTTCGAACACAGCATTTTCTTCCGAACTGAATTTAAAAACGGCATTCTTTTTAACCAGCTCATACAATGGTTTCGCTAACACCGAAAAATTAGGAATAAATCGGCGAAAATAACTAACAAGTCCGACAAATCTGTGTACATCCTTAGCATTGCGCGGTATCAAAACAGACTCGATGTTTTCGTCGCTCGGTCGAATGCCATGCCCGCTCACACAATAACCCAAATAACGAATTTCAGTTTGTGCAAAACAACACTTGTCTAATCGAAATTGTAAATGGTGCTTGCCTGCTATTTCAAAAACTTCAGACAAAACTTTGATATGCTCGCTCACATCTTCCGTCGCGACCAACAAATCATCCAGATATAATATTATTTTATTTCCTCGAACCAACGGCTCAAACACGGCATGAATATAACGCTGAAATACACGCGGTGCGTTCATTAAGCCAAACGGCATACGCAAATATTCGTATTGGCCCAAAGGAGTCACGAATGACGTGAATTTAACGGATGCCTCGTGCATCTTTATGTGGTGAAATCCATCTTTCAAATCCAAGATCGTGAAATATCTTTTATCTCGCAAACGATCAATATTATCGTCGATCAATTCGGTCGGGAAATTATCGCGTATCGTAATCTTATTTAACTCACGGTAATAAATACATAATCGAAAGCTATTATCTTTTTTCTTTGCCAAGACAATAGGGCTAGCATATGGCGAATTACTAGGTCAAATAATAGTTTTTTCCAAAAGATCGTCTAAGATTTTACGCAGAGCTTCCTTGTCCGCGAACGATAATCTCCGTGGACGCATACTTATCGGTTGTTCGTGTTTAAGCGCAATACTCATTTCAAAATCCGGCACGCGTTTCTCCGCTCGAAGATTATTCAAATAACAAGATTCATAGATCCTGCGAATCTTTGCAGCCGCATCTTCGCCGACAACCGGATTAATTCGTAATTCATCGTGTGAGCGAACAAGACCATCACCGTATTCGATGTGCATCATTTGGTGAACAACGCGCGCTTCCTCCGCGTTCACAATCTCGAGATCCTTTCCCAATGTCACACGCAGTGACGGATGACTCAAAAAATCTCTGCCTAGTAGTGCATTGTACGCTATGGTATCGTGCGGGACAGTATAAAACTTTATCCTCACGCGTACACCCTTTACATCTAGATCAGCGTAAACGACACCGTTAATTCTCAGCCGCGGGCCATTAATTCCGCAAAATTGACCGACGTTTTCGTCCGCAAGTAAACGCGAGTCGCCTCGAATTATCTCGTCCTTAATAAGACTAATCGGATAGCCCGAATCGATCATCGCATCAAGAACATAATTATCCGTACCGCCGCTCTCATTTCTGGCTACGACTTTAACAACAAACATATAAGGCTTTAACAACACAGCAGATTGTACAACATTAGCCGACGCAATTCGCACAGAGTCATTTGACATTTCCGCCGCCGCGGACCGATTTTGCTTCGGACATTCCCTCGCTAAATGTCTCGGCGATCCACACGAATAACAAGCCCGTTTCACCGGCGATCGCTTACACTGGGTTGCGATATGCCCCATCTCATGACACCGGAAGCACTTCATCTGTTTTCCTCTTGTCGACGTCTCGATCCTTCCTCCGCCGGTCATCCTCGCTCCCTCCTTCCTTGGCCTGGTATCGATTCTCGTGTGGTTCATTTGGATTTTTTCGAACGCCTTTAATAACTCCGTCCCCGATCGAAAGTTCATGAGGCGCGCCTGATTTTGCAAACGTGGATCTGTTACTCCTTCAATGACGTAATCCAGCAACTCGTCTTCCGCGATCGGTATGCGGTTCGCGAGGATTACTTTTTCGTGGTAGTAATCGTAAAACGGCTCGTCTCCTCTCCATACGCGGGACTCAAATTCTCTTCTTAACGACAACTTCCCTGGCCGCAAGTCAAACATCAACTCCATTTCTCGCAGAAGATCCTCCAGGTTTAACGTCACGTACTCGGCTTTCGAATAAAACCACGATAACGCACGGCCCTTCAGCCGAGAGCCAATCAACACTTTCGTCGAATTCTCGTCTAGTTGATATGTGCGTCTCAACAATTCCAGTTGCTGCTTCCATCTCCAGAAAGTACCGTCCGCCGCATCAAATTCAGGCAGCAACTCCTTGATGCCTCTAACGCCTCCAAACGCCGAAATAGTGCTGCCACTCGTCATCGCCGTCATCATCGATGCGCTCCGCATTATCTCCACTTCTCGTCGGAGCAACTGTTGCTCCCTTTCTAAAATCGCTCGCTCTCGACGTAGCAAAGTAAGTTCCCTTTGCATCGCATCATCGCTGTCCTCCGACCTTGATGCCGTCGCGCTCGCTTGATCCTCTCATCTCAGAGCATTGCCACCGGTCTCCGCTCCCCCGGCGGCATCGTCCCATTCGCCAGCCACATGCACGTCAACCAAAGTCGCGGCGCCATCCGAACGCGCCGCTCGTCCCCGCTGCTCGCAGAGCCTCTCCCATGCAGCCGGATTATTCTCCTTCAACCGCCGGATGAGTTCGACCTTTGTTCCTCCCGTAGATATTCCTTTCTCGCGAAGAACCTCTCTCAATTCGGCAATGGTAAAATTGTTTGCTTGATACGACTCCATTACTGTCACTCCGTTATTCAAGTCCGTTAATAATCTCGATCGATATACCGCCGCGTTCGCAACACTCACGAATTCAAAATATCGACCGTCTTTATTTGTGCTCGCGCCTCACACGGTATCTCGTACTGCCGAGAAATCTCAAATTGCTTACCTCGAGCAGAATTCACGGAACTGGGTGCAGTGTCTGTATCCCGCTTCTGATAAAGCTGTGGGCCTGTCAGGATAGCCCGTGTATAGGATGAGATGATATAATTCGAATTAAACAGATAAATAGACAAGGAAGGCGAATGTGTTTATTGCGAACGATTTATTTGCGAGGATGTTGTCGCCTATTGCCCGTGTCGTATCTGTTATTGCCGATATCGCTGGATTCTCGCTCCGAGGTTCTTCTTATTGTTCTTACGACGAGGAATCTTTTTGATCTCTCTGGGACTCCGAAATCGAGAATATTTATATTCTTTCTGCGCTAAGTGTATCCCCGCTCCCCGAGGTCGAACCAATCGCCGGGCGATAAATAACAAAGATTTGATTTGCTAATTCGAACGTTCGTACGTGCGCTATGTCTCGAATCGAGCTCTCGTCGTTATACAATATCAATAAACAAATAATAACGTCCCGGACAAAACGCTAAGTTAATATATATATATAAAAAAGTATATGCCTACAATAAATTTACTATTATTTTTTTTAAATTATTAAAATATAATTTTATTTTAAATAGTTACTTTTTAAACCTCTTAAATTTCAATTTATAAACTTATATATTTAACATAAAATATTATAACATTTAATTTTATAAATTTTAATAATAATAATAATAATAACAATAATGATCATTAATTATATATTAATCATGATAGTTAATGATTAATGATGATTAATGATCAATAATTAATTTTATTTTCAATTTAAAATTCATTTATGTTTATATATGTAAGGTCCTCTAAAAGTCCCCGAACACTAAAATTTCTCGAAAATGATGAACTATAATAAGAAATATGTAAAAAGCAAAATTGTAGTGTATGAAAATATGTACCTAACAGATTGACTTTAGGTGAAGTTGCCAAGGACATATAAAAGAAGTTTGTTTAATTTGAATTTGAATTTTTTAAATGAAAACACCTATTTTTTATTGCATTTTCTTATAGCTGATGTCAAGGTGTTTTCAAAATAGTGCAAATAAACCCTTTTGATTAAAAACTCTTTTTGATTAAGAATTCTTTAAGTTATAAGTCCTTAATGTTTGACTTTGCTTCTTACTTATTTTTTATTATAGTTGGTCAGTTTCGAAATATTAAATAAAATATTTAATTTAATAAAATTTTTAATAAGAAAATATTTAATAGAAATATTTAATAAAAAAAACAAATAATTGTTTAAAAAAATACATTGTAAATAATTTTCTTAAAAACAATTATTTTTTTATACTAATTGATTTGTCTCATTATTCTGTACATAAAAGTATTACGGTAAGATTATCGAAAACTAAATATTTTACGAGATATTTTATTTTTTATATCAAAATATGTCAGATTAAAATATAAAATAACTCTAAAAGTACTTAATGAAAAGATACTTTATTATAGTGTTTTGGAAAGCTCTCGAGGTAAGCTACAAGAATATGTAATGAGAAATAGGGGGTTCCATTTAAAAAATTCAAAGTGATTTTTATGTGACCTTGACGATGCTGTTCAAGGTCATACTAATATTATTATATAATGCGCCAGTTAGAGCTCTACAACTTTTGCATGAAATTGTTTTCACGAAAATGCGTTGTTTCCTCAAAAAACTGCTGATACGGGCGCTGTTACACCCTGTATATATAATATTTGAAATGTAACTCGTAGTACAATATTAATATATTTTTAGTTATACGTGGATTTATTAAAACTAATTTTAATATATCTTCAAATAATTCTGAAACCTTTGGCTACGATTCCATCACAAATGGAATCTATAAACTGGAAGTAAAAATAACAGATTACGACAATCATATCGATTTTGAGAAAGGGCATGAAATCGAAATAAAAGGATATTTAAAAACTACAAGTTAATGATTAATAAATTCTAACCAATTTAAAAAAAAAGTATATCCATTACTTTTATTAGTATTACAAATTTATTTTACAAATGATATTTTTTATTTAGATGTTGGAAAAATAATAGATATAAAATTGATTGAAGGAAGAATAATGTTTTTCATGGAAATTTTACAAGGATCTAAAGTGATTATGAAGAGGAAAAGTTCTGAAAATAAATTGGAAATACCCAATACAATTTCTCGCAGTTTTTAAATATTTAAAAATTTTAATGTTGTTTTATATTATTTAAACATTTATTAATTATGAAATTTTATTAATTTTGAAACATGTTATAATAATATTTAATGTTAAACAATTAATTTTAATTTTAATTTTAATTATGTTTTCGATAAAAAGGATTTAAAAAAAAGGATTACAAAAATTATATTATAATTATATTATCTGAATGTATAATATTTACATAATTATATAAATATGTAATAATTATTTATTAAAAATTTATATAAAGTAATAAATAAATAATTTCAAATTTTACTTCGCTGTTTAATATTTTTAGGATATGTATCTGTTTAATGATGAAATATGACTAAAAATTATATACTAAAAATACTAATAATAAATACTATAATAAAAATTATATACAGAATATTATGATTATATGACTAAAAATATTAAAAAATTAAATATTGAATATTAAAAATATTATTTGTTAAATATGTATTTATTTATTTATTATGTTTCCATAGAATTTATATCCTTTTATCAACGGTTCTATCTATTTATAAGAGTATTCATGCGATATATATAATTGAAAATTGATAAATAATTTTCACTATACTTATTGTTTATTTTAATATAATCATTCTCTAGGCATAATGATATAGAAAATATAAATATATCAACTATAATATACGAATATTCGGACAAAATACATCTGATTGGAAATTTTAGATGTTATCACTATTACTAGAAAATAATGATAACATATCACACGATATCCAGAAGACCTATTAATAAGGCTGCATTAATAGGTTTTCTGGATATCGATCATGTAACTTTTCTTTGTACCTTAAAAGTATTATCATTCTCTCGCGTGAGACAATGTTGGCGTTTCTCTATACGAAGAGTTATATTCCGTATCAAAGTATAATATAAAGAAGTTAATGTATGTGTTTCCATTCATAAAATTTTCCCTCTTTAGAAAAGGCATGTTATTGACATTGTTGTGCCTTTTCCGCGATGTTGATTGGTTGCTTCAAAATTCGATCTCGTTCTCGATGCGATTCGTTCACTTTGATTCGCGGTTGCCCAGAACGGTTGTCATCACGGTGATTATGCGTTTTGATAGTTTGTGTGTAAGTCGGTTAATATACTCTTAATATAATTTTATTATTTATTAATTATTTAATAATTAATAATAAGTATTAATTGTGTAATAATAATTATCTTAAGGGCGCGCGCGTAGCACGCGCCTGTTTTGTTCTAGTCCCTATCTAAAAAAGGCATGTTATGTCGATACTCAAAAGTCTCGAAGTGTATTGTTGCCTCTTTTCCGCGATGCTGATTGGTTGTCTCGTTCGTGCGCTGCGACTTGCTTCACTGGTGTTATTTGCAGCTGTCAAATCATGCGAATTTTGACAGTTTGACAATTTGTTGAAAGAAAAAGTTAAAGTTAGGAAAGAAAAGTTAAAGAAATTGGAAAATGTCCATAAGTAAAAGCGCGCGCGCAGCGCGCGTCTGTGTTATTCTAGTAATATAAATGATTGGTATATAATTAAATAATTATTAAAATAATTAAATTATAACAATCAAATTAATATTCTGAATCCTCTATTGGAATTGCAGCAGAAATTAAGCTGTAAATTTCATCAAAATCGGAAATGTATCGGATACAGAAGTCTTACCAAATAAATTTTTATTTTGAAACAGACCTTGACAAAATTGACCCATCAACAAAATTCAACCAATTTCCATAAATTTTGTACCATTTAATTCTTGGTGCAAATTGAAATGATACAAATGCAATTTATGATGATGAAAAATAAAGAGTACACTGCTTTAATGCTACATTCATGTGCAATTTGAGCTAACGTGACAATTTTGAGGCACAACTAGAAAAATATAGATTTTATTTCCTTCGTTATAGTTGCTCGCTTTCACTTTCGACAATCACTTTTATGAATCAAAAACTTTCGGTTTTTCTCAGTTTTTTATTGCACACCCCAAATAACTAAGCATGATTAATCATATTGAGCAAACTGAAATGCACTGCATGTTTATTAATTGTTATATGTTTGTTGCATGTTTGCTAACATCGAAATAGACGGCGTTATTGAATACAGCAACATGAGAGCTTATACAAGCAATCAGGTGACGAAGCAAGCGATCAGCGATATTAGTACGTTATGTTATCGTTATATTATCATGATATAGCATCATGACGATAACATAACGGCAATAACACAAATATATATAATGATTCCCATTCGTTGTTGCGCATATTTTCTCGGGCAATAAAGGAAGTAAACAAAAGTAAACTAAAGTAGACAAAAGTGTTAAACACAACGTAGATCGATGAAACTTGGCAGGATAATTTATTTTGGTTTTAGAATCGTGTTGTGAAAAAAAATTTTATTGGCACTTGTCTGGAACGGTTTCAAATTAACTCAAGATAACAGTTCTCTCGGAGATTTGAAAATCAATAATTTTTATGGAATACAACAAATAGAAAACTTGCATTTTCATTACAAAAGAGCCAGGTATCTTAAGGGCCTCAGCACAATAAAAGGAGTAAGGAACAGGGAATAGAGAACAGAGAATGTATTGTGTGCGCATTCCTTCCAATGCGGTTGTTCTCTGTTCTCTATTCCCTGTTCCTTATTCCTTTTATTGTGCTGAGGCCCTAACACCCAAAGAATCGTTGAAGTTGTTTAAGGCTCATTGTCAGATGAGATGGCGCCATTCTGCTCATGTCAAATATCATCTGTTTGTTCTGTTGAACACAGAAAAAGAAGGATTGAAGATGATTGACGAGTACTTCTGCGTATGCAAAAGAAGGCGAACTATTGGATGCTATGCCCATATCGCCTGTTTAGTTTGGTTCTTTACTTATGCTTGCCATCTTGATCACATCACACTTCCAGCACATTTCTCATTTTCTATCTTTTTCAAAGAACCAGCATCACTATCTGATAAAGAGTTCACCGAAGAATTAGAAGAACAATTGAAAGAGTTGATCAAATGTGAAGTTGATATCTTCCCCGATGATGCATTTGATCCGAATGATGAGAACGAGGATAATGAGAACGAGTGCCCATGAAAATTCTTCTTTCAACACGATTCTAGAGCCAAAACGAATCATCCTGCCAAGTTTCATCAATCTGCGTTGTTTAAAATTTTTGGCTACTCTAGGTATATTCCTTTTTTTAATTGTAGCTCGTTGTCAAAGTATTAAAAATATGAAATTATTATATGTTTACAAAAGGCAGCATATAGCTCTAGAGATTTAATATACAGGGTGTCCCGCAACGTGATGTCCACACTGAAACTATGTATTCTTTGTGTCATTCTAAGTCAAAAAGTCTTAATACACATATGCCTTAAAGTCGCTTGTTTCAAAGTTATAGCGAAAAATGCAAAAGTAGTTCTTTCTCACAGTAATGTGAGAGAAGCACCTTTATGACTTTTACCTTACCGCACTAGTAGTGCGGAAATAACAGGCATTACAAAAAATATTGTATGTATGGCATGTGCGGAAGACAACGAACTACGTCGCACATGAAGTTGCCGCATGAGCTGAAAGCGAATGCGGCAACTTCATACTCGACATAATTCATTGTTTTCCACACTTGCCACACAAGATAATATTAATAAATTGACTGTCGTTTTAAGTGAAAACATCGCATAAACATAGCTTAGAAATGTTTCTTACCTACCAATCATGAGTACATTTTCCAATGAAGAATATGCCGATATTCATTTTATTTATGGTTTCTGTAATGGTAACGCACGTGCAGCAGTAACAGAATATCACCGACGGTTTCCTAATCGCAGAGTACCAGATCGAAGAGTTTTTAGCAATGTCTACCGAAGCATTAAATTTAATAAATAATATTGTTCTTATTTTATGCAATTTTGTTCTTTCGCTATAACTTTGAAACAATCGACTTTAGGGCATATGTGTATTAAGACTTTTTGACTTAGAATGACAAAAAGAATACACAGTTTCAGTGTGGACATCACGTTGCGGGACACCCTGTATAAAAGTTCGTTCACTTACCACTATGTAAGCGCATTATGTGCTATCTATCCAAGTTCTTTTCATGAGAATATGTAAAATCTGTAAAACACAACTAATAACATTAAAAATGTAATATATTTTTCTATCAGTTTAATTTCTGATACAATTTCAACACAAGCGATTCCAGATCTTGAACGGATTGTTTGAAAATGAACAAATGGGTATCCGAATGAGCGCAAATCATTGTTTTTTTACATCTTGAGATACAAAATAGAAATCTAATTTCCATATAAATAAAATCTTGAGTTTTATAAATTATAAGTTATTTAAATTTTATTAATTTATTATTTATTTAATAGTCATTAAAAAGCATATTTATCAAGAAGACATCATGGAATAATTTAAAATATATTAGTATCTTTCATAACGTCTAAAAATGATCAATGTGCCGCTAATCGTGAATGACAAATCAACGACAACGAGTTGTCGTTAAGTTGCTGTCAGAGCTTCTGTTTGCGGGTAGCAAATCTAAGATTATATACCCAGTTAGCCAAGTCTGTTCTAACAGATTTTGGCAAGGCCTGCTACAAATTATTGTCAGCAAAAAGGCTACGAATTGGGTACAAAAGTTGTTATTACCGATTAAGCTGGCAGATTGACGGCAAAAATTGAGCAAAGGTTGCCGACATAACCCGACAGTAAATTGGCGGCGGAAACCGAGCAAAGCTTGCTGACATGACTGACAGACTGGCATCAGATTGTCGGCACGAACTGAGCAAGATCTGGCGTGCACAATCTAATGGCATATTGGCAGCAAAAACCAAGCAGAATATGACAAAGTATTACAAAATTCTATTATTTGAAATAGTATAGTTCAGTCGTTTACCGCTATGCGCGTGTTATTCATATCTATACTCGTATTCAAGTTTTTATCATGAGTGTATATAAAGTCTGCAAAATGTGACTAATAATATTGTAATATATCTATCTCTATCAGTTCAATTTTTGACACGATGCCTATACAGGATAATTCAAATATTGAACTGATTTTTGGAAAATCGAACAAATAATTGTTCGATTTTTACTTATTCGGGCAATTCCTGTCCAAAAAAATCTTTAATTTTATAAATCAAATTATTTAAATTTATCTACTCAGTCAGCCACATCTGTTCTAACAGATATTGCCAAGTGCTTGCTACAAATTATTGTCAGCAAAAAGGCTACAAATTTGATACAAGAGTTGTTATTACCGATTAAGCTGGCAGTTTGCCGGCAAGAACCAAGCAAAGCTTGCTAACATAACTAGACAGCAAATTGGCGGCAGAAACCGAGCAAAGCTTGCTGACATGACTGACATCAGATTGTCGGCAAAAACTGAGCAAGATCTGGAGTGTGCAATCTGATGGCAAATTGGCAGCAAAAACCGAACAGAATCTGCAGCTTATTACAAAGTATTATAAAAGAGTTCAGTCGCTTATCGCTATGCGGCGCGTTATTCATTATCTATACCCGTATTCAAATTCTTGTCATGAGTGTATAAAGCCTGCAAAATGCTAATAATATTATGATATATATATTTCCATCAGTTCAATTTTTGATACAATTCTTATACAGGAAATTCAGATATTGAACTGATTTTTGGCAAATCGGACAGATAATTGTTCGATTTTCACTTATTCGAACAATTTCTGTCCAAAAAGATCTTTAATTTTATAAATTAAATTATTTAAATTTATCTATATGTTTTAACACATTAATATATGATTTTACTATATAATGTATGATTTTAATATATGATTTTATTACGGAGTCGTGTTGCTCGCGTCTCAATTCTGGCATCACTGCCTTAAGCAAATAAGTATTAACACGATGCCATCAATTTGCCGTTTTTAGAATTAAAATTCATGAGTTCAACACAACAAACACAATGCTATCGCATATTGTGTCTAGCGTTTCAAAACTATACTGCGTTCACGGAGAGAACGACCTCGCTTTTCGTCCGGTTCGGTCAGATCCCGCCCGCCCGACCGCCCATTTTGCCCTCTCCACGCTGCCAAAATTGGTCTTGCAGCTTTCAGATCCGGCTAGCCAACAGAGGGGACCCTATTTATTCATAATAGAATTAAATCGTATTAAGAATTTTTAGATTGCAAAAAGAGAAAATAAATATAATAGATATATCGCGATTTAATTAAAAAGAGTAATAAAAATCGATTAACAGAAAACAACTCAAGCTTTCAATATTATGACATTTCTTTCGAGCTTTATAGGCGGATCACATACGTGATACACGATCGATACGCATACGACATACGGCATTGAAGTAGCGCGCTGAAGTCTTTCACCTAATCCCCACTCCGCCCAAAGCTGCGCGAAGCGAGCGTTCTCTCCGTGAACGCAGTAAATAGCTGCTTCAACAATTGTTGGCAACATGAGAGCAACCTCACAGACAGTTGGCTGTCTGAGACATCTTGAAATGTTTGCGAAAGACGAATGAAAACAGTGAGAATATCGTTCAACATATAAAGCTTTAGTTCCTAGTGAATTTTGAGGGGAGCATTTAAGGCAGCAGAAGGCACGAACCAAGCATCCATCTCTTCCGTGGCAGCGGCGCTGTCGTATCTGTGTAGGGCATTTACACACTTCCTTAGCCCGACAAATAATCGGTAGTTAGAATATTACAATATTTTATATTAATATTGATCATTATTTTGAATATCGAATATCTTTTATAAATTTAAGTTTTTTAATTATTTTTTCGTAACTGACTTCAATGACCTTGAATAACCATCTCTTATAGATTATTATGGTAAATGCCTATATTAGGGTCTTCATTCCGCGCGATTTGGCTCAAAATTTTTCTTTCGGCCTACAATTAAAAGTTATAATAAAACCAGAGAAACTCTATCGCATCCAAGAAAATTTAAAGTGGCCGTTTCAAGCACCATTCGCGTTTAGGAATATTTATCTTTTAGCTAACCAAACAATTACCGACTGGACGAACATTTACTGGAAAGTAAGACATATTCTGTATTTAGACATTGTATTAGGAAATTGACCGATAAACTGGTAATTATAATATTTATTATTAAACTATATATATCTAAAAAACAAACGTATGGGCAAAGTGGATTCCGCCCCTTCCCTTGCACCCTCACCACAAAAAACCTAACCTAATCTAACCCAACATAAACCTATCTTTATTTATTTATTGTGGTTTTATAAATATTTTGGTAAAGTGTATAATTACGCGTATGTTATGGATAATTATATAAAAAGCACAAAGCTATAAAAATTGGACATTCTAGGTTTGGTCTGGTTAGGATTTTTTGCGTGTAGGTGCAGGAGGGACTCTGTCCCTTCGTCCCAATCGTTTATTTAAAATCTTCATCATTATATGTCATATTCGTAAAGAGCGATTTTATATACTTTCATTATAAAATGTCACTTGATAACTTTACCCAAGAACAACATATTGTTTCCCAGGTTTAAAAATATCATAATTCTTAATTGTAGGCTAAAAAAAAGCTCTATGCAAATTTTGAACCAAATCGGAAGTGAAGATCTTAATATAGGAATTTACCGTTACTGTATTTGTCTTAATAGCTACTGTCACAAAATAATTATAAAAATATAATATTCCGTTTGAAAAAACAGAATTGATCTCTTTATATCTTCGAAACGGCTTCATATAGAAAAATTGTTCATTGTATGATAGCCCTCTTTCTCCCATGCAACTTTTATTCGAGAAATTTTTCTTTAACTTCTACAGTTTGAAAGATATTAAAAATGCTAATTCTTATTAATTTATTCTGTATAATGATATATAGAATATGTCCCCATATGTGCTCTTTTTCTGATATACTCTCTGCTTATTTATACAGAAAAAAATAATTTAAAATATAATTAGAAAATAATTTAAAAAATAATTTTTGCGTTATTATTTTATATTGAAAGTTTTTCAGAAGTTTGCAATTAAATTATGTTTAAATTATGTTTAAATTATGTTTTATTTACATATATAATTTTACAATGTCTACGTATATAATATGTATATCAGATATGTATAATCAGAGAGGCGACAATAGCGTCTCGCTTGCTGATTGGCTCACCGCTATGTGCCCGTTCCACTTAACCACCGCAACGCTCACGGTATCATTTCATCTTTGTTGTTCACCGAAAGTTAAACAAAGACAAATAATGCTCGCGAGCGTTGCGGTCGTTAAATGGAACGCGCCCTATGTTGGTCCCGTAGTGAATCCTACGTGCAAACTAACCGCAACCGGCGTACCGTAAGTGAGAAAAAAGTATATATGTAATGTTATTTTCTTAATGTTAAAAAAAAGCATTTTAAATATTTCTGAGACATTTTTAAGACATTTTAGATTACAAATGGACAGCTGCGGGCCCAACATGGCGATCATGGGAAGCATGGAGGGGGTAACGATGTCACCTCTCTGATTATGGGCGTTTTCCAGCAAGGTACACATATGACACAGTGTACTACACATTATCACGCGATTGGCTATATTTTAAATTTCTTCATTTGACAGCCAGTCATGTGATAATGTGTAATACACGGTGTCGTCTGTGTACTTTGCTGGAAAACGCCCTATATAGGACTCTACGTACGAACGGTACATAACGCTGGATTCTCGCATCCTAGCAACCACATATCAATGGGCTGTCCCTTCCCGCAACGCGCTTATACTCAGGCGAATTGGCCGATCTTCTTAAATTAATTTCCCAATAATTATTACAAAAATTGCAAAATGGTACACGACTTTTCTCCTTGGTTTCACCTGCTCTACCTGCGCACGAGAAATGATACGGTTTATTACCGGACACCCTATATATAATTATATGTAATTATAAACATATCTCGAGAAAATTAAAATGCATTTTATTTTTATTAAAAAATTACACTATTATGTCCCGCCCCCAAATAAATATTTTTATAATATATAAAATAGCTCTATTATATTGCAGATTTTATTACAAATAGTAAATCATAAAACTACTTAACCCTTACTGCTATAACGTAGCAGTATTGCTATAACATAGCAGTACATACAAATACTTGGCGTGCCCGATCTGAAATAAAAATTTGCAAAAGATTATCAAGAAGATCATTATCAATATATTAATAAAAATATATAACTTATAATACGATCCCGGGCACGCCAAGCTTCTGTATGTCATTTTAATTTTAATTCTTTTCGTTTCGAATCTATCTGGTAAAGCTTATGATTAATTTCAAAACAAGTCGATCAGTTTGGCACGAGGCACTTTTAAATTCGAAATTAATGATCGATGTGATGACGTTATTGCAGGAAGGGTTAAGTAGTTTTATGATTTACTATTTGTAATAAAATCCGCAATATAATAAAGCTATTTTATATAGTATAAAAATATTTATTTGGGGGGGGGCATAAGAGTAATTTTCTAATAAAAATAAAATGCATTTTAATTTTCTCGAAAGCATCTATATTTTTATAAATGCAAGATTGATTTTATGACAAATACTATTTCAAATTACAAATCCTCACAAACTGAATTGCTTGTACGTAGTTGGCTAGTTAACTATTAATTTCATATTTTTATTTTTTGTTTTTTAGAGAAAAATTTTTTTATATTATTTATTGTAAAAAATATTTATTTGGGAGGGATATAATAATGTAATGTTTTAATAAAAATAAAATGTATTTTAATTTTTTCGAGAGAATCTATAATATTTTTATAAATGCAAGATTGATTTTATGTCAAATACTATTTCAAATAACAAATTCTCACAAACTGAACTGCTTCTACATACTTGGTTAGTTAACTATTGATTTCATATTTAGATTTTATTTTTTAGTGGTTTTTCATTTTTTTAGGGGAAAATTTTTTTATAAGTTATTTTTTAGAGGTAAATATATTTTTAAATTTTTTATTGCGTACAAGGGATATTTTTTATGTACTTGGGGTACTTTTTTTACCTTGTGAGGTTTTTTTAATAAGATATCACTGCTTTTTGTAAAAATATCAAAATGTCTCCAAAATCAAAAACTCAAAATTTTTTCTGTAAAATATGGAGTACTGCATTATACACTATATACATGGATATAATTTTTTTTTAAGATTTATTCAATAGAAAGGAAATTCTTTTTTAGGAGGCATTATATAAACAGTATGTATTTACAAAGCTTATATTGAATTTCAGCGGACACCATCACAACGTGTCTTAATGCTCATTCTTAGTGTCAATCACTTAACAAGTTTTAAAACACGATATAATTTTATTTTTATAGATATAATTTTAATACAGAGAAAAGTTAAACTGTATAGATATTGTATAGCTATAATTTTAATACAGAAGTTAAATTGTATACAAACCGTATAATCAATAATAATAATATAAATTGTGTAAGTGAATAAATATCAAAATATAAAAAGCAATAGAAAAAAAATTCTTTTGTTATGAAGCGGATGGACTTGTTTCATATTCATATATTTAATATAAATATGAAACAAGTCCATTCTATTGAATAAAAGAATACACTTAAACAGTATATAATTCCTTCTAAAATATATTTTAACAAATCATAAAACCTGAAAACATCAAATATTTCTTTGCATTTATTGATTTTCTAAATATGCTTATATATCACGGAATAGTGCAACACAAGAAGAAAAGTGATTAAGTGATTAACGGTTTAAGAGTAATTAAGAGTATCGCGAAATAGTGCAAGAAAGACAAGTGATTTCTTCTAATGTCATATTAAGCAAAATTAAATTATGGTAGCGAAACAGAGCGAATGCTTTACACACAATGCTTGAATGAATTTTCGATAACTATAAGCTGGTAATTCTACGCGTGAACGCGCATTCATGTATATAATGTTTATTTATATTTTATATATAAATGTACTTAATGCATAATTAATATCTTTAGGTTAACTTACAAATGGCTACACAATGAGTTTATGTTAAAGTAGCAAAATAGATCTTGTGAAAATTCTATCAAAAATATCATAAAAACAACATTGAACATTTTTATTAATTAACTTCATAAAGAATGAAATAAAAAATAACAAAATCATATCAAAGCATTTCTGTAGTGTCCAAAAACATTTTGCAGATCTGACTCTGCGGATCTGGCTACTCGCAACTTTTGGTTCTGAAACTGTGTGAATGTTTATTTATATTTTATATATAAATGTAATTAATGCGTAATTAATATTTTTAGGTCATTTACAAATGGCTAAGCAATGAATTGTTATGTTTATGTTAATATAGCTAAACAAATCTTGTGGGAATTTTATCAAAAATATTACAGTTGAATTAAAAGCGTCAGAGTTAAAGCCTGAAATAAAAATGTTAAGCATTAGTCAAAGAAGAGAAATAAGGAATAATAATAATAATTTTGTTTATATATTATATAATAAAGATTAATTATTTTCTTGGACTAAATACTTTAAGGACAAGACCTAGTCTATTTAACTTTTTTTGGCATAATGATTGAACTTATTTTTTTAAAACAATGAGAAATGTGAATGTGGAAATTGATGCTTTATTCGGATGGAGCTGCTTTTTGCAATATAATGTTATCGGAGAGCATTAGAATATCTGTCATCAACAAAAAGTAGTTCAAATTTTAATCAAAATAAGGAAAAAGAGTCGGTTAGTGATATTGAATTGCAGATTTTATTAATGGATGATATAAAAGTTCATAATAATTTAGCAGCTGCATTGATTAAAACACAAGCCTACGATGCAGCTTCAAAAAATGTAAAACGAAATGTTCTGAAGTGTCAACCACAAAATATGAAAGCACTATTTATGGAAGGTATTGCAAAAACCTAATCTTTTTTTATTTACTATATTTAATCTTTTTTTTTCAAATAAGTTGTATACATTTTTTATTTATATTTTACATATGGAAAATTCAAATATGTGTATATACAGGGTGGCCCCGAACGTTCCAGCCAGACTTTGAGATCTTATAGGAAATTTAATTCTGAACAAAAAATTTCCTATAAACATGGGTCGAAAAATGCTTTCTTAAGAAGTTATCGCTCAAAAACCTCTGAAATTGTGATTATTTTACACATTTTTCCAAATATCATGGAAAATGTGCGTCTTTTAACAAAAAGTACCGAAACAAAAGTTGTAGAAAATTAAATTATCTTTCAAAGGAGATCAAAATGATTGTTGTACGTTCCATAGATTTTGATATAACCAGTTTCAAACGTACAAAAAGTGCTTTTGTTACTGTATTCATTTTCTACTATTACGTGCTATTTTAGTTTAAAAAAATTTATTTTATTTTCATAAAAGAAAAAGATTTTTATTTTTTATTTTTATCGTTTTTTCAAGAAATTTATTAAGTTTCATTTTCTTTTTATTTCATTTTCTTTTCACCTTTTGCTCTTCCTTTGCATCAGAGGTTTTTGAGCGATAACTTCTTAAGGAAGCATTTTTCGACCCACATTTATCAGAAATTTTTTGTTCAGAATTAAATTTCCTATAAGATCTCAGTCTGGCTGGAACGTTCGGAGCCATCCTGTATATATTGTGTATATCGTAGCAACAATGTTGAGACACAAAGGGGAATGTGTGAAAGCTTATACAATCTCTCTCTCCACTAAAATTCAAAAATTAAATCCAGAGATGAAGATATTCACTACAGAATTAATGACCTTAAAGGACAAAATTGCTAAAGACGCAGAAAAAGTAAAGTATCTATATCCTTTACTCAATTATTTATTTTTATCATCTGCTTTTACATCCTTCAATTTTTAGTATCTTCAACTACACTTAACATTTTATGATATAGGTATTTTCCTTTTTCTGCATTTTTAGCAATTTCATTCTTTAAAGTCATTAATTCTGTAGTAAATATCTTTATCTTTCGATTTAATTTTTGAATTTTAGTGGAGAGAGAGGTTGTATAAGCTTTCACACATTCCCCTTTGTGTCTCAACATTGTTCCTACGATACACACAATATATATATACACATATTTGAATTTTCAATGTAAATTTAATGTAAAATATAAATCAAAAATGTATACAACTTATTTGAAAAAAAAAGATTCAATATAGTAAATAAAAAAAGATTAGGTTTTTGCAATACCTTCCATAAATAGTGCTTTCATATTTTGTGGTTGACACCTCAGAACATTTCGTTTTACATTTTTTAAAGCTGCATTGTAGGCTTGTGTTTTAATCAATGCAGCTGCCAAATTATTATGAACTTTTATATCATCCATTAATAAAATCTGCAATTCAACATCACTAACCGACTCTTCCTCCTCATTTTGATTCAAATTTGAACAACTTTATGTGGATGACAGATATTCTAATACTCTTCGATACATTATATTGCAAAAAGCAGCTCCATCCAAATAAACCATCAATTTCCACATTCACGTTTTTCATTGCTTTAAAAAAATAAGTTCATCCATTATATAAAAAACAATTAAATAGATTAGGTCTTGTCCTTAATATTTCGTATTTAGTCCAAGAAAATAAATAATCTTTATTACATAATTTATAAACAAAATTATTACCTTGTTGTTCTTCTCTGACTAAATGCTTAACAGTTTTTCTATTTCAGACTCTAACTCTGACGCTTTCAATCCAACTGTAATATTTCTGATAAAATTCTCACAAGATTTGTTTTGCTATATTAACATAAACAATTCATTACTTAGCCATTTGTAAATGACCTAAAAATATTAATTTAATAATGTACTAATTACATTTATATATAAAATATAAATAAACATTCACACATTATCAGAACCAAAAGTTGTAAGTATAATTCCAGATCCGCAGAATGTTTATGGACAGAAGTTTCTGTGTATAGAAATGCTTCAATATGATTTTATCATATCATTATTCTTTATGAAGCCAGTTAATAAAAATGTGTATTCAATCTTGTTTTATATTTTTGATAAAATTTTTACCAAATCTATTTTGTTACATTGACTATGTTTACACGTCACCCCTAATCGGGTTTAATAACATCCGTAGTTCTAATGCTGGCCAATCACAGTTCTTCCATTCTTCAGAGGAATAGCTGTGATTGGCCAGTTTTACAAGTACGGATGTTATTAAATCCGATTAAGGGTGCCGTGTAACAGAGCTCATTAACATAAACTCATTGCATAGCCATTTGTAAGTTAACCTAAAAATAATATAAAATATAAATAAATATTATATACGCGTTATGAATGCGCGTTCACGTGTATAATTACCAGCTTATCAAAAACATGGCCAGCCAAAATCTCCACATATTCCTTCAATGCTTCTATAATCATTTTCCAAAAATCTATTTATCACAAATATGTTAATTGATAATGCACAGATTCAAGCATTGCGTGTAAAGCATTTGTTCAATTTCGCTAATAAAACCTGACTTTGCTCAATACAGATTAAAACAAAAACACTTCTCTTCCTTGCACTATTCCGCGTTAATAATTTCTTTTCACTTTATCACTTTTCTTCCTTGTGTTGCACTATTTCGCGATATTCTCATAACCATTAAGGCCCTGCGCACAATAGAGAAAATATTAGGAATAGGAATAAAATATTAAATATTAAGAAAGCAATTTGGAATTATTTTACTTCAAACAAGGAAACGGAATGGATTAATTATTTCGAATTTTTTTTTATTTCATTATGCGTTAATCTATTCCGTTCCCTTGTTTGAAGTAAAATAATTCCAAATTGCTCCTCCTGATATTTAATATTTTATTCCTATTTCTAATATTTTCTCTATTGTGCGCAGGACCTAAGGGTCGGCAAGAGAGACGGTGGAGATCTCTTGCGGAAAGTCGCGAATTACGGATTCTGTTTTTTTCGTATTATGGCCAAAATACAAAGAAAATTATGTTATAACAGCAATATTCGTAATCAGTAGGATCGTAAGATTGGCGTTAAAAAGCGATTTTTTGGAAAAAAGAGTTAAAATAATATTTCATAAGTTGACAAACAAAGTGCAACTCATTGCGGATTAGGTGCAGTTGACCATGAACTGTATTTTATTAATTATAAATTTTTTGAAAGCCGGAATTTGGAAAAAATTTATCAAAAAAAGTTAGAGGAAGAAATATGACTTCTTCGAAGCTACATACGAAACAAACGGATATCACTAGAGTTATGTGCAAGGAACAGCTCATAGGGAAATTTTTCTAGTAGTACACTGATCGATTGATAAAGAGAGATGATTACGCCGTCTTTGTCTCTCTTTCATTGCGTATATGTATAGCATCCGTGTAGATACAATCTAGTACATTGAGCACACGGATACAACCGCTGATCACTTGACAAAGAGAGATGATTGTGCCGCTTTTGTCTCTCTTTCATCGTATATGTGTGTAGCATCCGTGAAGGCACACATCGATACGTTGAGCACACGGACGCGATTGTTGGGTGATAATGCCAGACAAGGAGCGACAATAGGAGCGTGCTATCCTTGTTCCTCTAGCGTATCGCTTTACGGCTGAAATACGGCCTGAAAATGCTTTCTGGCCTCTCGTGGCAGAAAACAGTAATGCAACAAGACTAACGGGCGCCTATTTTTGGAGAATTTTATATTTGTATATACATATGTGCATATATATTGTTGCGTCCGCGCATCGACTTCGATAATACTCGAACACGCGCGACACAAACGGCACTCGCGTACCGCGACGTGAATGATTAACACTCTTTTAAAAGAACAAAAGGAACTTTAATAATAACACAGAACACACAATTAAACAAGGAACACAGAACGGGTAATAACGGTAATCGTAATCTCAAATACGTCCGCCCGGAATGACATCCGTCGCGAGACTAAGGATGGCCGATCTCTCTCAAGATGTCCGCGGTTGTTTTACAACAACCCTTAGCGACGTGTTTGGAGATGTTCTCTTAGAGACGGGAGCAACTTCAGGATTAACTACCACAGACGACTCGCAGGGACGCAACAATATGTTTAAATTATAGTTAAAATTATACGTGCAATTAAATATGGTATGATGATCAATAATAATAATAGGATAATAGATAACAGAGTGAACAAATACACAATATGTAAAACACGAGTGCCTCTTAGACTTGATAATTTGTTGCTTTGTTATTATTGATACTTCGTGTATCATATCAGCGGGATAGAGAAATAGCACGATTGTCAATCTTTGCTTGAAATTATTTTTTAACAGTCGTAATCGCAGTTTCATAGACAATTATATTACTAACAATTATATTTTTTTAATTGCTATCGCATAAGCACATGTATACTACATGAGCATATACTTGTAACATGAGATCTAAATATATGCAGGTAATACGTAATGGCGAAGTGCAAGATAATCAGATGAGTTTATCACACAGTAGACTCAAGTTCAATTCCACAGACATCTAAACAAAATGTTTTTATATATTTTGTTATATAAACATTATTATATTTTGTTTGAGAATTATATTTAGAACAATTGTTAACATTTTGAAAATATGTTGGCCATTTTGTAACGCACACATATTGAATTGTATGTGTATAAAAATTATTATTATAATTATTATTTAAAAAATATATTGATTAAACTATTATAATTAATATAATAGTTTAATCAACATAATTTTTTTTAATATAATACATTTAAAATACATAATATAAAAATGTTAAAATATATTTTTTGTAAAGGCTGTTAATTTAAAAAGAATATTTAAGATAAAAGAATACTTAGCTTTTCATAGGTATTATTAGTTTATTATAACATATACATTAACGTATACATAAAATAAATTTTTTATACACTTGTGTACGATATCTGTGTAGTTACAAAATGGCCAACATATTTTCAAAATTTTAATAATTGTTCTTTATATCTTCTTAATATAATTCTCATACAAAATATATAATAATGTTTATATAACAAAACATATTATAAAAAAAATTTGTTCAGATGTCTGTACGGAATTGAACTTGATGAGTCTACTGTGTGATAGACTGATCATCTTGCACTTCGCTAATTATATGTATTACTTGTATACTATTTCATACTACCAGTACTCATATGGAGTATATGTGCTTATGCGATATCAGTACAATTGAAGAAAGATATATTAATTGTTAGTCTATGAAATTGCGATTATGACTGTTAAAAGATAATGTCAAATAAGGATTGACAATCGTGCTATTTCTCTATCATGCTAATATAATATACGAAATATCGATAGTAACAGAGCAACAAATTACCAAGTCTAACAGGCACTCGTTTCTTCCCAGTCAGCAAAGTCTGTTCGAACAGATTTTACCAAACGTCTGCTAAATTTTTGTCAGCAGAAAGACTGCAGATTGTTCACAAAATCTGTTATATCAGATAATGATAGCAGAATGTCAGCAGAAATATTACAGAACCTGCTGACATAATGTGACAGCAGATCAGTAGCAGAAACCGAGCAGGATTTGCACAGAATTATCATAGCAGATTGGCAGCAGAAATCAAGCAGGATCTGCATAATGCAGTTTGATGCCAAATTGGCGGCAGAAACCGCGCAAGATCTGCGCGCGCGCAATCTGACGACAAATTGGCAGCAGAAGTCGAGCAGAATATGCAGCTTTTAACCATTTATATAATTTATTGAAATAGTATATTTTATTCGCTTACTGCTATGCGGCGCACTATTCACTTTGTATACTCGTATTCAAGTTCTTGTCATGAGCATATATAAAGCCTGCTAATAACATATGTAATTATTTCCATCAGTTTAATTTCTGATGCGATTCCCGTACAGGGGAATTCAGATATTGAACTGATTTTTGGGAAATCAGACAGATAAATGTCCGATTTTCACTTATTCGGTCAATTTCTGTCTGAATAAGTAAAAATATTTCGTTATTATCTACTTAAGATATTAAAAATAGAAATTAACTTCTATTGTACATAAACAAAATCTTTAATTTTATAAATTAAATTATTTAAATTTTCCTATACAGGGTGTCCCATTTTAAAAGTTTCACCCTTATAACTTTTCAGGATCAACGTTTGAAGGAAAACGACTCGGATAAAAGTTGTAGGGAACAAAGGGGGCTATCTAATAGTGACGTTGGATTTGGCATTAAAGGTAATTTTCAAAGTCATTTGAAGATCAACTTCCGTTTTTTAAATGGGAACCCCTATTTCTCATTACATATTCTTGTAGTTTACCTCGAGAGCTTTCCAAAACACTATAATAAAGTATTTTTTCATTAAGTACTTTTTGAGTTATTTTATATTTTAATCTGACATATTTTGATATAAAAAATAAAATATCTCGTAAAATATTTAGTTTTCGATAATCTTACCGTAATACTTTTATGTACAGAATAATGAGACAAATCAATTAGTATAAAAAAATAATTGTTTTTTAGAAAATTATTTACAATGTATTTTTTTAAACAATTATTTGTTTTTTTTTTTGCACTAATTGATTTGTCTCATTATTCTGTACATAAAAGTATTACGGTAAGATTATCAAGAACTAAATATTTTACGAAATATTTTATTTTTTATATCAAAATATGTCAGATTAAAATACAAAATAACTCAAAAAGTACTTAATAAAAAAATACTTCATTATAGTGTTTTGAAAAGCTCTCGAGGTAAGCTACAAGAATATGTAATGAGAAATAGGGGTTCCCATTTAAAAAACGGAAGTTGACCTTCAAATGACCTTGAAAATGACCTTTAATGTCAAATCCAAGGTCACTATTAGATAACTCCCTTTGTTCCCTACAACTTTTATCCGAATCGTTTTCCTTTAAACGTTGATCCTGAAAAGTTATGAGGGTGGAACTTTTAAAATGGGACACCCTGTATATACAGGATGTTTTTAAAATTATGTCAGAGATTTTAAGGGCTTATTCTAGAAGTCAAAATAAGAAAAAAGTTCCTATAAACATGGGTCCAAAAATGCTTTCCCTCCGAGTTATTGCCCCCTAAAGTTGAGGGAAAAAATCGAAAATTTAGTGTAGCCCTCGGAGAATTTTTCACAGATCGTTGTCAGTTTCGAGTCTCATAAGACCTAATTTAGGACGTCTAATTGGTCATTTTGACCAAAATTTAACAGTTTTTGTCTCAATAAAACAAATATATATTACATACATTGTATATCTCATTTATTATCTTTTAAGCAAAACAAGCAATGTAAATTAATGAAGCATTTAAATGCCGCTATTCCATTTAAATTATGACGACTGATCCTGCTCGATTTCTGCCACTAATCTGACATCAAACTGCGTTGCGCAGATCCTGCTCGGTTTCTGCCGCCAATCTGGCATCTAACTGCGTTGCGCAGATCCTGCTCAATTTCTGCCGTCAATTTGCTGTCGGCTTATGTCGACAGCTATGATACCAGAAACTGACTCCGGTAGCATGCGGTAGCATGTGGAGGGGATAACACAACAGTAGAAAACAACATTCATGTGATACATGTACGCGGTTTTCGATTGTATGTGTATCCCTTCCACATACTACCTCACTGCTACCGGAGTCACTTTCTGGCAGCTCTGGTCGACAGGTTATGCCGGCATCAACTGCGTTCGCATTAAGCAAACTTAATGCGAACGCAGTTGATGCCAATCTGCTGCAATATTCTGCTTGAATCTGCTCGCAAACTGCTGGCAGACTGCTAACATTTTGCTTACTGTGTTACATCCCAGACAGCATAAAACATCCTCAGCATCATCCTGAATATGTCCAGGATGGTTCAGGACATTTGTAGGATGTTTTAAGATATTATTATAAATATATTTTATGAAAATTTAATATGCATACATGATTACTTTCAGTTATGTAGGCTATTTAATATAATTTAGAAATCTTAAGTATTATAATAAGTATTAATCCAGCAAACACTATTATAACACTATTATAACAGTTATATAACATTGGAGTAAAAAATTAAAATAACAGCTGTTATATTTTTATTATATAATTGTTATATATCATGTGTTTACTGTTGCTATATAATATATTAGCAAACACATATTATAACAGTTATATAACATTAGAATAAAAAATTAAAATAACAGCTGTTATATATTTATTATAAAACTGTTATATCAAGCGACACGGTAGCGTCGCGACGCCAAGTATATAAAAAAACGTTTCAGCTTGTCAACGGTTTGCCTATGTTGCTTATGTACAGGGGCCGCGACGCTACCAATAGCTTATCCGGAGTTTTACGTCTAATAAACTTTCGATTAAAATTCCTCAGGAACTAAAGCCGTAATCAAAAATCTAACGGCACTTTTCTGATACAATATGGATGCAAGCTTTCGATTGCGACCAGTTTGAATAAGATTGGTGCAGTCAATCCTGAGGAATGATAATCGTATACCAGAAATGTGATTATTTTTTCTTCATAATAATAATAAGGTTCAGACTTTCACGTACGTATGCTCGCACGCACACACTCAAAGCGATTTTGTCCCTCAAGGCGCGTTTGCAGCGCTCATGTACGATTATTCGCTTGAGTGTGCAAATACGCCTTGAGAGACAATGTATGTGCGTGCATACGTATATGATACGTATCAAGCGACGCGGTAGTCACGGTATGCGGTAGCATCGCGACGTCAAGATATAATAAGGTTGAGGTTATAAAGTTATATTTGAATCTGTTGCAGAAAATATATTTGGTCCTATCGAGTAAGTAAATTGAAAATTTCGTATATATATCTGCTTATATATGTTTATTTATTGTTTTATAAGTATATATTATTTCTTGATTATATCTGAATATTGTCTAAATTAGAGCGCTTATTTGCAGGATCATCAATCTTTTCGAGAAGACTGGTATATTTTTAGCTGGGATTTTTTCGTATAAAACCGTATGCAATCCCAGCTGAAGAACTTTGCTAAACAGCGTAACATATTAGGTTATAGAGATCTGGCAGTAACAGACAGTAAGTACAATTAAGTAGCATATATAAAACATAGAGTAGCACATATAAAACCTGATATGTAAACTAAATTAAATATTACAATGTTATTCTTTTCTTTGCACACAGATAGAGTGAAGTGAAAAATAATATTAATGCATAGAAGATCATCAGTTTCAACCTAAAAACTTCTGGAACGGTTTGCTGGTTCGATATAGACTGTAAGTTTTACTCCAAATTCAGCAAACGCCGAATTGAGAGATAGCCTCAAAATACAAATACATTATTATGAAGATGGAAATGTACAATTGGTCAGCGAGAAGCAAACGGCGAAAGATTTGATACATGCTGATTGTAAAATATACGATGTAAGTCTACGTCTAGTATGTATCCCAGTAAGCAATTTGATAACAAATTGTTGCCAAATTGGCATCAAATTCGCTCAAAACTTGGTAACAAATCCAGTGCCATCTGTGTCCGCATTAAGCTTGTGTTTTGGTGACAAAGCTTGCTGACATAACCTGACAGCAAATTGACGGCAAAAATCGAGCAAAGCTTGACATGATTTGACGTCAAATTGGTGGCAAAAATCGAGCAAGATCTGCGCAAGACAATCTGACAGCAGATTGTCAGCAAAAACCGAACAAATTCTGCAGCTTTTGGCCATTCATATAAAATAGTATATTTAAATGGATTTAAAGTCTCAACCTTAAGTAACAAAATGATGATAAGTTTTGGTCATAAAATGACCATTAGATAATTAAACATTATATAAAATCATATATTAATGTGTTAAAACATATAGGTAAATTTAAATAATTTAATTTATAAAATTAAAGATCTTTTTAGACAGAAATTGTTCGAATAAGTAAATATCGAACAATTATCTGTCCGATTTGCCAAAAATCATTTCAATATCTGAATTTCCTGTATAAGAATTGTGTCAAAAATTGAACTGATAGAAATATATATATTATAATATTATTAGCATTTTGCAGGTTTTATATACACTCATGACAAGAATTTGAATACGGGTATAGATAATGAATAACGCGCCGCATAGCGATAAGCGATTGAACTATTTTATAATACTTTGTAATAAGCTGCAGATTCTGTTCGGTTTTTGCTGCCAATACACCATCAGATTGCGCACTCCAGATCTTGCTCAGTTTTTGCCGACAATCTGATGTCGGTCATGTCAGCAAACTTTGCATGGTTTCTGCCGCCAATTTGCTGTCTAGTTATGTTAGCAAGCTTTGTTTGGTTTTTGCCGGCAATCTGCCAGCTTAATCGGTAATAACAACTCTTGTACCAAATTTGTAGCCTTTTTGCTGTCAATAATTTGTAGCAAGCACTTGGCAATATCTGTTAGAACAGACGTGGCTGACTGGGTAATCATATAAGTCTAGCTACGTCTAGTATGTATACCTATATAACAACGTAATTCTACGTCTAGTATGTATATCTATATAACAATGTATCTATCTACATTTAGACTTTTAGTTTTTTTAAAATAAAATAATTTTGAAAAGAATATCAGTAAAATGATTTATTTATATATGAAGCAGAAAATTTACAAACAGTAAAATTAAATATCTTTATTATTATTATTATTAATTATTATAATTATATTATTATTATTAATTATTATAATTATAATTATAATTATAATTATTATTATTATTAATTATTATTATTATTATTAATTATTGTCTAAAATGTAGCGCTTATTTGCAGGATTCAATCTTTTCGAGAAGACTGGTATACTTTTAGCTGGGATTTCTTCAGCTGAAATATACTGGGTGTAACTAAACAAACGCATATGGACAATACTATCAGATACAGAACAATAATTCAAATCGAAAAGTCCTGAACCATTTTTTGATCTGAGCTTTTTTTTCGTTGTTATGTGATGTTAAAGTTAACTAATCAGCGCCTGTCTACAACGGAAAACAGAAAAGGTACGACGGGGGTCGGAGTAGCGAGACGGCTTTCTGGTGTATAGACAGGCGCTGATTAGCTAACTTTAACATCACATAACAACGAAAAGAAAGCTCAGATCAAAAAATGGTTCAGGACTTTTCGATTTGAATTATTGTTCTGTACCTGATAGTGTTGTCCATATGCGTTTGTTTAGTTACACCCTGTACATTATAAATATATATATATATATATATATATATAATAAATATATATATAATAAATATATATAAAATATATATATATGAAATATATATTATAAACATATATAAATATATATATAATAAATATATATATAAAATATATATATATGAAATATATATTATAAATATATATAAATATATATATATATTATAAATATATATATTCTTTGCAGAAAAAATATGGATTTTTACAAAAAGCGATGAGATCACCTAAAAAAAACCTTACAAAGATAAAAAAAAATACGCCAAGTATATAAAAAAATCCCAACCTGTACGCAAAAAAAGTTTAAAAATAAAAACTAATCAAAAAGTCCTGAACCATTTTTTGATCTGAGCTTTCTTTTCGTTGTTATGTGATGTTAAAGTTAACTAATCAGCGCCTGTCTACAACGGAAAACAGAAAAAGTACGACGGGGGTCGGAGTAGCAAGACGGCTTTCTGGTGTATAGACAGGCGCTGATTAGCTAACTTTAACATCACATAACAACGAAAAGAAAGCTCAGATCAAAAAATGGTTCAGGACTTTTCGATTTGAATTATTGTTCTGTACCTGATAGTGTTGTCCATATGCGTTTGTTTAGTTACACCCTGTATATTATAAATATATATATATATATATATATATATATAATAAATATATATATTAGGTGTACAAATAAGTTTCCGCCGTTTGACAAAAGTTGGCGCCACCAGTAAGTTATGGTTAAAATTGTCAGATGTAAAACGTCCTTATCGTAAGATTGGACATCAGTCAATAACATAACCTTAAAATATTAGTGATTTTTTATCAGTATAATATATTCTTTTGTGTGCGAAAATGTCGAGTTTTGAGCCGAATAAGTGTCATTTGCGGGAACTTTTGATTTACTTCTTCAATTTGAAGAAATCTGCAACTGAGGCGTATCGATTGCTTGTAGCAGCATATGGTGAGGCTGCCTTAAGTGAGAGAAGTTGTCGTGAGTGGTTTCAAAAGTTTAAGAACGGTGAATTTGACATCGAAGACAAAGAACGTGGCGGAAGGCCGAAAGTGTATGAAGACGCGGAATTGGAAGCATTATTGGATCAAGATTCGTGCCAAACGCAAGAAGAACTTGCACTTATATTGGGAGTGACTCAACAAGCAATTTCACATCGGTTGAAATCATTGGGATTGATTCAAAAACAAGGAAATTGGGTTCCATATGAACTGACGCCGAGAAACGTTGAACGCCGATTGTTCACATGTGAAATGCTGCTTGCCAGGCATAAACGAAAGGGTTTTCTGCACCGTATAGTCACTGGTGATGAAAAATGGATCCACTATGATAATCCAAAAAGGAGGAAATCATGGGGACCACCTGGCCATGCTTCAACATCTACAGCTAAGCCAAATATTCATGGAAAAAAACTCTTGTTATGTATTTGGTGGGATCAGCTTGGTGTCGGGTATTATGAGTTGCTCAAACCGAACGAAACCATTACTGGGGCTGTCTACCGAACACAATTGATGAGATTGAGTCGAGCACTCAAGGAAAAGCGCGCCCACTACTCCAGACACGACAAAGTTATTCTCCTGCATGATAATGCTCGTCCACATGTTGCGGCGCCGGTCAAAACCTATTTGGAAACACTCAATTGGGAAGTTTTACCCCACCCGCCGTATTCACTAGACATTGCTCCTTCTGATTTCCACATGTTTAGATCGATGGCGCATGGCCTGTCTGAGCAACACTTCACATCATATGAAGATACCAAAAATTGGGTCGATTCGTGGATAGCCTCAAAAGATGAAGCATTTTTCCGACGCGGTATCCGTATGCTGCCAGAAAGATGGGAAAAAGTAGTGGCAAGCGATGGACAATACTTCAAATAAAACATTAGGTTCCGTTCTTTCACAATAAATGCCCAATTTTTGATAAAAAACGGCGGAAACTTATTTGTACACCTAATATAATAAATATATATATAAAATATATATATATATATGAAATATATATTATAAATATATATAAATATATATATATAATAAATATATATATATTATATATATATGAAATATATATTATAAATATATATAAATATATACAGTGTGAGGCATTTATAGTGACATTTATTTTTCGGAAATGAAGTGAGATATCAAAAAATATTTCAGACAAAAGTTGCATGGTTTTGAGGGGACCACATGATAAAAATATGGATTTGACCTTGAGTGACCTTTTCAAGGTGAGGTCAATATGGTCGATGTTTTCTTAAATGGAACTCCTCATTTTTTATTGCGTATTCTTGTAGCTTATCTCGAGAGCTTTTCAAAACACTATAATAAAGTATTTTTCCATTAAGTACTTTTTGAGTTATTTTATATTTTAATCTGACATATTTTGATATAAAAATTAAAATATCTCGTAAAATATTTAGTTTTCGATAATCTTACCGTAATACTTTTATGTACAGAATAATGAGACAAATCAATTAGTAAAAAAAAATAATTGTTTTTAAGAAAAAGTATGTAATTATTTATAATGTATTTTTTTAAACAATTATTCGTTTTTTTTTAAACTAATTGATTTGTCTCATTATTCTGTACATAAAAGTGTTACGGTAAGATTATCGAAAACTAAATATTTTACGAGATATTTTAATTTTTATATCAAAATATGTCAGATTAAAATATAAAATAACTCAAAAAGTACTTAATGAAAAAATACTTTATTATAGTGTTTTGAAAAGCTCTCGAGATAAGCTACAAGAATATACAATAAAAAATGAGGGGTTCCATTTAAGAAAACATCGACCATATTGACCTCACCTTGAAAAGGTCACTCAAGGTCAAATCCATATTTTTATCATGTGGCCCCCTCAAAACCATACAACTTTTGTCTGAAATATTTTTTGATATCTCACTTCGTTTCCGAAAAATATGCCCGCGTCACTATAAATGCCTCACCCTATATATATATATATATATATATATATATATATATATATATATATATATATATATATATATATATTATAAATATGATATATATTCTTTGCAGAAAAAATATAGATTTTTAGAAAAAGCAATGAGATCACCTAAAAAAAACCTTACAAAGATAAAAAAAATACGCCAAGTATATAAAAAAATCCCAACCTGTACGCAAAAAAAGTTTAAAAATAAAAACTAAATGAAATCAATAGTTAACTAGCCAAGTATTTAGAAGCAATTCAGTTTATAAAGATTTGTAATTTGAAATAGTATTTGTCAGAAAATCAATCTTGTATTCATAGAAATGTTATAAACAGATTCACTCACAGATTTACAGGTTTCTATGAAATTAAAACGCATTTTATTTTTATTAACAGAAACCTGATTTTCAAAAAAAGTTCAACAGTTTTGAATATTGTATATCACAAATTACACTATTATAGAGTTTATTAAGGGTGTTATATACTATAATATCAAATCATATTGTTGATGTTAAGTGCGATTAAAATTCCTTTGATTTCCAAAGTATATTTTACAGGATGTATAATCCGAAAGAAAATTTTTCGTAAACTCTAAGTCGCATAAAACAAACTTACATCAAAGCAGAGTATAAAAACTTGGCGTGCCCGCTGTGTCTTTTTCAATATATTTTTTAATCCAACATCTAATAGTTTTTATCAAAAAACTTTTTCCAGTACCACCTTCACCGCTTACATAAAGTCTAAGAACTTCACTATTATCATCAGATATACCAGCAGTAATTCTATCAAAGATTCGTTTTTGATCAATATTTAATTGCGTCACCATTTCATCGACATTAACTTCAAATTTATTGCCAACATCTTTAAAGTCCCTCATAGCTCCTTCAACTTCGACAGGAACACATTCTAATGCACCATTTTCAAGACAGTCATTTTCATCTTCATTTTTTGTAATTTCTGATATTTTTTTTTCAATTAATTCTTTAATATTATCCATACCTTGCCGAATGTCGGTTATTTTTTCATGATACTGAAGAGCATCTTTCAATTTATATTGTATTAAAGAAAATGCTTCTGCATAATTATCACATTCATTCTTTAATTCACTAATATCTCTCCAAAATTGAAATAATAACAATGAAAAATAGTAACGCTCTGGTTGAGTATGGACATTATATTTGTAATGATTGATAAGATATCCACGTTTACGTTTCTTAAAATATAAAGATTCACCAAGCACGTAATACTTTATTGTCTTAGAAATTGGTTTAGTTTTCGTAATATCATACCATTTTGCATAATCATACAAATTAGTAGATTCTAGTTCTTTAGGTCTGCTTGGATAATATGTATCAATTAGAGAAGGACAAAAAATATCCATAGATTCAGAATTTAGCATTTCAATCTCTTTGCAAGATTTAAGTTTTCTACTTCTAATCATATTTACATCTAACCATCTTATAGTCGTTTCTTTGTCAGTACCATATAATGGTATTCCTAATAAAGTGTCAGCAGCTTCGAGAGCTCCACATTCTCTATGATTCAACATACGCATTCCAATATTCCAAAGACAACTTCTCAACGATTTTGTTGAATTTATCTTTTCAAATGTATCTTCTGCGTTATTACTCTTTTCTGCTTTGGAAACATATTTCGTAGTGTACCAAGTTAATAACGTAGATTTTTCACCTACAAATTGAATATCCATGTTTCCTTCCCAAGCAGTAAGAATAGCTGGATTATAATCATTAATATTGACTTCCTCTTTAGATCGTGGCAAATCGTAGAGTCTGCTTTTTGTTTTCAATTTTCTTCTATCCGCTATTGAAACAGCAACGTCTTTAATTTTCAAAGTATCTGTTACAGATGGTGAAAAGCCAAACCTGCATACTTTAGAAAAACCTACTTTAGTTTTTTTGGTGCGCAAGCAGTAATTATTATGTTTATGTCGTTGATGTGTATTTACACGTCGATATAATTCAGGTGATAACTATTTATTTGGAATTCTACAAGTGACATATTTTAAAATAAAAGATGCAATATCTTCATTAGAAGATGTACCATTATCGGAGCATCTTTTATCCAAATTAACAAATGAAAATGTTGCATACCTCTACCTTGATATTCACGACGCCAAAAGTAATGAGTGACCTCTCCGATTGGATTATCAAGTGAACAAATAAAATAAAGCATAGCTTTAAATTTATTATCCATGAATCTCGAAGTTGATACAGGATCGAGAGCAATAAGTTCGTTTGCAGATTTTTGATTGGCAATTGGTTCATTTATTTCAATCAAATCGGTCCATAACCACTCACATGGACTGATGGTAAGAAACCAAGTAGCAGGTCCATAATTACATATCATACAATGCAAATTACTTCTAGGTATTCTCCAATATTGTTCTGTATTTCGTAACTTTGAAAATATAGTATTTAAGTTAGATTCAAGCTGCTGGTTAGATAATTGCTCCAAATAAGTAGCAGCTGTATATCTTTCACGAGGATTGGTAACATTCATTTTATGAAATATTCCACTATTTATTTGTCGCATATTGTTATCATGTAATAAATAGAAAAGATATTGTATATTTAACCGAAATTGTGAGTGTTGCGACATAAGTCTCATTTTAATATATTCAAAATCAGTTATCCGGACACTTCTATCTTCATGTTGTCCATTCGCACCATATGGATATAAATCAGGAAAACATTTTATATCCAAATCTTTATTACGATTATCCAATGGAATATCTTGAATTTTTATCATTTGATAAAGTGTAGTTGCAGATTCATTTATTCTTTTTTCATACATTGGATATATAGTAAATTGTTCATAATATTGATCTGTTTGCGACATTTGAGTCAATAATGCCTTACATTCTTCCTTAGAAGTATTATTTTTTTCATTTTCTTCATTATCTTCCCCCAAAGTTTTGTCATGAAGTTCCAAATCATGTTCCTGAAACTCAACATCTCGTAATTTGGATTGCAACAAATTTTCAGGAGATGTCGGTAGTATAATATCTGAATATATAGGATTATTTTGTTTTAACCATACTAAGGCAGTCCATACTTTTTTTATATCGACTAATTTTTCCCAGATTATATTTGCTTTAGTTGGAATACCACGAACTAATATATATAGCTCATGATTTAAATTAATAGGTTCAGTCGAAGAACAAATCTTGTTTAACGTTTCGTTTAACGGCAATGGCAAGTGGAATGTTCTACCTTTCACTTTTGATATCATTTCTCTGTGTGGTAAATTTTTATTTATTACCGTATGCGCTCTTTGCACAATTTGGAATGCTTTCGCTCGTTGTATAAGAATTCGCTCGTAATCATTTAATGTTGTTATTTCTTTTGGTACTGGTAGCACTTCGAGCTTATTAATTCTGCATGTTGGTGGTATTTTATTATTTTTGAAATATCGATCACAAAAGTTGCAAATAATATATTTTTCATTAATTTTTAATCCTATATCATTAATAAAATTGTTCCAAACTGTTGTATCATTTTTCTTACAAATTTTTTTAATAACAATATCTCTTTTGAAGCAATATTTTGTACAAGAAATACAAGCAAACTTTGGAACATCTATCGATCGTTTCGTAAATGCTGTAAAAGCAAAGTAATATTGAGAATGAATTTTATCTTAATTTAAATTAATTTCCACATTAACCTGTGTTACAGTTTGTGCTTTTTGTTGAGCCTCGATTGCAATATCTTTTAGAGTGTTTATATCAACATCATTTAATGCTTTATGTAATTTATTTAATTTTTTATTAAAATTAATCAAATTATATATTAATATTTTAATATATCGTATCATCGGATAATGGGGAGATACCATCTCAATAGATAAAAACCATGATTTACACATTTTATAGTCGATATAACAGCCATGAGAATGACCTAGTTTGTCTTGATGTATTTGATTGTAACAATTATAAGAACATAAAAATTTTTTACGCAGAGTCATTAATGTACAATTTAAAAATTCTTCAAAGCAGCACTTCAAATCGTTAATAATGATCTCTTCCATTTTACAAAGAGAACTACAGCGCCATGCTTTTGTGGTTTTATGGTTTGATTCTATTAAGGGTAAAATATTAATTGCTTTACCTTTGGAATCCATTATTATAGGTTCAGAAACATTATATGTATCATAGGTAGTTTCTGCAAAATATAATTCCGAAGAAGCGGTATGTTTATCTTGTCCACAAAACATATTTACATATTCTGTAAGTTTTGATGAAGAACATTCCGTTGCACGTGTCAAACAAACTTCCATTTTTTGTTTACATTTATTAAATATTCTTTTCATTTGTAAAATATAAACTTTTCTTATATAAAAACACCATTTTGCTATACGTTCAGCTTCCAATCTATTTTCAGACAACGATGACATTCTAAGAAGCTTTGATATGTTTCTAATACACTTTTCTTTATTGTATTTCATATTATTTATCAGCATAATATGCTTGTTTTTATTATTTATTTTTGTTTTATTAATTTTGTTTCTATAGTAAAATTTTCCTTTTAATAACCCAGCAAACACAGAATATAACTGCTATATAACATGGGAATAACATGTAATGTAACGGTTGTTATACCTAATTTATATTGGGATTATATAACTATCTCTTATTTAAGCAATATAACACCAGAATATAACTGCTATGTAACATGGGAGTAACATGTAATGTAACAGTTGTTATACCTAATTTATATTGGGATTATATAACTGTCTTTTATTTATGCAATATAACATCAGAATATAACTGCTATGTAACATGGGAGTAATATGTAATGTAACTGCCCAAGTAACAGAGTAACGTCAAAAGACGACATAATGACGTCTATTTTTGGTCTATAATGTCGGCGACTAATAATTGACGTTTAAAAGACCTCATTTCTTAGACTAGCCAAAGACGTAATTTTGAAAACGTCCTATGACCGTCCAAATAAAGTCCTTTTGTAACTAATATTGGGATTATAGTTCATTTGCTTACCGCTATACAGCGCGCTATTCACTATCTATACCCGTATTCAAATTCTTGTCATGAGCGTATATAAAGCCTGCAAAATGCGGCTAATAACATTGTAATTATTTTTATCAGTTCAATTTCTGATACGATTCCCGTACCAGGAAATTCAGATATTGAACTGATTTTTGGAAAATCGGACAGATAATATCCGATTTTAATTTATTCGGACAATTTCTATCCGAATAAGTAAAAATTGTTTGTTATTATCTGCTTAAAATATAAAACAGAAATTAACTTTCATATAAATAAAATCTTTAATTTTATAAATTAAATTATTTAAATTTACTTATAATATATATCACATTAAATGTGTTATATTATTACTGTAATTGGTCTTAGTTTTGCGGTCAAACAAATGTCAGAAAATGACGTCTGGTGGATGTGACATATCGACGAGACATTTTCGGGTCTCATGAGATCTAACTTAGGATGTCTAATTGGTCATCTTGTGACCAAAATTTACTGTCATTGTGACATCAGTTTGCTACTTGGGTGGACTATTACATGACTGTAACAATCATATAACATTTTAGTAACATGTTATATTCATGTTATATAACTGCAATTTTGTATGAGTGGGAAATTACAACTAACGTGAATGTTACATGTAACAAATACGTTATATTACTTGTTACATTCCGTTTTATTATGGCAATGTTACAGTTATGTATCTGTGTTTGCTGGGAACACATTGTTTCTATGTAATCTATAATATTTCTTATTTGATTCATTCAAATAATTTTTGTGTTTTTCATAAAATTTCTTATTCGATTTTTTAAAATCATTTTTGTGTTTTTCGTAATATTCCTTATTCGATTTTTTAAAATCATTTTTGTGTTTTTCGTAATATTCCTTATCCGATTTTTTAAAATCATTTTTGTATTTTTCGTAATATTCCTTATTCGATTTTTTAAAATCATTTCTGTTTTTTTCATTATAATTTTTCTTTTTTGTTAATAAATCATTTCTATGTGATTCATAGTATTTTTTATTAAGAACGCTTTTTTTATTTTTACTAATAACATCTGTCTTACACGATAAAACATGTTCTGAATAAATTTTACAGTTCTTACTTCGCTTTTTACTATCTTCACAATTACAATTTACTTTTCTTTTTATACCATGTTGGTCTCTGGTTAAATCTTTAGTAACATTATTAATATCGATACTATCTTTTATATTATTTTCATTGAATCCATATTCATGATTAATTTGTTTTAAATCAATTAATCCTCCAATTTGAGGAAAATGTTCTATTCTATTTGATTGAAACATTTCCGCTAAATGCTGACGCATTAAATTATGGTCATATATATAATTCGATCCGGTTGAAAATCAAATAAAAGAGATATTGCAAAGGCTATTGCAAAAACTCCGCAATCATTACCATTAGGTTGCAATTGGACTGTTGGAAACTGTACTGGTTGCTTATCAAAGGAATAGAATGGATATAATTTTTCAAAATAGATTTTATGGTGTGCATGCAATCGTTTCATATTCAGTGAGTCATAAATATAAATCATTTTGGTAGCGTAATAACTGCAAACCCAATGGCCATCTAAATTAGTTGCTATATCGCTACAGCTATGCAATATTTGAATATGTTTCTGATTTTTGGGAACAGGTTCAATTCTATCAGGACATTGAATTTTCCATGGTTCACGTGGTTGATATTTTGAGCAACTTTTTAATAATAAACCAAAATACTCAATATGAATATCTTCTAACCATTCACCTCTAAGAATAATCTGTATATTCTGCATACTTAAAGGTAAAATATTTGCAACAAGATTTATATATTTGTGTGCGTTTATTTTTGTTATGCAAGAACTGACATCTGTTAACAACGTATTTTCCTGAATACATGTATAATTTTTTTTACTATTTTGCGTTTTGTCTGCAGAAATATGCAATGATGAAAAAGAATTCTTAAAAGTGTCATGAGTAGAATGCTCAACATCATTACATTCATTTACAATATTATTATTTTTATTTATTATATTATAACGATCAAACGGATATTTATCATATTTTTTTAATACTTGCTCCATTGTCATTCCAGTTATATTATTTTTTAATTTTATTAAATCTGCAGTCTTTTCTAGTTCAGTTTTCTTTTGTCGACATTCTCGTTTTTTTTTCTAGCTAAGGTTTCCTTTTTTTGTATTTCATCCAAACTAAATAATTTTTTTGGATCATTAGGTCTTATAATTCGAGGAAAATGTTCTATTTTTTCTAATTGAAACATGTGTGCCAAATGTTGACGCATTAAAGTATGGTCATACATAACTGTATCTGGTCGAAGGCCAAATAAAAGTGATACTGCAAATGCAATTGCAAAAACACCGCAATCAAAAGAATTAGATTGATTCTGAACTAATGGAAATCGTACCGGTTTCTTATCAAAAGGATAAAATGGATATAACTTGTCAGATATATCTTATGATGAGCATGCAAGCGTTTTAAATTCAATGAATCATAAATATAAATAGCTTTTGTATCATAATAGCTACAAACCCAATGCCCATTTTCATTAGTAATCATATCGCTACAACTATGTAATATTTGAATATGTTTCTGTTCCTTACAAACAGATTCGATTGTATCGGGACATTGTATTCTCCATGTTTCACGTGGTTGATATTCCGAACAAGATTTTAATAATAATCCAAAGTGATCAATATGAATGTCTTCTAACCATTTATTTTCAAATATTATCTGCATCGCATAAGTATTTGGCGATTGAGTATTATCCATTATTTTATTAGCAGACATAACAAATTGAACACAATAAAAATTAGAATATTATTTATTTAAAATTTATTATTGTTTAACACTTTAAGACAGGCTATATAAATATTTAATAATTTAAAACAATTGAGCATCCAAATTTAACGCTCTTACAACAAATAATTCTTAATTATACAAACAAATATTCTCAATAATATCAAGCTGCTAAGACAAGGCAAGATTTAGCTTTAATGCAGCTAATTTTTTTATTCAGTGCTTATAGCAACTGATTTTTTAATATAGCGCTTATAGCAGCCAATTTTTTAATACTGCGTTTATGGCAGCCGATTTCTTTAGTACAGCGCTTATGGCAGCCGATTTTTTAATACAGCGCTTATGGCAGCCGAAACCCAGCGCCAGAGAGCAGCCGATATAACAATTGACAAAATTGTCAATCACGTTTAACCTGTAAATAAAAATTTTTATTCATTATTAACAATTGCAGTCCATGATAATATCACATATAAATATATTTTAAATAATACCTTCTTATGTAATTGAAATTATTTGAATATTTGCCACTGTCCAAAGCCAATGGCAGTTTGTCCTTTTATATGGCAACTATAATAATAGTGGCTATAATGAAATAATATTGCGACGTATGATAAATACTATTTTTTACCTATTGCTTAGAATTGTCTTCGATTAGTAATCGTGATGCACGTAACAGGTTACGATTGCAAGTAATCTAACCTACGTAAAGCACGTAATCGTAATCAAAGAATAAATTTTGCTATAGTAAAGCAACATAATGAAAAATACGAAAAATTAATGGAACGCTATCTTTAAAATGATTCAATCGATAATTATAGCAAAATCCGCCATCTTTAAAATAATACAGCCAATGAGATAACGATAATGATTTAATCGATAATTGTAGCAGAACCATAAAAAAAAGAAAAATATTTGTAGTAAATAGCAACAAGATCAGGATCCATCTGCCGTTTCTCCCAATTAAAAAAAATGGAAAGATCGAAGATGAGAGAAGAAGAAGTAAGTACTATTTTTGATATATATTTAAATTTTATCATATTTAAATTTTATCATATTTAAATTAAAAAAATTTGTAGATGTTGATAGATGATGATGCCGATTTCATGAAGGAATTTTCTCTGGATGATCCCGTCGCCGCCGCCGCTCCCGTCGCTAATCCCATCATCGCCGATAGCGTCGCCGCCGCTCCCGTCGCTAGTTCGATCGTTGCCGACGTTCCCGTCGTCGGCCGCAATCACATAACCGGCCCCGTCGCCGGTCACATAACCACCGGCCCCGTCGCCAGCCGTATCGCCACCGGCCCCGTCGCTGGCCGTATCGCCACCGGCCCCGTCGCCGGCCGTATCGCCACCGGCCCTATCGCTGGCCCCGTTACGGCCGATCCCATGGACGATATTGGACAAGGTAATATTTTAATTACAGAATTTTAATTATACCATATTGCTTGATACTTTGCTACTTACGTAGTGTATATTTTTCTTTATACTACTTTATAAAATAATATATAATTAGATAATGTTTTTAATAAATTTTATTTGTATTTTACAGTTCGAAGAGCAAGAGGCAGAGCTGCAGGGGCTCGACGGCAGGAAGAACGCTTCATGCATTTTTTAATGAAGTTATGTTCTGCGTCGCAAAAATATCATTGGGGCAGGGGAAGAGGACGAGGAAGAGGAAGAGGAAGAGGATGGCACTAAAAGAATCTCTTAAGCTAGCGCCAGACTATGCGCGTATTCGCAATTCGTGATTCGTAACTCGCGATTCGTGAACGGTATAAAGAAATCTGATTGATTGAATTTGACGAATCTTCCATCCACACTATTCACGAATTATAAACGAATCGCGAATACGCGCATAGTCTGGCGCTAGCTTTAGGGGCTACGCACAATAAAAGGAATAAGGAACAGAGAATACAGAACAGAGAACGTGTGTACATGTAATGCGCAGAGTACTCCACTACGGTTGCTTTCTGTTCTATATTCCCTGTTTCTTATTCCTCTTATTGTGCGCAATCCCTTATTGCCATTAATTATTAATTATTTATTATTAATTATTTCTTATTTAGTCTGAATACGTTAATACGCTAAATATTGTTTTTAATTTTGTATTTAAGTAAAATTCTATGCAGTATTTGGTTAGGTTTTTTATGTTCAATATTATATATATGCTTTATGTTTAGTTAGCTCTTATAAACTAAAATATAAATTAATTTACTTCATAATATAATAATTATATTTAATAATGATATATAATATATAATAATCTAATATTAACAATAAACATAAAACATATATATAATATTGAACATAAAAAACCTAACCAAATACTGCATAGAATTAATAATAATGTTAATGTTAATAATAATAATAATAATTAATAATAATAATAATTATAATTATTATTATTATTATTATAATTAATAATAATATAATTATAATTAATAATAATAATAATTAATAATAATAATACTAATATTTAATTTTACTGTTTGTAAATTTTCTGCATCATATATAAATAAATCATTTTACTGATATTCTTTTTAAAATTATTTTATTTTAAAAAAACAAAGTCTAAACGTAGATAGATACATATTTAGTCTGAATACGTTAATACGTTAAATATTGTTTTTAGTTTTGTATTTAAGTAAAATTCTATGCAGTATTTGGTTAGGTTTTTTATGTTCAATAATATATATATGCTTTATGTTTAGTTAGCTCTTATAAACTAAAATATAAATTAATTTACTTCATAATATAATAATTATATTTAATAATGATATATAATATATAATAATCTAATATTAACAATAAACATAAAACATATATATAATATTGAACATAAAAAACCTAACCAAATACTGCATAGAATTAATAATAATGTTAATGTTAATAATAATAATAATAATTAATAATAATAATAATTATTATTATTATTATTATAATTAATAATAATAATATAATTATAATTAATAATAATAATAATTAATAATAATAATACTAATATTTAATTTTACTGTTTGTAAATTTTCTGCATCATATATAAATAAATCATTTTACTGATATTCTTTTTAAAATTATTTTATTTTAAAAAAACAAAGTCTAAACGTAGATAGATACATATTTAGTCTGAATACGTTAATACGTTAAATATTGTTTTTAATTTTGTATTTAAGTAAAATTCTATGCAGTATTTGGTTAGGTTTTTTATGTTCAATATTATATATATGCTTTATGTTTAGTTAGCTTTTATAAACTAAAATATAAATTAATTTACTTCATAATATAATAATTATATTTAATAATGATATATAATATATAATAATCTAATATTAACAATAAACATAAAACATATATATAATATTGAACATAAAAACCTAACCAAATACTGCATAGAATTAATAATAATGTTAATGTTAATAATAATTAATAATAATAATAATAATTAATAATAATTATTATTATAATTATAATAATTAATAATAATAATATAATTATAATAATTAATAATAATAATAATTAATAATAATAACAATGATATTTAATTTTACTGTTTGTAAATTTTCTGCATCATATATAAATAAATCATTTTACTAATGTTATACATACTAGACGTAGACTTACATCCTATATTCTATATTTATTTTATCTATATTCTATATTTATTTTATCTATATTTTTATTTTTTCTATATTCCATATTTCTTCTCACTGACCAATTGTACATTTCCATCTTCATAATAATGTATTTGTATTTTGAGGCTATCTCTCAATTCGGCGTTTGCTGAATTTGGAGTAAAACTTACAGTCTATATCGAACCAGCAACCGTTCCAGAAGTTTTTAGGTTGATACTGATGATCTTCTATGCATTAATATTATTTTTCACTTCACTCTATCTGTGTGCAAAGAAAAGAACAAAATTGTAATATTTAATTTAGTTTACATATCAGGTTTTATATGTGCTACTCTATGTTTTATATATGCTACTTAATTGTACTTACTGTCTGTTACTGCCAGATCTCTATAACCAAATATGTTACGCTGTTTAGCAAAGTTCTTCAGCTGGGATTGCATACGGTTTTATACGAAAAAATCCCAGCTAAAAATATACCAGTCTTCTCGAAAAGATTGATCCTGCAAATAAGCGCTATAATTTAGACAATATTCAGATATAATCAAGAAATAATATATACTTATAAAACAATAAATAAACATATATAAGCAGATATATATACGAACTTTTCAATTTACTTACTCGATAGGACAAAATATATTTTCTGCAACAGATTCAAATATAACTTTATAATCTCAACCTTATTATATCTTGACGTCGCGATGCTACCGCGTACCGTGACTACCGCGTCGCTTGATACGTATCATATACGTATGCACACACATACATTGTCTCTCAAGACGTATTTGCACACTCAAGCGAATAATCGTACATGAGTGTTGCAATCGCGCCTTGAGGGACAAAATCGCTTTGCGTGTGTGCGTGCGAGCATACGTACGTGAGAGTCTGAACCTTATTATTATTATGAAAAAAAAATAATCACATTTCTGGTATACGATTATCATTCCTCAGGATTGACTGCACCAATCTTGTTCAAACTGGTCGCAATCGCAAGCTTGCATCCATATTGTATCAGAAAAGTGCCGTTAGATTTTTGATTACGGCTTTAGTTCCTGAGGAATTTTAATCGAAAGTTTATTAGACGTAAAACTCCGGGTAAGCTATTGGTAGCGTCGCAGCCTCTGTACATAAGCAACATAGGCAAACCGTTGACAAGCTGAAACGTTTTTTTTATACACTTGGCGTCGCGACGCTACCGCGTCGCTTGATCACAAATTACACTATTATAGAGTTTATTAAGGGTGTTATATACTATAATATCAAATCATATTGTTGATGTTAAGTGCGATTAAAATTCCTTTGATTTGCAAAGTATATCTTACAGGATGTATAATTCGAAAGAAAATTTTTCGTAAACTCTAAGTCGCATAAAACAAACTTACACCAAAGCAAAGTATAAAAACTTGGCGTGCCCGGGTCGCATTAAAACATATTGTCCCAGATTTATTTGTGTTGTATATTTCATATTATGTGAAAATTACTTGCATCATTCATATAATAAAAGTATTATTATATTAAATATTTACATTTTATATAAGATTTTATTAAGTTTCATACAAAGGATAAATCAAAAAAAATATAATGATTTACGAATCTACTAAAATATCAATTATATATATTATCTACATATATTATCATACATTATCTAAAAAAAAAATATATATATATGCTACAATATCAATTCATAATCAATATTTAATACGATTAGGATTCCTTTAATTTGCAAAATTTATCCTACAGGATGTATAATTTGAAAGAAAACTTTTGTGTAATTTATTTACATTTTATATAAAATTTTATTAAGTTTTATACAAAAAGCATGTGTCAAAAAAATATATAATAATTTACGAGTCTAATAAAATTTCAATTTATAAATACATATACATTTATATATTATTTACATATATTATCATTCACATATATTACATCAAAATAATATATATATTCATAAACGGTAACATGTACACGTCTTAATGCGACCCGGGCACGCCAAGTTTTTATACTTTGCTTTGGTGTAAGTTTGTTTTATGCGACTTAGAGTTTACGAAAAATTTTCTTTCGAATTATACATCCTGTAAGATATACTTTGCAAATCAAAGGAATTTTAATCGCACTTAACATCAACAATATGATTTGATATTATAGTATATAACACCCTTAATAAACTCTATAATAGTGTAATTTGTGATATACAATATTCAAAATTGTTGAACTTATTTTGAAAATCAGGTTTCTGTTAATAAAAATAAAATGCGTTTTAATTTCATAGAAACCCGTGAATCTGTGAGTGAATCTGTCTATAACATTTCTATAAATACAAGATTGATTTTATGACAAATACTATTTCAAATTACAAATCCTTATAAACTGAATTGCTTCTAAATACTTGGCTGGTTAACTATCGATTTCATTTAGTTTTTATTTTTAAACTTTTTTTTGCGTACAAGTTGGGATTTTTTTATATATCATCTATTTACTGTTGTTATACAATATATATTAAAATAGTCGTACTCATGTAATATAATATTTATATAATTTAAAATTGTTAATATTATATTATTTTATTGATACATTAAGAACATAACTGTAATAAAATTAATATATAACATAAAAATAGTATTCTGTCGATAGTTCGTTTGTTTATCGTTATGCGACGCGCAATGCGCATTATCTCGCATTTGAGTTTTAGTCATGAGAATTATATAAAGCTTGCAAAGATTTATTGGCAGGAGATATAAAATGTAATTATTTCGATCAGTTCAATTTCTGATGCAATCCCAACATAGGGAATTCAGATATTGGACTGATTGTTAAGAAATCGGGCAGATAAATGTCCGAAAAAGTCAAAATCATCCGTTTATTGTCTATTTAAGATTAAAATGGAGTTTTAATATTCATATAAATAAAATTTTGTATTTTGCGAATTAAATTATTTAAATTAAATTATTTTATTATTTATTTAACTATGTTACCAAGTGTTTTTGTTATGTAATGTATATATATATATATATATATATATATATATATATATATATATATATACATAAAAAGTAATATTTGTAATTGCAAACTTTAGAAAACGTATATATGTTAAAATGAAAAACATCTATATATACTATATGTATTATTATAAATACATATCTATGTAATGTTTCTGCACCTTCTTGTGCTGTATTTAAGTGTATATTCAAAAACATTTAAAAATTATGATGTAACATTCATATAACAAAATTATATAAATATCAAATCAGTAGCAATAACATGTTATATATTAATTTTATTACAGTTATATTCTTAATGTATCAATAATATAACATTATATAACTGTTACAATTAAATGTATAACTGCTATATAACATTGTTGCTTCCTTGAGTGGGAAATTACAAGGAATGAGTGTATTACATGTTACAATTCTGTAATATTACTTGTTATATTCGGTTATACTGAGTTATGTAACCGTTATAATATAGTTATAAAAGTGTGTTTGCTGGGAATATCCTATAAATGTCTTATAATGTCCACTGGATAACCCCTGGATGTCTATATGGGATATTTGCCCTGTCTATTATGTTGGATATCCTTTGGATTTCCAGAGGACATATACGTGTGCAATTAATTATTAACATTAATTTCGTTTAATATTAATAATTGAATTTGATGCGCACATTTTCATATATCCAAGATTATTATTTATTTAATATTTCATGAGAAATGTTACTGTACGCAACATTTCAAAAACGTTACAAAAAATAGTATTCAACCGCTAGTTCGTTTGTTTACCGCTATGCGACGCGCAATCTCGTATTTGAGATTTGGTCATGAGAATTATATAAAGCTTGTAAAGAGCAACTGGCAGGAAATTAAAAATGTAATTATTTTCTATCAGTTCAATTTCTGATGCAATCTCAATATAGGGAATTCAGATATTGGATTGTTTAGAAAATATTACACGGCTCCCCGAAAGCCAAACCTAATATCCATGCAGACTACGAAAGTCTCAAATATCAAAGAACGTGAACTATTTTCAGTATTACATTTTCAGTACTGGCAATAAATAACAGGACGCAATTTTCAGAATTTGCTCCCTGAAACGTACGAAAAATATCCCTAACATATCCCATAGAAATCCTTAGGATGTTCCACAGGATCTCTCTGGATTCTCCAGAGACTAGTATTCGGCTATGATTTACTCTTCTTCAGGACATCCAGAGGAGATCCAAGGATTAAAATGGGATATCCTCAAGATATTCTATATGTATGTCCTGAATGCCCTTTGGACGTCCTAAAGCCCGTATCAAACTATGCATTGAAAATGGAAGACTGAAGATTAAAGATTGGAATTTGACTAATCAGAACAAAAAGGACTAAAATTTCTTTGTTCTGATTGGTCAAATTTCAATCTTGAATCTTGAATCTCAATCTTCAATGCGTAATCTGATACGGGCTTAAGGATATCCTTGTGCTGTCTGGGATATTGTGTATTTGTTCACTCTGTTATCTATTATCCTACTATAATTATTGATCATCATACAATATTTAAGGATGTTCTGGAGGTACCGGTCTAGTCAAAAGTTATGGAAATATTAAAAACACCGATATTAATCCTCCAGAGATCCAAAGAAAAAGAAATTATATAAATAGTTACAACAAGTCTAATAGAATGTAAAAAACGTAAAAAAATAAAATAAATTTAAAAAAAATAAAATTTAAAAAATTTAAAAAAAATATAAAAGTTTTAAGAGTGAATTGTCCCTGAATTCAACTTAATAAAGTGAAATTTGTGAAAAATTATAAAATAAAGTAATTACGAGCAATAATTTCACTGATTTTTTGCAATTTCTTTAAAACTATGTTGTAAATCGTTTAAAATCTTGTTGCCATATTTTTGTTTGTTGATAATCTACTTGTGTGTAAAATATCATTATATTGGTAGCATTTTTTTTACACTTTTATCTGTAATGCCATAAGGTTACGTGTTAAAACTCGGATATTCAAAAATTGATAACTTTTTATCTAAATTGTGAATCGATCTAAAATTTGGCCCCGAACTTTATTAAGAGAATACAAAATATGACATTAAACTTTCAACTTCGTAGCATTTTGACAAACCATCCACAACATCCTTAATTGCACGTATAATTTTAACTATAATTTAAATATATATATGCATATATGTATATATGCAAGTATAAAATTTACAAAAAGTGGGCCCGTTAGTCTTGTTGCATTACTGCTTTCTGCCACGAGAGGCCAGAAAGCATTTTTAGGCCGTATCTTGGCTGTAAAGCGATACGCTAGAGGAACAAGGATGGCGTGATCGTTGATCCTCTTCTATCTTTCCTCTCTACGGTGCGTCCATACGAGCAATGCAATCGTGTGTATACGGACATACACCTCTACATAGAGAATTTACAATCGAGAATTTATTTCTCAGATTGGTAACCCTGAAGCCGCAGTTTCGCATTGTCACCACGCGAAGTCTCCAATATCAATTCGAAGTTTGGCCATCACTCATGCCGACCCTTAATCACTTAATCACTTTTCTTCTTGTCGCATTATACTTCACGCGTACTCTTATAAAATATAAACATTATTATCTCACACGTATGTATACGCATCCACATATGATTTTGTTTCTTAAAGCATCCTGCACACTCAAGCGAATAATCGTACATGAGCGATGTGAACGCCGTTTGAGATACAAAATCGCTTTGCATATGTGCGTGCGAACATACGTACGTGAGCGTCTGAAACTGATCAAGAATGAAAAATGTTACAATTCTGGTATACGATTATCATATCTTAGGTTTGACTGCACCAACCTTATTCAAACTGGTCGTAATCGAAAGCTTGCATCCACATTGTATGAGAAAAATGTCGTTAGATTTTTGATGACGGCTGTAGTTCCTGAGATATTTTAATCAAAAGTTTATTAATAAAACTTCGGATAAGCTACTTTGTAGTGCCGCGGCCCCTGTACATAGGCAAAACTGTTGAGCTATTATATATATATATATATATATATATATATATATATATATATATATAAACAGACAGAGTATATAGAAGAAAAAGTGCATATAAGGATATATTTTATATCTCTAATTATATACATATACAGGGTATTCAAAAAAACCATTCAATATTTATATGATAGATAAAGGACACACCATACTGAGAAAAAAAACCTTAGTAAACATAAGTCGAAAGCTCAACCGTTTCTGAAATATAAACATTTTTGTATATTAGCATCATGATTGATTTACTGACTTCTACGTGTCGCATGCGATGTTTACCTCAGTGTTTATAAATCGCATTCTGAATGTCCTCATTCAATTTCCATACATACTTCATAACTCTAACAACACACATGTCCGGAGGACATGTGTGTTGTTAGGAAACAGCAGATTTCACCGGCAATCAGTCAGTTGTTATCAACCGGCGATTGCGGATCTTTGCGATTTGGTAATTACACAGTTACAAAGTATCGTACTGAAAATGTCAGCGTATTACTTTAATGAAGAAATGGCAGATATGCATTTTATATGTGGTCGTCCTAATAGAAGTGCTTTAGCTGCACGACGTCTTTACGTGGAAAAATTTCCTAATCGAAGAATTCTTTCTTATACACTGTTTCAAAATCTTCACCAATATCTTTGTGAATCAGGCTCATTTAGAATTCGCCATCGAGATTCTGGCAGGCCTAGATCTGTATCGACGCTCAATACAGAAAATCGCATTTTAAGGATAATAGAAGAAAATTCCGGAATCAGCGTAAAAAAGATATCCGATGCCGTAGGAATCGATACTACTCTTGTCTGAAGAACTTCATATACAATTACTCTATCCATACGAACGAGTACAAGCACTCACTCCACCGAATTATCAAGCAAGAATAGAATTTTCAAAGTGGCTACTCGTAAAATGTGCTTCAAATCCGAATTTCATATCTTACATTTTATTTAATGATGAAGCTGCATTTACGCGAAATGGAATTACAAATTTCCATAATGATCACGTATGGACAGTAGAAAATCTTCACGCATTTATTCAAACAAACTACCAACACCGATTTTCGTTAAATGTTTGAATGGGCATTATGGGAGATCATCTCATCGACCCTATAATACTCCCAAATCGGCTTTCAGGCGCTGCTTATCTCAATTTCTTGATGTATACATTACCTCAGTTCTTAAAGAATATGCCTTTGGCTAAAAGATTATCAATGTGGTACATGCATGATGGGGCTCCAGCTCATTTTATGCGTAATGTGAGAGAGTACTTAAACACGGTGTTCGGTCAAAGGTGGATTGGACGTAGTGGACCAGTTGCATGGCCTCTCGATCCCCTGATTTAAATCTCTTAGACTTTTTTATGGGGATATTTGAAAAGCATAATGTATTCTTCGCCGATAAATGACTTAGAAGAATTACGTGACCGAATCCAGCGTGCTTGTCAAATAGTTCGACAGAAACCTGGAATTTTCGAAAGAGCTCGCGATTTTGTAAGAAGATGCCAAGCGTGTATGAAAATGGAAGGACATGTGGAACACCTTCTGTAAATATCGAGATAAAGATTTAGACAGATTATCTTCTTCTCACGTCGCATTCGACACACCAGAAGCCAGTAAGTCAATCATGATGCTAACACACAAAAATATTTATATCTCAGAAATGATTGAACTTTCGACTTATGTTTACTAAAGTTTTTTTACTCATGTCAGTATGACGTGTCCTATCTACCATATAAATATCGAATGATTTTTTTTAACACCCTGTATATACAAGGTGTCCCATTTTAACCTCCACACCGTAATATCTCGAAACCTGTAAGTTTTCGAAGGAAACTTTTTAGACAAAAGTTGTTTGATTTTGAGGGGGAAAGAAGATAGTAATATTAGTTAGATCTTGGGTGGCGTTGTTAAGATCATATCAAGGTCACATTGAATAAAGTATTTTTTCATTAAGTATTTTTTGAGTTATTTTATATCTTAATCTGACATATTTTGATATAAAAAATAAAATATCTCATAAAATATTTAGTTTTCGATAATCATACTGTAATACTTTTATGTACAGAATAAGACAAATCAATTGGTATAAAAAACATAAATAATTGTTTAAAAAAATATCTTCTAGATAATTACATACTTTTTCTTAAAAACAATTATTTTTTTATATCAATTGATTTGTCTCATTATTCTGTACATAAAAGTTTTACGGTAAGATTATCGAAAACTAAATATTTTACAAGATATTTTATTTTTTATATCAAGATATGTCAGATTAAGATATAAAATAACTCGAAAAATACTTAATGAAAAAATACTTTATTATAGTGTTTTGAAAAAGTCTCGATAAGGGCTACAAGAATATGTAATAAAAAATAGGAGTTTCAATTTAAAAAATTCAATGTGACCTTAATATGACCCTAACGTCACTCAAGGTCTAACTAATATTCTTATCTTCTTTCTCCCTCAGAACCGAACAACTTTTGTTTAAAAAGTTTCTTTCTAAAACATAGGTTTCGAGATATAGGTTTCGGTGTAAAAGTTAAAATGGGACACCCTGTGTATACAGGTTTTCTCAAAATTAAAGACCGACAAACTTCAAGTGGTTATGAAGGACACCAGAACAAGCTAATTTTATCAATAAACCTGTGTCTGCAAATGAACCGTTTTGGTACTAGAAAATCAAAGACTAACAAGGGAACCTTGCGAACTCGAAAATTTTAATTTTGTTGAAACTTTACACACATGTAGGGGGGGGGGGTAAATAGATGAATTTAGAAATTTCCAGTAGCGACCCAAAAACGATTCTAAAGAGTGAAATCATATGTAGAGCGGCTTTTTGCTTTTCTCGATATATCTCGAAAATTATTCGAAATATCAAAAAATCTTTTATACAAAAGTTTCATCTCTATTTAACCACATTAATAAAATCTTGAAAAAATAATTTTTTTCAAAGATTTTTATTCTTGTTAGTTTTTGATTCCCTAGTGCCAAAACGGCTCATTTGCGGACACAAGTTTATTGAAAAAATTAGCTTGTTTTGGTGTCCTTTATAAACATCTGAAGTTTGTCGGTCTAATTTTGGAACACTCTGTATATATAATTATCTTTTCAAAACAAAAACAAAAAAAAATAAAAGGAAGGCGCCAAGTCTACATGCCCGTTCAAAAAGTTATTGTGCACAAAAATGTGCTGTTTTAATATACATATATTTTATTGTTTAAATGTGCTTTATCAAAAATGATATCAAAAAATTACATCAAATAATAAGAATAAATATTATATGCACTATAATATTTGATTACTTAATTTAATTACCACAATTCTTTTATTACCATGTATTTTATTCGAGTATTTATAATATAATAATATATAATATATGTATAATATATTCGAGTATATGTATATATATATGTATTTTTTTATTATAATTTTGAAAAAAAACTACAAAAAAACTACAAAATTTATAAATTTTTTTGATAAGAAATTTCTAAAAGCATAAAATGTATCAATGAGAGTGACAAAGTTATTTAAAAGAAAAAAAATTTAATGCAAGAAAAATATGGCGCTGCTATGACAATCCAATCTAACACTTTGACTGCATAAAGAATGTAATAAAAAAATAAAAATTTAATGAAAAGAAACTTAGCACTACTACGATACAATCAAAACTTAATGTTTTGACTATCATAATAAATATAGTAACGCCAAGTTTTTTTTATTAAATTTTGTTTACTTTTTATTAACCTTATCACTCTTATTGATACATATTATGCTTTTACAAACTCTTTATCTAATATATATACAGGGTGGTCCTCGTAACGGTCGCCACGATTTTTAAGGCACTTACAATAATCTGACATAAAAAAGTCATAAACAGAAATTTATCAGTTTCTAACCGGCAACAAATTGCAATAATAAAAATTGACCAAACATTTTTTTTTCCATAAAAAAGCAAGGTCACCTTCAATTTTTTAAATGGAACTGCCTACTTTTTATTGCATATTCTTGTAGCTTATCTCGAGAGCTTTTCAAAACACTATAATAATCTATTTTTTCATTAAGTACTTTTTGAGTTATTTTATATTTTATTCTGACATATTTTGATATAAAAAATAAAATATCTCGTAAAATATTTAGTTTTCGATAATCTTACCGTAATACTTTTATGTACAGAATAATGAGACAAATCAATTAGTAAAAAAAAATAATTGTTTTTAAGAAAAAGTATGTAATTATTTATAATGTATTTTTTTAAACAATTATTCGTTTTTATCTTTACACTAATTGATTTGTCTCATTATTCTGTACATAAAAGTATTACGGTAAGATCATCGAAAACTAAATATTTTACGAGATATTTTATTTTTTATATCAAAATATGTCAGATTGAAATATAAAATAACTCAAAAAGTACTTAATAAAAAAATACTTTATTATAGTGTTTTGGAAAGCTCTCGGGATAAGCTATAAGAATATGCAATAAAAAATAGGGGATTTTATTTAAGAAATTAAAGGTGTCCTTGACTTGACCTTAACGATGCCATCCAAGGTCAAACCAATGACACCATCTTATGTTCCCCTCAAAACCATACAATTTTTGTTCAAAACATTTTTCTCTAAAATGCTTAGTTTTTGAAAGAAAAGGGGTGTACGGGTGGTCTAGGACACCCTGTATATATAATAAAAGAATTAAAGTAATTACATTAAGCAATTAATTTTTATAATATGCATAAAATTCGCCCTCATTATTTGGCATTATTATTTAATATATTTAAATAGGAAAACGAATTTTTAAACAATAAAACATATCAAAGCAACACTTCTTTGTATAACTTTTTATACTTGGCATCTTTTTTTTACCTTTTTGGAAAAGATATCTAATCAAAACCATAATCAACATTTTGTTCATCATCAAATTGTTTTTGAAGACCGAAGATCTTAACAACATACTTAATTTTATCAAATTTCTTCATATACCACATCAATATGTCATATAGCACAACTGTAATACAATAAAATATGTAAAAATAGCTTTTTGTTTTAACCACAAATTTCTCAAAATTGCACGTGAAGGTGAGAATCATATGTATATAAAAAATACAAAAATTATAATATAAAAAAATTGTTGGAATTGATTACTCTTTCTTTCTTTTTTTTTTTTTTTGTTGAACTATGTGATTATCATTCGTGATGCTAATGCACTTAATTTATCAATAATATAATATAGTAATATATGTGTACATGTGAAAAATTATATATATTTTGTAACAAGTTGCATATCACAAAAGAAATATATAACAGTATGTAACTGTGAGAGTAAACCTCTATGAAATTGGCATCCCATCTTTCAAAAAACTAAATTTTTTTAAAAGTTTTAAGTGCACCCCAAAGAGTTCTAGAGTTCCTTATTAATTTTAAAAATAGTTCTGGCGAATTAAGCTAAAAAAACCATTGATGAATCTTAGGAGTGCTAACTTCACAAAATGAAATGACTAAATCAGCGATAACATTTTAAATACTAAAAATAATTAATTTTGCCATTAGGATTTCTTTTAGAACTCTTGAGATGCTACCCAGAACTCCCAGCAGAACTGCTAGAACTTAAAAAATTTTTTTTTATTTTTCATTCGACATACAAAAAATCGCGAAAACTTTTTATATATCGGCCTTAACGCTTCGAGCATTAAGAGTTATTGGTAGAACTCGTGAGGTGCTACCCAGAACTGTCAATAGAACTGCCAGAACTTTTAAAAAATTTTTTGGTTTTTCATTCAATATATGAAAAATCGTGAAAACTTTTTATATATAGATCTTAGCGCTTCGAGCATTAATAGTTATTGGTAGAACTCGTGAAGTGCTATTCAGAACTCTTAACAGAACTGCCAGAACTTTTAAAAAATTTTTTGGTCGCATTCAATATATGAAAAATTGCAAAAAAAGATTTTTTCGGAATGTCGGCGATTTTATCAGAGTTCTGAATAGCACCTTACAAATTCTACCAATAACTATTAGCTTGGAGCGCTAAGACCGATATATAAAAAGTTCTCGCGATTTTTGAATGAAAATTGTGTTGAATGAAAAATTAAAAAAAAATTTTTTTAAGTTTTGGCAGTTCTGTTGGGAATTCTGGGTAGCACCTTAAGAGTTCTAAAAAAAATTCTAATGGCAAAATTAATTATTTTTAGTAGTTATAATGTTTTCGCTGATTTAATCATTTCATTTTGTGAAGTTAGCATTCCTAAGATTTATCAATAGTTTTTTTAACTTAATTCGCTAGAACTATTTTTAAAATTAATAAGGAACACTAGAACTCTTCGGGATCCACTCAGAATTCTAAAAGAACTTTAGTTTTTTAAAAGATAGGGTGCCAACTTCATAGAGGTTGAGAGTACCTAATCGTGAAAATTGAGATTTCTTGTCTAAATAAATTATCTTAGGCTGGATCAAATAAATTTTTCCCTACCTCGTCCATGAATTGCTAAATATAAATGCTCAAATATTACTTGTGATTGGGTCACATGTTTCCGTCTACGATGATCAATCAATGAATACGTTCTATAAATTAGCCAGTTCTTTTCTCAAATCTAGTAATGTTTTATCGCGCGTTGCACGAATCCGATGTCGCGTCCCGAATGCTCCAAGAAACCAGCAGCAGTCTCGCAATATTTCTTAATAAAGTAAATGAATTATCATCTGAATCTATCCTCTCTGTCTACTTCTCTTACATATACATACATACATATATACATACACGGTCGAACAATTAAGTTTCGAGACTTGCTTGGCATTTCCGAACGTTTGATCCGTTTGTGCTACCATTTTAGGGGGTTATTCACAACTCAACACGTGGTACAAGTTTTAAATTATTTGGTTCAATAGTTAATGAGATACAAACACGCAAAGTTTTGTGTTACAAAATTTTGTTTAAAAATCGGTGTAATAGAAGGAATGCTTGACAAAGCGCCAACATCAAATTCTGCGTTAAATTGAAAAAGTCTCCAACAGAAACGTTACAAATGATTCAACAAACCTATGAAGAGTCAGCTATGCATAAGAGTAGGGTCTCGAAGATACAGATGACAAAAAAAAACGTGAATCAAATTTTGAAAGAGCTTGCTTCAGAGGACTAGGCTTGCTGAATCACTTGTAACGTTTCTGTTGAAGACCTCACTAATTTAACGCAGAATTTAATGTTGGCGCATTGTCAAGCGGTCCTTCCATTACACCGATTTTTAAACAAAATTTTGTAACACAAAACTTTGCGTAACTGTATCTCATTAACTATGAAACCAAATAATTCAAAACTTGCACCACGTGTTGAGTATTGAGTTGTAAATAATCCCCTAAAATGGCAGCACAAACGGATCAAATGTTCGGAAAGCGAGTCTCGAAACTTAATTGTCGACCGTGTACATACATACATACATACATATATACATACATCATACATATATACATACATCATACATACATACATACATACATACATACATACATCATACATATATACATACATCATACATACATACATACATACATACATACATATATACATACATCATTCATACATACATACATACATACATACATACATACATACATACATACATACATACATATATACATACATACATACAAACATACATACATGTGTGTGTGCCATGCATGCATGCATATATGCATATATGTATGCATGCATGTATGTGTGTGTGTGTGTGTGTTCGCGCGCGCGCGCGTGTATATGTATGTTCATGTGTATATGTACGTGCGTGTGTACTCCCCACTATCTTGCCCTGATTTTTCGCAAACCCGCCTTGAACGAACCATCGGATCACTCGATTATCGGAGCGTACCGGACCGGACCGCATCGCACCGCACCGCACCGCACCGCATCGCACCGCACCGCATCGCACCACCAACACCGCTCTCTCTTTCTCGCTACTGCAAACTGCTTACAGCCCCCTGCTACTCGGCTTACTGCTTACTCTCAGCTACCCCATCATCGGCTACACCCGCGCCACGCCACTCCTTTCCACCGCCTGTGGCACCATAAAATAACAACTTAGTTATCATGAAATATATGCGTCGCATCCGTGTATGAGAGTAGTGGTAGTTTCTTTTTTATAGGATTGTAAGGATTATAAGGAAACAAGTGAGAATAAACAGATTGGAATATGAAGGACATATTACAATCAAAATATCGAATCAATAAGTGAAATATATGTAGATTTGATTATAGTGTAACAGACAATTAGATTGACTTTGCTATCAAGATTCTATGTATCAAGAACATAATACGGAATATATTGCATACACATAGCGCGCAATGATACAAGATATTAATTTATGAAACAAACATTTCGCGCACGCTTATGTGTATGTACGTGATCTTACTCTAATTAAATCCACAATACTTTTCATACAAAAAAGTCTATATGAATTATATTTTTATATTATATAAATTCTAAATATTTTTTATATTTAAAAACATTTACATAATCGTTATATATATATATATTGGTTTTATATATATATTGCTGTGTTGTATACCATAAAATAATTAATTGTACACACACATTTTGATTACACAGTTATAAAAGATACACGCGGTTAAGTCTTTCGCGAAATACTAATTCAATACCTCACAGCAAACCACCCTTGAATCCAAGGATGTATAAGCTCCTGTTTCCTAGATTTCCAAAAAATTCCAAGAACTAGCCAATCGTTAGCAAATAGATAGTTTGAACAGAATAACATATAATATATACCGGTACATATATATTTAATCTTTCTGTATATATCTATATACGCACGCACACACACTCGCACAAGATATATGTATGATATAAGTGTGTATGTGTATGTGTGTGTATATATTAAGCAAAAGATATCGAAATCTCTTTAAGTGACCTTATAAAAATTATTTTTTGCTTACATACTGTTTGTACAAAAAAAGTAAAATTAATATTGTACATACTAAATAAAGAAAAAAATATTTTGTGTACTTATACATCAACTAAAAAATTTATTCCTAGCACAAAAAAAAAAGAAAAAAATTGTATTATTTTTTGTTTTAGCTAAACATATTTGGTAATTGACACAAGCCTAAAATAAGAATTTTTGTAATTATTTTTCTCACTAGTACAGCTGAATAAATATTTACACAACTATAATTTGAAAATATTTGAGAAAGATTTACATCCTAGTAAAAACTATTTTGTGATACACATTGTATGATTTAGCATTTATATATTATATACAGAAATTTTCTTGATGAATAATAACCTAGATAGATCAAGTATATTACACATTATAATTTATAAAGGAAAAACAAGAAATACGTAGACATTTATGTTTTCTGCAATCCATTGCGCTTTATTACAAATGAATCTACGATATGCAGATTTACATGAACGATTGCCTATCAACGCAAAACTTACTTCTAGAAATATATTGTCGTGCGTGAGAATAAACCTAAAAATTTGAATTGATTCTCAAGTATTAAAATATTTCCCTTGAATTTAGTGTGCACACCTAAAGACATTGTTGACAAAAACATTCTTAAACAATGAGAACATTATACAGCATATTTTTTTTAGTCTTTATAAATTATTGCAATATTCAAGTTTTAAAAATTGTATTATGTGCATTGTTTGTTTTATGTAGCTGTCCCTTTGATTATATAGAGACTATCTTCTTATCCATTATTTTCAATAATATTGTTTATTTTATCAATAAAAGAAAGTAAAAGGGCACAAATTTCATAAATTATGTACTGAATATTATCATATTTTGAAACTAATTGATTACCCAATAAGATAAGATGGCAATTCAATAGTTTAGACAATATTAAATTAATGTATCTCTAAAATAACATCATTAATTTGACTCAAAATTAATATCTATGTAATAGTTTTATTCACCACTTTCCAAACTTCAAATTTCACTCAAAATGAGATTTGTTTATGAGATACAATAGTTACAGTACGTATTTGAAGAGTTTTCAAGTGAACTTTATTTGCAATGTTTGTCAACATTGTTTAGAAGTGTGTACCAAGCTTTACTAGCAAAACACTATATGATAGAGAATATTTGATATTTAAAAAATAGAAGAATAGATCATAATAAAGATTTTTCCATTTTGCAATATTAATCTCTGTCGATGAAAAATAAACGTAAACGCTACATGTAGCTTTGTAGGTTTCACGACAAACGTAACGCATAAATCTAACATCATAAAATTTATCAATTAAAATTTGTTGAATTACAGAATACGATCCAAAATTAAATCATCGCCCGCATGAGCAGAATTGATTAATTGATTGATTAATTAAGAAACGTGAGTTTATGATAGTTGCATAACGAAAACTTCATAACGCGAATAAGAGGAAAGCATGTGAAAAAAAAAATACACGTGTTATAGGGCAGAAACTAAACGCGTCTCCACAAAAATCAAGGAAATATGCAGTATTAATTGAAATATATATATATACACACATATATATATATATATATATGTATATAACATGTATGTATTTAAATGATAGAAGAACATGAAGCGTGCGAGTGTTGCTATAATAGGTGATAGAATACCTTTTGCAATCTCAACACAGATTATTCGGCTCTCGTTGGATGCGCGCGCACTCATTGTTATCCTCTTATACGCTCTTGGACAAGCTCAGTCCCTGGAAATAAATAAAAATTGTTCAATCATAACAAATGATCCCATAGTTTATTGCTGTTCGAAAATTTCATCATTTCTCATTTTAACAACAATATTAATCAAGTAATTCTTACCTAGATTTGGAACGGCTATCCTTTTGCCTGTCCTGCGACTTGCTACGTGAGCGTGATTTTCCGCGCGAGCTTTTACTATCAGAACGAGAACGACTGCGACTGCGACTATAGGAGCGCCTGCGATCTCTATCGCGACTACGCGATCTACTGCGGGATCGAGATCGAGAACGTCTACGATCCCTACTTCTACTACGTGATCTACAAAAGTGTTCAAATATTAGAACTGGTCCATATACAAGAAAATAGCTGTATATTGGAATTTATAATTATATAATTTGTATAATTTGTTCTGTGTCTATCTGTATTAGCTTAATATTAATAAAATGACAAAAAAATGAGAACATTATTATAAAGCATATTTTTGTAATCTTTATAATTTGTTACAATATCCAAGCTTTCAAAAAATTGTGTTGTGTGATGGTGTCTTTGTATGTATGTTTGTTTTATTTATTTATCTTTTAGCTTATATAAAGACTATCTTCTTACCCATCATTATCAATAATATTGTTTTTTTATAATATTAAATATTATTTTTTTATCAATAAAAAAGTAAAAGTTTCAAAAATTTTATAAATTAAGACACTGAATATTATCGTCTTTTAAAATTAATTGATTATCCAATAAGATAGTATTATCCGATAAGATTTAATCAATATTGATATTTTATATATCTCTAAAATAAAATCATTAATTTGACTCAAAATTGATATCTATGTAATACAGTTTTATTCATCATTTTCTAAACTTCAAATCTCACTCAGAAAGAGTTTTGTTTATGAGATGCGATAGTTATAGTATGTATCTAAAACAGGGTGTCTACTCAAATTTTGTAAAAAGATTCCTTGAAAATTCCCTGATTATCCAGATAGTTTTATTCAAAATTCCAGATAAAGAGAATATTTCAAAGATTTTTTTTAGTGCAATTTCCTAAAATAAGTTTATTATTGTACGCGTTTTCTAACGCTTTTTACTCATACAAAAAAAAAAAAACACAAAGCCACTTAAGTTTCAAGTGTTAAATTTATAAATGTACTAAAAAAAAGCTGAATAACTTTCTAAGATAACAATTTTTAACTTGCATAACATTTTCTTTTTTTATCACTAAAAATTAAAATAAAAAACATGTACTATATATTCAATATTTTGTTAAGACATTGAATATATAAACAGAGATAGAAATATATTTATAATATATTTTAAACACATAATTCACAACTTGACTTATTGGCGGATTGCAAACTGCTTACAGTATGAGCAAAATTATTAAAGAAAAAAATTTTTTGAAAATTCCCTTAGTCCCAATAAAATTCCGTGAGAATTCCCTGATTTCTCCAGGTACAAAACAATTCCCTGAGAATTCTAGATTTTCCAAGATTTTCCGTGCTTTTCCAGAGAGTAAATACCCTGTTATAGTATGTATCTAAAATGACAATATATAGCTTACCTTCCACGACGGCGACTTCCGCGGCTTCGATGAGGAGACGTCGGACGTCCATAACGCGCCATTTGAACTCGGAGTTCCCTACCATCTAACAGCCTTCCATCCATAGCATCTAATGCATCTTCCGCATCACGCTTATCGTAAAATCTATCAAAAGATATATTTAAAGCATTTGTGATTTGTTTTTTAAACATTTTTAGAATTTTTTCTTCTAATATAACAAAATTCGTTGGTACAGTCACTGGTAAAAAAATTTTACAATTTCTATGAAAAATTAAAATTTTCAATAACAAATCACAACCTTCTACAAATTTATTAAAATTGTAGAAAATCATGGCAAGCTGTAGTAAGTTGTAAAATATATTTACAAATTTTTACAGGTTTTTACAACTTTTTACGAATACTTTTATGAGTAATGTAAAAAGTTGTAGAAGTTGTAAGTGCGCTTTTTATTATTAAGTCACTATTATCGTTACTTTATGTTAATATAATTTGATTATAATAAAATTGCACACGAATTACCATGTTGGCTCTTAATTGCCTTCCCTCACCTTTGTATGATTCGTAAAAGTCTTTATTGTTCCATTTTAATTTTAAAAATTATAAAAGTTGTAGATATAATAACTAAACTATATATAATGTAGTTGTAGAAAATCACAACTTTCTATGTAAATTTATGAAGAAATACAAACATGGCCCAAATCGTGTAATTGGGCGTAAAAATTACGTAGAAATAATTTAAAGTTATAGTTACATAATAAAAAATTGTAGTTTTCGTGTAAAAAGTTATAAAACTATTTCTATCGGGGTTTGTTTAATTTTGTTGGAAAACCTTATTTTAACTGTTATGTGATCTCTGTATCGGAGCGGCTAAATTCTAAAGTCATACAGTATAGTGGAACTGCTGTGCTCTCATGTCATGACGTCAGCATAATTATCAACCGCGTCCGTATATTTAAGATCTTAGCGGTTGTTAAATATATATTCGACACGTATGACATACTTACGGTGTATCAATCATTGTAACATCTAAGCTCACCTGACAAATGCGAAGCCGCGACTTTCGCGCGTGAAGCGATCGCGGGGGATGTAAATATCGCCGACTTCACCACAACGCTCAAACACGCGCCTAAGATCTTCCGGCGTTGTCCTGTATGTAAGATTGTCGACTTTCAGAGAGACCATCCCATCGATGCGGGGCGGCGGTCTTCCATAACTCATCTTCCTTTCACGAATTTACTCCTCGTGATCAGATAGACAAGATTTCTGATTGACGAATTTATTACAAATCAATTTTGTTCTATCCAAACGACGATGCTCCAAAGACCAGCAACAAGAAGATGGCGACTGCTTCGGTTACTCTCACAGATATCTATACTACTACTAGATCGCTAACTTCGTCAAAAGAGCTGTGGCCGGCCGGATTTCCGGATTCGGCCATGACACCTTACAACAAAATGGGTGCGGTGCATGTGTAGTGCGTATGTGACTTAGAACCATAGACATAGGTCTAGTTTCCACCGTAAGTATCAATTCGCATCTAGCACGGCGTAGGACTAAATTTAAGTCGATGGAAACGTTAAATTCGATGCGCACCGAAACAGAATCGGACCAATGACTTCGGTGGAAACCGCGGTCCTACGCCGCGCTAGATGCGAATTAATACTTCGGTGGAAACTAGACCATAGTATATCTAGACCGAGCGTTTGCCTTTATTTAAGGAGTGGGGGTAAAGATACACGTAGGAAAGGACATACTCTGTTTCGTGCCCCTTGCGTTCTTTCTCGCTCGCACAGAGCATAGCGCTCTCTTTCGTCATGCTACGTGCGAGCGAGAGAGAACGCAAGGGGCACGAAACAGAGTATGTCCTTTTCTACGTGCACCTCGGCTCCCACTCCTCAACACTCGGTCTAGATATACTATGTCTATGCTTAGAACATATATAAATGGAAGGGGAATGCCTTTGTTTCCCGATAGAAAAACATGTCGGAAGGAAGTAAGAAAGAAAATCATAGTTGCCTCTCTCTTGTGAGTTACTCTGCTCAAAAGTGCGCATGCGCGGCCATGTGTGTGTACACAAAAGTATGTATACTACAGACACGATGCTTGTATGTGTAGTTACTCACAAGAGAGAGGCAACTACGATTTTTTTCTCACTTCCTTCGACACTTTTCAGCCTGCTATTCCTCTTCCATTTATATATGTTCTAAGGGAATAGCAGGCTGAAAAGTGTCGGAAGGAAGTGAGAAAGAAATCGTAGTTGCCTCTCTCTTGGGAGTAACTACAAATACAAGCATCGTGTCTGTAGTATACATACTTTTGTGTACACACACATGGCCGTGCATGCGCACTTTTGAACAGAGTAACTCACAAGAGAGAGGCAACTATGATTTTCTTTCTTACTTCCTTCCGACATGTTTTTCTATCGGGAAACAAAGGCATTCCCCTTCCATTTATATATGTTCTAAGGTATGTGATACCCGGCCATGACATCTTACAACAAAATGGCTGCTCCCGCTTTTTGTCAGTTATTGCTATTGCGTGAGATGTACTAAAATATTTATTAAAAATGAATGCATTTTACTTACCTAAATAAATGAAAACCATTTTTTGTAGTATTTTTGCATTTCGGAATGCAACAACTGCTCGGCATCTTTCCAGAATTTTCACAATTACAAATTCACAATTCAAAAAATAAATTTAAATTATGAAAAATTAGAAAATAAATAAAATAAAATTCAATAAAGATAAATAGACAAATTAATTATAAGCAATAATAATTTATAATAAGGTAAATTTAAATTCACAATTTAAATATTGGGTATTACGTACGCACAAACACCAACACACGTCGGGTATCACATACACGCACTACACACGCATTGCCGCCATTTTATTGTAAGGTGTCATGGCCGAAACCGGAAATCCGGCTGGCCACAGCTTTTCATATGTCAAAGCCCGAAGTTAGCGATCTAGGTTTAGTATAGACATCTGTAGTTGCCCTATAAAAAATAGAGAGCTATCCTTTTCTCTCTAACTGAGGTATAGTAAGGGCCAATTTCACCAAGTCCGGTTAGGGCCAATTTTACCAAGTCCGATTAGATTAACCGGTTAAAATTAGCAGGGTGGCCAACAGAAAATAGAGGTGAAGGAAAACCAAGCATTCATATCATTTCAGTTGGAACCCTGCTAATTTTAACCGTCGGTTAATCTAACCGGACTTGGTGAAATTGGCCCTAAGAAAAGAGCATTATCGAGACGTAATGGCACCTTTACACGCAAAAATACTTATTATATATTCGTGCATATAATTATTTAAAATCTTAAAGATGAAGTATTAGTATCGCTAATTATATTAAAGTTCAATCGCGGGCCCGTTCTTAAAGTAACCGCCGGTCTGTTCTAGAAAGTTACTACTGCGCAGCTGCTTAGTTCTAAATAAAGCCTTCTGATTGGTCGGTCCAAGGAACCTTTAATTCCTTGCGCAATCAATTATTACTATTAAAAGAACTAAAATATAATTAATTTCTAAATTAAATAACCATATGGAACTAAAACAATAAGCAATTAGTAAAATTGATTAATAATGGAAATAAGGGCAAATGGTTAAATAATTGTTCTATATTCCATAGACATAATGTAGGAATAAATGCGGTACTTAATTATTAGTTAAAATATGGTCTTGAAAAATGACGGGACGTCACAATACATATGGAAATACGTTTACGCCAGGCTTAAGCCTATAGCCTATCACACACAAATTGGCATAGCTGCATATGCATAGCATAAGACCATCTGGACCAATGAGCATGCTATGTAAATCAATATGGCGATTTTATTTCGATGCTCATTGGTCCAGACGGTCTTATGCTATGCATATGCAGCTATGTCGATTTGTGTGTGATAGGCTTATCACACACAAATTAGCATAGCTGCATATGCATAGCATAAGACCGTCTGGACCAATGAGCATGCTGTGTAAATCAATATGGCGATTTTATTTCGATGCTCATTGGTCCAGACGGTCTTATACTATGCATATGCAGCTATGCTAATTTGTGTGTGATAGGCTTTAGGGCCAAATTGATTGGTCCATAAGCATATGCATAAGAAAATGGACCAACCAATTTTCTTATGTTTATGGTTATGCGCTTATGCAAAAGTCTGTGCTCGGGTCCTTTATACACATATCAGACTATGCATTGAGATTGAAATTTGACCAATCAGGACAAGGAAATTTTAGTTCCTTTTATCTTGATTGGTCAAATTTCCATCTTCAATACGTAGTCGGATACGGGCTTTAAGGTGCCATTATATAGCAGCATCAAGCATCGAGCGTCGAGCGTCTGCGTCTGCACATAGAGTCTCTAGAAGATATCTTCTAGGGACTCCATCTGCACGAAAATCATTGCGCAGGAATCTGAACGAGATAGATTCCAGCAGCCTCCGTAAAGTTAGCCGGATCACTTTAACTTTTTAATAATTAAAATTATCTAATTGTTTGGTGGTCGTTTGGTGATGATTGGTAGCCTAATTAAAACGTTTGATGGTCAATCGTTTTTTTTTAAATTAAATAATTAAAATATTGGTGTAAAGTTAGCGGGACATTTTTAATTTTTAGTCTAATCGATTAAATCAGGGCTTATTCGATGCAGAATCGTTAGGTGGTCACAAATCCTTTATTTACAACGTTTGGTGGTCCATAATTTATCCAAAAAGTAAAAAAACCATGTGCGGTTAGGTAGTGGGGATGGCTAACTGGAAGCTATAAAGTTTACCGAACAAATATATTATTTACCAACCAATTTTGTTTAAATTGGTTTTAATTGAAAGACAATCGTTTGGTGGTGATTGGTAGTCTAATTACAACGTTTGGTAGTTAATTATTAGGCTACTACGATTATAAAACCATGTGCGCTGATCCTGCGTCTGCGCGTGCCTTCGTCGTGTAATGGCTCTCGCAGACCAGCGCGATGATGCAACGCGCGATATCCAATGAGAGCTCTGCTTTTCGGAAAAAATAAAGCTCTTACTGGATATCGCGCGTCGCGTCATCGCGCTGATCTGCAAGAGCCATAATGCTGATATTACATTCAGACAAAATGTTTGTGGATTGGCAATCAGATGGAGAATGAGTAGTCTGATACGGGCTTTATTATTATGCGCTTATGCAGAAGTGTGTGCTCATCGCTTAAATACATAACGCATACGTCCCATAAATAATATATACAGGTAGAAGAAAAGAATCAAGCGGCACTCCTTTAGAGAATGAAATGGCTTAAAGTATATCGGTGTATACTAGACTATTATCATATACAGAGACTCTAGAAATTCTTTACTCGATAGCCAATCGCTACGCCAATAGCTTTATAGTAATATTACATTCGTCGCACGATAAACTTTTTAAGCGCATTGATTAGCTAATTTCTAGAGATTCAAGAAATTTTCTATTTTGCAATCAATCAGTATGCTTAAAAAGTTCGTCGCACGACAAATTTAATATTACCCTTAGGCCAATATTACATTTGTCGTACGACCAATTTTTTAAGCATATTGATTGGCCGCAAAATAGAAACTTTCTTGAGTCTCTAGAAATTAGCTAATCAATGCGCTTAAAAAGTTTGTCGTACGACAAATGTAATATCGGCCTTAGGCCGATATTACATTTGTCGTACGACAAACTTTTTAAGCATATTGATTGGCTGCAAAATAAAAACTTTTTTGAGTTTCTAGAAATTAGCTAATCAATGCGCTTAAAAAGTTTGTCGTACGACAAATGTAATATCGGCCTTAAGCTGATATTACATTCCTTAGAACATATACTGGGTGTAACTAAACAAACACATATGGACAATACTATCAGATACAGAACAACAATTCAAATCGAAAAGTCCTGAACCATTTTTTGATCTGAGCTTTCTTTTCGTTGTTATATGATGTTAAAGTTAACTAATCAGCGCCTGTCTACAACGGAAAACAGAAAAGGGGGTCGGAATAGCGAGACGGCTTTCTGGTGTATAGACAGGCGCTGATTAGCTAACTTTAACATCACATAACAACGAAAAGAACGCTCAGATCAAAAAATGGTTCAGGATTTTTCGATTTGAATTATTGTTCTGTACCTGATAGTGTTGTCCATATGCGTTTGTTTAGTTCCACCCTGTATATTATAAATATATATATATATATATATATATATATATATAATAAATATATATATATATATATATATATATATATATATAATAAATATACATATAATAAATATATATATAATAAATATATATATAAAATATATATATATATATGAAATATATATTACAAATATATATAAATATATATATATATATATATATATATATATATATATAATAAATATATATATATAATATATATATATGAAATATATATTATAAATATATATAAATATATATATATATATATATATATATATATATATATATATATATATATATATATATATATATTATAAATATGATATATATTTTTTGCAGAAAAAATATAGATTTTTAGAAAAAGCAATAAGATCACCTAAAAAAAACCTTACAAAGATAAAAAAAAATACGCCAAGTATATAAAAAAATCCCAACCTGTACGCAAAAAAAGTTTAAAAATAAAAACTAAATGAAATCAATAGTTAACTAGCCAAGTATTTAGAAGCAATTCAGTTTATAAGGATTTGTAATTTGAAATAGTATTTGTCATAAAATCAATCTTGTATTTATAAAAATGTTATAGACAGATTCACTCACAGATTCACGGGTTTCTATGAAATTAAAACGCATTTTATTTTTATTAACAGAAACCTGATTTTCAAAATAAGTTCAACAATTTTGAATATTGTATAACCTAAAAAAAACCTTACAAAGGTAAAAAAAATACGCCAAGTATATAAAAAAATTTCAACTTGTACGCAAAAAAAGTTTAAAAATAAAAACTAAATGAAATCAATAGTTAACTAGCCAAGTATTTAGAAGCAATTCAGTTTATAAAGATTTGTAATTTGAAATAGTATTTGTCAGAAAATCAATCTTGTATTCATAGAAATGTTATAGACAGATTCACTCACAGATTTACAGGTTTCTATGAAATTAAAACGCATTTTATTTTTATTAACAGAAACCTGATTTTCAAAAAAAGTTCAACAATTTTGAATATTGTATATCACAAATTACATTATTATAGAGTTTATTAAGGGTGTTATATACTATAATATCAAATCATATTGTTGATGTTAAGTGCGATTAAAATTCCTTTGATTTCCAAAGTATATTTTACAGGATGTATAATTCGAAAGAAAATTTTTCGTAAACTCTAAGTCGCATAAAACAAACTTACACCAAAACAAAGTATAAAAACTTGGCGTGCCCGGGTCGCATTAAGACATTTTATAAATATATACATTATTTTGATGTAATATATGTGAATGATAATATATATAGATGATTTATAATGTATATCTATTTATTAATTAAAATTTTAGTAGACTCGTAAATCATTATTCACATAAATCATTATTATCACATGCTTTTTGTATAAAACTTAATAAAATTTTATATTAAATGTAAATAAATTACACAAAAGTTTTCTTTCAAATTATACATCCTGTAGGATAAATTTTGCAAATTAAAGGAATTCTAATCGTATTAAATATTGATTATGAATTGATATTGTAGCATATATATATATATATATATTTTTTAGGTAATGTATGATAATATATGTAGATAATATATATAATTGAAATTTTAGTAGATTCGTAAATCATTATATTTTTTGTATTCATCCTTTTTGTATGAAACTTAATAAAATCTTATATAAAATGTAAATATTTAATATAATAATACTTTTATTATATGAATGATGCAAGTAATTTTCACATATTATGAGATATACAACATAAATAAATCTGGGACAATATGTTTTAATGCGACCCGGGCACGCCAAGTTTTTATACTTTGCTTTTGTGTAAGTTTGTTTTATGCGACTTAGAGTTTACGAAAAATTTTCTTTCGAATTATACATCCTGTAAATTATACTTTGGAAATCAAAGGAATTTTAATCGCACTTAACATCAACAATATGATTTGATATTATAGTATATAACACCCTTAATAAACTCTATAATAGTGTAATTTGTGATATACAATATTCAAAATTGTTGAACTCTTTTTGGAAATCAGGTTTCTGTTAATAAAAATAAAATGCGTTTTAATTTCATAGATACCCGTGAATCTGTGAGTGAATCTGTCTATAACATTTCTATAAATACAAGATAGATTTTATGACAAATACTATTTCAAATTACAAATCCTTATAAACTGAATTGCTTCTAAATACTTGGCTAGTTAACTATCGATTTCATTTAGTTTTTATTTTTAAACTTTTTTTTGCGTACAAGTTGGGATTTTTTTATATATCATCTATTTACTGTTGTTATACAATATATATTAAAATAGTCGTACTCATGTAATATAATATTTATATAATTTAAAATTGTTAATATTATATTATTTTATTGATACATTAAGAACATAACTGTAATAAAATTAATATATAACATAAAAATAGTATTCTGTCGATAGTTCGTTTGTTTATCGTTATGCGACGCGCAATGCGCATTATCTCGCATTTGAGTTTTAGTCATGAGAATTATATAAAGCTTGCAAAGATTTATTGGCAGGAGATATAAAATGTAATTATTTCGATCAGTTCAATTTCTGATGCAATCCCAACATAGGGAATTCAGATATTGGACTGATTGTTTAGAAATCGGGCAGATAAATGTCCGAAAAAGTCAAAATCATCCGTTTATTGTCTATTTAAGATTAAAATGGAGTTTTAATATTCATATAAATAAAATTTTGTATTTTGCGAATTAAATTATTTAAATTAAATTATTTTATTATTTATTTAACTGTGTTACCAAGTGATTTTGTTATGTAATGTATATATATATATATATATATATATATATATATATATATATATATATATATATATACATAAAAAGTAATATTTGTAATTGCAAACTTTAGAAAACATATATATGTTAAAATGAAAAACATCTATATATACTATATGTATTATTATAAATACATATCTATGTAATGTTTCTGCACCTTCTTGTGCTGTATTTAAGTGTATATTCAAAAACATTTAAAAATTATGATGTAACATTCATATAACAAAATTATATAAATATCAAATCAGTAGCAATAACATGTTATATATTAATTTTATTACAGTTATATTCTTAATGTATCAATAATATAACATTATATAACTGTTACAATTAAATGTATAACTGCTATATAACATTGTTGCTTCCTTGAGTGGGAAATTACAAGGAATGAGTGTATTACATGTTACAATTCTGTAATATTGCTTGTTATATTCGGTGATACTGAGTTATGTAACCGTTATAATATACCCAGACAGCACAAAACGTCCTCAGGATCATCCTGAATATGTCCAGGATGGTTCAGGATATTTGTAGGATGTTTTAAGATATTATTATAAATATATTTTATGAAAATTTAATATGCATACATGATTACTTTCGGTTATGTAGGCTATTTAATATAATTTAGAAATTTTAAGTATTGTAATAAGTATTAATGTCCTATAAATGTCCATTGGATAACCCCTGGATGTCTGTAGGATATCTGCCCTGTCTATTATATTGGATGTCCTTTGGATTTCCAGAGGATATATACATGTGCAATTAATTGTTAACATTAATTTCGTTTAATATTAATAATTGAATTTGATGCGCACATTTTCATATATTCAAAATTATTATTTATTTAATATTTCATGAGAAATGTTACTATGCGCAACATTCCAAAAACTTTACAAAAAATAGTATTCAACCGCTAGTTCGTTTGTTTACCGCTATGCGACGCGCGAACTCGTATTTGAGATTTGGTCATGAGAATTATATAAAGCTTGCAAAGAGCAACTAACAGGAAATTAAAAATATAATTATTTTTTATCAGTTCAATTTCTGATGCAATCCCAACATAGGGAATTCAGATATTGGATTGTTTTGAAAATATTACACGACTCAAACCCGGAAGCCAAACCTAAAATATTCATGTACAGCACGAAAACCTCAAATATTAAAAAACGTGAACTATTTTCAGTATTAGATTTTTAGTATTGGTAGTAAATAACAGAACGCAATCTTAGTTTATATTTAAATTTTAGAATTTGTTCCTTTTAACGTATGAAAAATATCCCTAACATATCCTATAGAAATCCTTAAGATGTTCCACAGGATCTCCCTGGATTCTCCAGAGGTTAATGTACGGCTATCATTTACTCTTCCTCAGGACATCCAGAGGAGATCCAAGAATTAAAATGGGATACCTTCAGGATATCCTACATGTATGTCCTGAATGCCCTTTGGACGTCCTAAAGCTCGTATCAGACTATATATGCATTGAAAATGGAAGATTGAAGATTAAAGATTGGAATTTGACTAATCAGAACAAAAAGGACTAAAAGGCCATAGCCGGGTAAGCACGGTCAATCTGCCCCCGCAGGTATAGAGCTTAAATTTTTTTTGTAAGTTACTATCGATAGAACTTACAATTTCCTAAAATATTAGTCTCCCAACTACACGTGTTTAAGAGTAAAAAAATAATAACAATTTTTCGTAATTAATTTTTTTCTCGTAAGCGGTTCAATGAATCGCTTCAAAAAAAATATATGATGTGGGCACAATTGCAATACACGAAACAAAAAATTAGGGTCCAAATTCGAGAAGAACAACATTGAAAAAAAAAATATTTCAACTTAAAAATTTTTTTTTCAGCATCATAGGCGCTTGGTACAACTACTATTTTTTTTTAATAATATTTTTGAGCCATAAACAACAACATATATTTTTTTTAAATCGATCAAACGGGTAGACGATAGTTAAATTAATTAAATTAATTTTTTATATTTTTTTCTCATAAAGGGTTTGCTGGATCATTTTCGGAAAAAAGTATCTTGTAGATACAATCAAAGCACATTAAAAAAAAATTGAGATCAAAGTTGGATAATAATAACATTGTAAAAAAAAGATTTTAGGTTTTCATAATTTTTTTTGACTTCATAGACTGTTTCAACACATATCAATTTTTTTTCCAAATATCTTTATGTAGCAATCTATAACATATATTTTTTATAAACTGATCCAACGGGTAGATGTGAAAAAATTAAAGCAATATATATATATATATTTTTTTAACATGATGACATTAATATAATATAGCTAAATAAATAAAACTATTCTTAATTACTTCTTTTCGTTGCTAATGTTTCTTAGTATGCAATTTACTGCTGACATTCGCAAAACCATCACCGTTTTCCCAAGATGTACCACGAGGAGATTGTCAATCAGGTTTACATCTCACCATTCACACTTGCATTCACCCACCCACACACACTCACACACAAGCACACAGTATACAGGGTGTTCCAGGAGGAAAGGTCAATATTCTGGGAGGTGATCATATCGGTCATTTTAAGCAAAAATGTTCATATGAATATATGTCCTATTACCCACGGTTTCCGAGATAGAGCGACTTGAATGTACGTCTCGTGTATTCACTTTTCTTCTGTACACTTCAACCTTCATCCGTGAACCTGTACAGTGACGTGTACAGAAGAAAAGTGAATACACGAGACGAACTGCTCGCTCAAATAATGGATGCTAGTGCCCGCATAAAGGAACGTCACGATGTACTCAGACGAGCAACACGCCATGTTCACACAACAGTTGAAAAATGCATTGATGTTAACGGTGGAATTTTTGAAAATTTATTATAATCTGTAAAAAATGTATCACTTGAACAATAAATATTAGAAATAGTACGTAGTATTTCCTTTTTGTCAGTAATTTTGCAACTGTACATTCAAGTCGCTCTATCTCGGAAACCGTGGGTAATAGGACATATATCCATATAAACATTTTTGCTTAAAATGACCGATACGACCACCTCCCAGAATATTGACCTTTCCTCCTGGAACACCCTGTATATATAATAAATAAAAAATTGCGTAATTTTTTAACAATCATCTACCCGTTGGATCAATTTATAAAAAATATATGTTATATATTGCTACCTAAAGATATTTGAAAAAAAAAACGGATATGTGTTGAAACAGTCTATGATGTCAAAAAAAATTATAAAAACCTAAAATATTTTTTTTACAATGTTATTATTATTCAACTTTGATCTCAATTTTTTTTAAATGTGCTTTGATTGTATCTACAATATACTTTTTTCCGAAAATGATCCAGCAAACCCTTTATGAGAAAAAAAATATAAAAAATTACTTTAATTAATTTAACTATCGTCTACCCCTTTGATCGATTTAAAAAAAATATATGTTGTTGTTTATTGCTCAAAAATATTATTTAAAAAAAATGGTAGTTGTACCAAGCGCCTATGATATTGAAAAAAAATTTTTAAGTTGAAATATTTTTTTTTTCAATGTTGTTCTTCTCGAATTTGGACCCGGTTTTTTTGTTTTGTGTGTTGCAATTGTGCCCACATCATATATTTTTTTTAAAGCGATTCATTGAACCGCTTACGAGAAAAAAATTAATTACGAAAAATTGTTATTATTTTTTTACTCTTAAACACGTGTAGTTGGAAAACTAATATTTTAGGAAATTGTAAGTTCCATCGATAGTAACTTACAAAAAAAATTTAAGCTCTATACCTGCGGGGGCAGATTGACCATGCTTACCCGGCTATGGCCTTTACCAACCTTCGGAAAACCCACCTATATGAAATAATGGATAAGAATACCCAATTCTTACGCATTTTTGCCTCCTGAACACGAATATAAAACTTAAAAATGGCGGTCGGACTCGCAAATCGAAGAGAAACGCAAACATCCAACCAAACGCAAAAATCCAACCCATTACAATTTTTATTCCCAGACAGCACTATGACATCCTCGGGAAATCCGAAGGACATCCAGGACGGACATTACGGATATCCTGTGGATATCCAAATTTTATCACGGGATATACTCAGGATGTCCTGAGGAATAGCAAATGAGCACCTCATGCTATACCTAGAAATATCCTCAGGATATCCCATTTCAAAGTCCTACGGATGTCCATAAGATGTCCGTAAGACATCGTAATTCCTAAAACGTCCACAATGCATTCAAAATTAGTCCAGAATATGTTATCAAGGTACTTTATATGATATTTTAAAGATAACATATTGAATATAATTTATATAAGATATATATATTAATAGAATATAAAATAGAATATTTTAAATATAATATAGAAGTTCATAAATTATTTTCTTTATAAAATTGCGTTCTGTTATTCACTGCCAATATCGAAAATCTAATACTGAAAATAATTCACGTTCTTTGATATTTGAGGTTTTCATGCTGTACATGAATATATTAGGTTTGGCTTCCGGGTTTGAGCCGTTTAATATTTTCTAAACAATTCAATATCTGAATTTCCTATGTTTGGGATTGCATCAGAAATTGAACTGATAGAAAATAATTACATTTTTAATTTCCTGCCAGTTGCTCTTTGCAAGCTTTATATAATTCTCATGACCAAATCTCAAATACGAGATGAACGCATCGCCCGCGCGTCGCATAGCGGTAAACAAACGAACTAGCTGCTGAATACTATTTTTTGTAAAATTTTTGGTGTGTTGCGCACAATAATATTTCTCATGAAATATTAAATAAATAATAATTTTGGATATATGAAAACGTGCGCATCAAATTCAATTATTAATATTAAACGAAATTAATGTTAACAATTAATTGCCAGATAACACATGTATGTCCTCTGGAAATCCAAAGGACATCCAATATAATAGACAGGACAGATATCCTATGGACATCCAGGGGTTATCCAGTGGACATTTATAGGACGTTAATACTTATTATAATACTTAAGAGTTCTAAATTATATTGAATAGCCTACATAACTGAAAGTAATCATGTATGCGTATTAAATTTTCATAAAATATATTTATAATGATATCTTAAAACGTCCTACAAATGTCCTGAACCGTCCTGGACATATTCAGGATGATCCTGAGGATGTCTTGTGCTGTCTGGGTTAGTAATAATTCACTCCTGGGATATAAGTTTGGGTTATATCTTCCGGAAGTGGAGCCCCAGCGTAGGGGGGCGGAACCCACTGCGTCCACGCATGTACTTTGCAAGACGAAGCGAAGTTCACTCTACACGTAACCTTGACCCTTTAGGATTGTAATGCATATATTTTAGATTGGCGATCGACCTCGATGCGTGGATGCAGTGGGTTCCGCCCCCCACTTCCGGAAGATATAACCTAACCCAAACCTATCCCTGCCGAAAATGTTCGATTAAAACCGATTAAAACATAATCCGTTTTAATCGGTTTTAATCGGTTTTAATCAGTTCAATCCGCGCCTGGATTAAAAAGTAATCGATTTTAATTCCGAACAGATTATAATCGGTTTTAATATTGCTTTCGCGGATTATTCCCAATCCGAATTTACTTTTGTCGTCCTCTGAATGATTCACATCGCATTAAAACCGATTTAATTATAACTTATGAAATCTTATAATTTCGGATTGAGGTGGATGTATATCACCCAATATTGGGAGCCATGTCTGTTCTAACAGATATTACCAAGTGCTTGTTACAAATTATTGCCAGCAAAAAGGCTACAAATTTGGTATAAGAGTTGTTATTATACCGATTAAGCTGGCAGATTATTGCCGACAAGAACCAAGCAAAGCTTGCTAACATAACTAGACAGCAAATTGGCGGCAGAAACCGAGCAAAACTTGCTGACATGATGACTGACATCAGATTGTCTGCAAAAACTGAGCAAGACGAGCAACTGGAGTGCACAATCTGATGGCAAATTGGCAGCAAAAACCGAACAGAATCTGCAGTTTATTACAAAGTATTATAAAATAGTTCAGTCGCTTATCGCTATGCAGCGCGTTATTATCTATACCCGTATTCAACTTGACATGAGTGTATATAAAGCTTGCAAAATGCTAATAATATATATATTTCTATCAGTTCAATTTTTGACACAATTCTTATACAGGAAATTCAGATATTGAACTGATTTTTGGCAAATCGGACAGATAATTGCTCGATTTTCACTTATTCACTTAGTCTTATTTTTGCCATCAAAAGAACGACAGAAAAAGGTCTCCCGTAGATGTGATATATTTTGGGTCTCATGAGACCATGAAGGAAGAGTAAGGAGAGTTATCTCGATAGTGTAGAGAGAAAAAAAGTGGTCACGAAAAATGTTCCGTATGTGGCCAGGTTTGCCAAATGGAATGACTTGGACCAATTCGTCGCCATCTTGAATATTCGTACATATATACCCAGTAAACGCTAGATATTCCTGGAATATTTATAAAATGTTCCTGTGATCCAAAATTAATATCCGAAGAATATTCCAAAACATTCCGGAATATTTACAGAATGTACAAGGAATATTCAGATAAGCGCGAAATGTTCCATTTTTTATCCATATTTTGAATATTCCAAAAATATTCTCAGGACATGCTTGAAAAACATTCGGAACATATCCCATCTATATTCCATCATATATTCAGAGTGATATATTATACAATAAAGATTATTTTGAGAAAGGGTTTTATAAATTATTTACATGGTATTCATTTATGAATAAAATTCATTTATTCAAACATTATAAATATAAGGCAATATAAAATAAAAAACAATATAAAATAAAAAACATACGTAAAATACAAAACGCAAAACTTTGTTTCTCAAAATGAGAAAAAATTCAGTTATATATCAGTTATATATCATCTTCGTTCTCAGTGGTTCAAATAATCTCATATTTAAAAAATAAAAAAAAATTATACAATAAAAGCATATAACAAACAGAAAAGCTATTTTTTTTATAATACTTTAATAACAAAAAATCATTTTCATGGGATATTTTTTCGAACGATCTTATAATATTTCTAAAATGAACTGCTGAGAAAAAAGTGATAACTGAAGACCAATTTATCACCAAATAACTGTATATCATCCGAATCAATCGTTTGCCAAAAATAGAAAAAATCTTATGTATGTTCATTATTTGAACATTGTGCTACTGTTTCGCTACGCGTAACTTTATCTTTAGCTCTGACAAGCCATTTTTCAATAATTTTCTGGACCTCTGCTTGATTACTATGTACTTTTCTTATCACGGCTTCTGTAAAATAAATTAATTTTTTTAAGCACATTTGTACATTATTATATACGTTATAATATTATGTTTATATCTTTCTGATATATTAATTTTCTAATATTAGATATTATCATTACTTACTCTCTATTACTTTGCAGATTCCTAATTCGCCAAAATTGCCTTTATATGCTCTTTTTCCTTTTAACGTATATTTCGTACACAATTTTACAGTGAACAGGGTACTCATAACTCTGCGAGTCATTTCTGTTGCAGTAGAACCACCAATTTCTTCCAATATCTGCAACTGAAAACATTTCGAACTTAATTTCAATATAGCAAAGTCGATTTGTAATATACCGAAAAATCCGACAAAAATGAAAAGTAAATTTTATAAGTTAGATCTAGGACAAGCCTCAATAATTTTTTGCATACAATTTTATGTCGCGATTTTTCACATAACGATAAATTTTTCTATTTTTCACTATTTTATAAAAATACTATTTTGTTGTTCATTAAACTTACCAGTTTCTTTTCATTTTTCCTCTGTAACAAGAAATGCTCCATTTCTAAGATATCTTCCTCGGTGGCTAATGGCAATCTATTAATAATATCTTCATTGTTTTCTGTTTCTATTTCTTCCTCTATATTCAATCGACCTATTATCTGATTCAATTTTGTCAAAGTCTTAGTTGTTTTCTCATTTTCAACTATTAACTTGGTTATTTTACTCGTGATTACCTTCAACATTTTTACAATATCTGAAACTATAAAAAGTTAGTGTATTTTTATATACATATATAACATATGTTGTGAAACATATAACATATTTTGTTTGTGTATAAATCACTCACGAGTGTACATTTCTTCATTAAATTGGCCGTTGTGTTCTTTTTCACCTGTAATATGAAAATATCAAAGTTTTACGTAAAAATAAAAAACTGATAAAATAAAATACTAAATATAATGTCAGCAATTGTACTCACTTATAAAACTGTCTACTCTTTGTATAACAACGTCATTAATTTCATCAGCATTATCATCAGATACTGATTTCGTATCCATATCAATATCAGTAGCGATCTTAACAGTCCGAGTCTCTATATTTTCTTTGTCGGACTGCAAGCATTAATATACATTAAGAAATATTAGCAAAACCAATTTAAATTTAAAACATTTTTATATTTGTCATTATTCTATATGCAATAGTTTTACGATTGTATATTGTTATAACAATAAGACTAACTTCTCCGATTTGATTGAAAAAATTGTAGTAACTTTTATAACTTAATTGAAATAATAAAACAGTTTCAGAAAATGTTATATGCAACTTCTCTAAGTGAAACATATATATTACAATCAGTTACATTTGCATGGCATACCTCCTCTAGTTGTGTATTCACCACGAGATTTGTTCTTGGACAACTGGTACATGTGTTCCATTTAGATGGCAACGGAATCTCACTTCCTCCATCAGATAATGTGAAATCAGAATCTGTCAATTTTTTGGCACGTTCTTTTCTCTTTACTCTTTCTACATCTGATTCTTCAGATGAGATGTCAGACATGTAACGCGCCTTCAGCAACTTTTTCCAAGCTTTATCGAAATTGTCTGCCACACGTATTAAATGAAAAATATTACAAAAAAAAGAAGTATTTGATACAATATTAAAATAATGCATGTAAGATATTCTTAACATTAAGAAAAAAATTACTTTTGTAATTTGGGCAATTTTTTTAAGGAAAAAGTCAAAAACGGGACATCCAAAAAGTCAAAAACGATAGATATTTAATATGATAAACACTGCACAAAAATTAAAATAATATACCACAGTTTTAATAATTTTTCTAAAATGGAATCATTGACATTTTACAATATGCAATTTATTAAGAAAAGAGAAAAGTATTATTTCTATTTCTAAAATACATAAACATTTGGAAACAAAAATCGATAATAAGAATTAATAATGTTCGACATAAAAATTAAATTTTCATATGGAACATTATTATCTCTTGCAACCGAATTTTTATGCACAATTTTTATGCACATTTTTATGCGAATTTTATGCGCGAAAAAATACTGTAAACTTATTCATATTATTCATATGTGTAATTACATATTTTTTAAAATATAAATACCATCAGATCCCATGATGCGCAGCACTTGGTAGATGTCCCATAGCGAACTGTCTTGTGGAGTTTCCTTATTTCTTACAGCTTTCATTATTCGAGACTCGGTTTTGTACGATGGAAACATTACATTTTCTAAAGAATTAGGCACAAACCATGATTTGGGTACAAGTTGCAAGCCCGTGTCAAACAGACATACGACAAAGTCCTTTATTTCCTCCATTATCAACAATCTGTAAATTAATGTTTTACGAATAATCTTTGAAGCATCGAAATGGATATACAATATTTGTAAATTTTGATTTTCATGAAATTATTAAGCAGAAAACAAGTTAAAGCCATTTATAAAATAAATTTGATGTATGATTCAGTGTAAAGACAATCATGTAATGCAGAATATATAACATAAATCTTGAATGTTATTGCAATATTTTAGTTCCAAAGTAGGAGATGCTTTGACTTTTAAAAGTAAAATTTTCAGTTTGGTCATAATTATCGCAAATATAACGAAATTGTTAGAAATATAAGTATGACGTAGAATAAGACAAACATAATACATTATGGATTTCTTTTTTATTTCTGAACTAGTTTGCACTAGTTCAGAGTTTATTTTTCTTTTTCGACATTGGAAGGAAAGAGATAAACTCAGAAATGCATTCAGTTCAGGAATAAAAAACAAACTCTATAATTTCAATTTTCTTATTTTATGTCAATTAAGAAATGTATAGTTGCATTTCTTTAGACTATATTCACCATATTCATTATACTCACAAAAAAATTATTTAATCAAACGATAAACAATTGATCATTTATATAAAATCATAGTGTTTCTGTAAAATAGCAATAACTGTACATGACATTTGTTTTTTTTTTTGCAAACTCACCATATAATGTGGAATGCGAATTTCTTATGAAAATGCTTTATTTTTCTACATGTAAAAGAGGAAATCCAATGAAGTTGTTTAATTTTGGAAATAATATGTATTTTCTTCTTAAATTTTTAATAGACCAGCATTGAAGTTCGGAGATATTAGAAAAGATGTATACATTAATAATATCAGCAGCTTCTGGGATAGGCAAAAATTCTTCTTTGTTTCTAAAGTATTTGCCAATGATGTATATATCATTATGAATGTCGCGAGCAAAATATTCAATTTGTACTACAGTACCATCTATTAATTGACAATAGCCATTTGCATTGTCTCTCCCTTTGTATGTCACTCCATTAATTATTGCCATCAAAAACCCCTCACTTGAATATTTTGTATGTGGGTTTGTTACGACAAATGGAAACTTAAGTTTTCTTTCAATCTTTTTTTGAATTCCAACTTGGCGGACATAATCAATCTCCTGATACCGTCTGCATAGCTGCTGTAATGGCTGTGAGGCTTTTCTAATTAGTTGTTTCAGTTGTTGTAAATAATTTTCAAATTGAAAGGCACTGAAATTATCCAAAACGCCAAAGATTTCAGCATCTGCAGCCAAATGTATCAAACCATGCACGTTGTGTGATACTAAGTAATCACCATATATCGTTTCGAAATCTCGAACAAAATATTTTAACAGCTGATTGGCATAATCACAGTAATGTGATAGTAGTTGTGACGAACATAAGATTCTTATAGCCACGTGCAAAACGCAAAAGTTTATGTATTGCTTTTCAGGCAAAATATCAGCCAAAACAAAAGGTCCAGTATATAATAAAAATTGCCTGAATTCTGTCGCTTTCCAGAATTTAATATATTCCAAGGAACGGGGTTTTCTGCAAAACTCCTTAGGTATACAAGGCTTAGCTACTTTAAGTAGCAGATCAGAAATAGTGTCGATAGCAGCTCGTCTCAAATGATTTTTTCCGAAAAGCCAAAGTAGTAACATTTTCCGCATAACTCCTAGGCATATTAAATGCATGTAGTCAAGAGGCACATTAGAAATTGGGCCAAAATGTGGAATCAATGTTAACAGCGAAATGCCTTTATGATGCTCCACTTGAGTTTGCATCAAGAAATCTCTGTCCGATCTTAAAGTTGCTTGTGTATTCGTAAAGTAAATACGATTCAGCTTGTTAGCTCCTTTTACAATACACTTTGTGCAACTGTAGTAACCAGTATGCGACATGATATTTAGGACAGCTGCTTTCGCTGGAGCGTCACAAATTAACTTATGAATCTTAATATTATATGTCTTTCCTCGGCAATTATAGCCGGTTGTAATTAAATCTATTGTTTCATCCACAAAGTCTTTTAAGAAATCGTTAAAATCTTGAGGTTTTTTATGCCCATGGTAACATCCGATTAAAAATATTTGTTGTGAACAAGGAATTGAACCCAAAATAGGATACAGAGAACTACCAGATGATTTGAATAATGGTATTCCGTCAATATTGATAGACAAAAGTAGAGTTTTCAAAGTTTCATCCGAGCAAATTTCTTCAGATAATTTTTCTAAGCATGTTTTCAAACCGTTGTGCCAATAATAACCTGGTTCAACAGATTTAATAAGACCATTTGTAGGATTCCCCAATAATGCATTGGCTTTTGCCGGTAATTGTGGATATCTATTCGATTTTCTCAAGAGTTGTAATAAACGTTCCAAAGAAGCATGAGTAATACCATCATGTACTGCCCAAAGAGCAATGTCACGACAAATATCATTTTCAGCGTTTTCATCCTCATTACAGGATTCCTCAGAATTTTCTGGATCATCATCAGACTGTATATCCGACAAAAGAAATGCACGTCTCGTTGTAAGGAAATTTATATCTTCACTGGATTTACTACATGTAGCATGTGTAGTTTGCAATGTCGTCAATGAATATTGCTTTCTATCAATATCATTACTTTGTATTATTGAAGTCGATAATCCACTATCTCGAAAAAATTCTTTATGAACAGTAGTTTCAACATTTTCCAATACTGTATTATATTTTACTGCGACTCGTCTATTTCTACAAAGTGCTGCTGTAATTGTCTTTGAGGCTGCCCGTTTAATCAATAGTCTTTCATGTGATTTTGAGTAATCACATACATCCTTCCTACGTCCTAACATAATCGTACCTTTAACACGCAAAGAAAAAAAAATAAATAAAAGTTACGCATGATATCAGGTAACGGGGTTAAAAAAGAAACGAGTACACAAGACCAGACAAGAAACAGAGAAAACAACAAACTACAAATTAGTTTTTTTTGGAATGTACCAGAAGTCAACAAAAAAGATAAAAAATTTTGGCAGTATATAAAAAGGGTTGATGTCATCAATTTGACAGAAACATGGATAGAAGAATAAAAAGATAGAGACAAAAAGAACTGTGTTTAAGACCAACAAATAATCGGCGCACAGTTTACTAAGTTGGAAAAAATATACAAAATTGACATACAAATATTATTATTAGGCAAGATCCAGTCCGAAAATGGCACTTCTGTCTATTTAATTTAAAACAAATAATGTTTTTCATTTATACCGAAGCATATGCATACACACATTCAACATTTATTTCAGTCATACTTGGTCTAGTAATACTAAATTCTAAAAATGAAACATTTTTAAACCCATCCAAGATAATAGAAGATATATAAATGTAGTTGAAAAGTTAATAAGAATATATAGGCCCATATTCATAGTCTATTCTTATTTGCAGATTGTCTTAAGTAATGTCTCAACATGCTAATACGAGTTTATAATTGGCTTATAACATTTTAAGATTGTACTTAAGACAGTCTTAAATATAAAATCTGACTATGAATACCAGCCATAAAACATGATTATGAAAACAAAGTATTTAATGGCAGTGAAAGATTCAGTAATTTCAATGCACAGGAAATAATACTCAAATAAAGCTAAATTATGGCAAGATTTGCAAAATCAATGACTGCGTTTAGCAGAAAGAACAGCTTTGCAACTGTTGTAAGATTTTCAACTGAACACCATCTCTAGCACTTTATGATTTTTTGTAAACAATAAAAATGGATAACAAAATTAATGCAAACAAATTCAGAGGTATCTTATACCTATAAAATATATTATTGCAAGTTGATAACCTACACTCTGTTCTTTGGATTAGATGCGTTTCGTATCAAATAAGCGTTCAGCAGACTCATCCAACTGTTGACAGTATAACATAAAGCGCTTACAAAAACTGCAAATTTACCTTCCTTGTTTGAAGATGTTTGATACTTGTTTAAGATATGAACCACCGTAATACCGGCAATACCAATTCCTCTCACATGCACGTGCTCAGTCACTTCTTCTTCTTCTTGTGAATGGCACCGGGCCTGAGATACATAGGCTCACACGGCCAAGTCGATGAATATAAATAGCGCTAATGTTGTAGAGATCAAGTTGTGGGTTAGTATCAGAAATTTTATTTAGATGAGAGTTACTGATAGGATGCTACACAAAGAATTCCTCTTTAGAAGGAGAATAGAATTCAAAAATAAGATCCAAAGGACACACGCGTAACGTGTCTGTGAACACGACTGTACTCAACCAAGGCCGCAACAACGGAACACGTGCTCAGTCAATCCGATCCTGATATGCATGCAATATGGGCTTACGCATGCGTGAACGCAAGAGTCAGCCAATCACAGACGTAGTCGCTGCGCGCGCAGGTAATGAGATGCGTACGTACGTCGGTTTTCACTAATGTCCAATAAGATTGATCCAAGAAGGTTCCATTAATATTCTATGGAATATTTTGTGTATGTTCCATACATATACCGAAATGTACACTGAATATTCCTTATTGCTCATACAAGTAGTGTTCATAGAATATTCTGAATATTTCATGATTATTTGAACGTTCTGTGAACATTTCTCTACTATTTCGGTATATACGGAACTTTTGGAATACGAATGGAATATTTCAGGAATATCTAGCGTTTACTGGGTAGTGTTATGTTTAGTTGTATTAGTGATCAGTAAGTGTGTTAGATGACACACTACTTACTAATTACTACCACAACTAAACGTAACACTATACATATACGAAGATTCAAGATGGCGACAAAATGGTCCAAGTTATTCCATTCGGCAAACCTGGCCACATACGGAACATTTTTCGTGACCACTTTCAATCTAGGTAGATAACTCTCCTTACTCTTCCTTCATGCATGAGACCTAACTTAGGATGTCTAATTATCTAATGGTCATTTTATGACTAAAACTTATCATCATTTTGTTACTTAGGATTGAGACTTTAAATTTATTTAAATATACTATTTTATATGAATGGCCAAAAGCTGCAGAATTTGTTCGGTTTTTGCTGACAAACTGCTGTCAGATTGTCCTGCGCAGATCTTGCTCGATTTTTGCCACCAATTTTATGTCAAATCATGTCAAGCTTTGCTCGGTTTTTGTCGTCAATTTGCTGTCAGGTTATGTCAGCAAGCTTTGTCACCAAAACACAAGCTTAATGCGGACACAGATGGCACTGGATTTGTTACCAAGTTTTGAGCGAATTTGATGCCAATTTGGTTACAATTTGTTATCGAATTGCTTACTGGGTTAATCCGCCTGAAGCGTACTAAATTCGATTTGACTATTTTCAATTGGTTTTAATACCGTATTTTCGGTGCAGAAATCCCGATCGATTCGGATTACTTTTTTTTTTAATCAGTTTTAATCGAACATTTTCGGCAGAGATATCCCAGAGGTGAATTATTACTAATAAAAATGCATCCCTCGGACATGCCCAGATAGCAAAATGCTAGCAGCATGCGCGCAGATTGGCAGCAAATTTAATCAGAATTCCATGCCAAAACCATAGCCATCTGTGACCACATTAAGCTCAGGTTTTGTCGACAGAGCCTGCTGACAATGTGAGCAGATTGGCAGCAGAAATCACGCAGAGCCTGCGCGCAATCTGATGGCAGATTGACAGCAGAAATCGAGCAGTTTCTAGACATTTATATAAAATGGTACATTTAAATGGATTTAAACATTTAAAAGGTCTCGATTCCAAGTAGCAAAATGACAGTAAATTTTGGTCACAAAATAATCAATTAGACGTCCTAAAGTTAGGTCTCATAAGATTCAAAAATGACGTCAATAGTTGATATGTCACCTTCACGAGATGTCATTTTCTGACGTTTGTATTAATAACATAAATTTATAATATTAATAATATATATTAATGTAATATATATAGGAAAATTTGGATAATTTAATTTATAAAATTAAATCAAAATTAAAATATTTTATTTATATGGAAGTTAATTTCTATTTTATATCTTAAATAGATATAATAACAAACGATTTTCACTTATTTGGATAATTTCTTTCCGAATAAGTGAAAATCGGACATTTATCTGTCTGATTTTCTAAAAATCAGTTCAATATCTGAATTCCCGGTATGGGAATCGTATCAGAAATTAAACTGATAGAAATAATTACGATGTTATTAGCCGCATTTTGCAGGCATTATATACGCTCGTGACAAGAACTTGAATACGGGTATAGAAAGTGAATAGTGCGCCGCATAGCTGTAAGCGAATAAACTATACTATTTCAATAAATTATATGAATGCTAACAGCTGCAGATTCTGTTTGATTTCTACTGCCAATTTACCATCAGATTGCGCGCACGCAGATCTTGCTCGATTTCTGCCGACAATCTGATGTCAAGTCATGTTAGCAGATCCTGCTCGATTTCTGCTACCGATCTGCCGTCAGATTGCGGGCGCGCAGATCCTGCTTGATTTCTGCTATCAATTTGATATCAAATTGCGTTGTGCAGATCTTGCTCGGTTTTTGCTGGCTATCTGCTATAATAATTCTATGCAAATCCTGCTCGGTTTCTGCTACTGATCTGCTGTCAAATTATGTCAGCACGTTTTGTAACATTTCTGCTGACATTCTGCTATTATTATTTGATATAACAGACTTTGTATACAATCTGGAATCTTTCTGCTGACAAAAATTTGTAGCAGACGTTTGGCAAAATCTGTTCGAACAGACTTGGCTATCTGGGTGGGTTGGATTTTTGCTTTTCTTTTCGACTTGCGAGCACTGATGCCAGATTCGCGACTCTGCAGCATGCCACAGCATGTAGAGGGGATACACGCAGAAGCGTGAACCGTGTACATGTAATGCGCAGAGCATTCTATGCGTTCTTTGCGATTTTCGATGTTTTTTGTCCCGAGCGCCATTTTTAAGTTTCATATTCGTGTTCAGGAGGCAAAAATACGTAGGAATTGGGTATTCTTATCCATTATTTCATATTGGTGGGTTTTCCAAAGGTTTACCAATTTCTTTATTCTGATTGGTAAAATTTAAGTCCTGAATCTTAAATCTCAATCTTCAATGCGTAGTCTGATACGGGCTTAAGCGCCGGTCTACAATAGGTGATTTAAGCTTTAAGCTTTAAGAAATTGACCAATCATAGTCAAGTATGAGGAGAATACTCGACTGTGATTAGTCAATTTCTTAAGCTTAGGGCTTAAATCACCTATTGTAGACCGGCACTAATGCTATATGGGTTTGCATCCTGAGAAGTGAACATCTGCGCATGCGTGACCTAAGTAGAAATCGGTAGGAAAGAGAAGGATAGGACCTGAATATGTAATATAGCCGATGTGTATATACAGACGAAAAAAATGACCTTCCCAAAGTTAGCCCCCCCACTTTGACTTTTGGGAATTTTCTTTTTATCAATCGATTGGTTGATTGGTAATGTTTGGTATTGCATTAAAAAAGTTTGGTAGTTTCCCGTTTTTTGACAAAATCGTAAACAAATTTTTGATCTTTTTTTGGCCCCCCCACCTTGACCTTTTGAAATTTTTTTTTTTACCAATCGTTCAATGGTTGATATCTAATATTTGGTATCGCATCCAAAACGTTTGGTAGTTCTCCGTTTATTTAAAAAAAAATCGTGAACAAATTTTTAACCTTTTCTTAGACCCTCCCCACCCCCCATTTCGACTGCTGGGAATTTTTTTTCACCACTCGTTTGGTGATTGATTGGTAACGTTTGCTACCGCATTCAAAATGTTTTTTTGTATAGCTAATAATTTTACATATACAGCCAGATTTTGCAATTCGGCTCTTAAAAATTTATAATAAGGTCCGTTCTACAATAAGCCGTATGTTGTTAGTCATAAGCAAATTAATCAATAACAATCAAATATTCTCGGAATAATCGACTGTCATTGGTCAATTTGCTAACGACTATAGCCCGTATCAGACTATGCATTGAGATTGAAATTTGACCAATCAGGCTAAAAGGAATTAAAATTTCCTTGTCCTGATTGGTCAAATTTCAATCACTTTTTACATCACTGCCAACTTATGGTAAAAATCTCGACGAGATTCGTGCGGGGGCAGCACACACATACTTATTCTGCTATGCCCTTTGTTTACGATTTTTTTTTAAATAAACGGGAAACTATTAAACGTTTTGGATGCGATACCAAACATTAGCAATCAACCATTGAACGATTGGTAAAAAAAAATTTTGAAAAGTCAAAGTGGAGGGGCTAAAAAAAGGTCAAAAATTTGTTTACGATTTTGTTAAAAAACGGAAAATTATCAAACTTTTTTAATGCGATACCAAACATTACCAATCAACCACCAATCGATTGATAAAAAGAAAATTCCCAAAAGTCAAAGTGGGAGGGCTAACTTTGGGAAGGTCGAAAAATGTTGTGTGTATGTGTGCTGTGTGCGCATGGTTGGGTACATACTTTTCGGGGTCATGTATTTCGTAGGAATTAGCGGTCTAGTAATATATAGAAGTTTGTGGTCACAACTAATTCCCCAAATAATCTAAAGCCCTTATCAGACTACGCATTGAAGATTGAGATTGAGGATTGGAGATTGAAATTTGACCAATCAGGACAAAGAAATTTTAGTCCCTTTTGTCCTGATTAGTCAAATTTCAATCTTTAATCTTCAATCTTCAATTTTCAATGCGTAGTCTGATACGGGCATAAAGCCTGTATCAGACTACGCATTGAAGATTGAGATTGAAGATCGAAGATTGAAATTTGACCAATCAGGACAAAGAAATTTTAGTCCCTTTTGTTCTGATTAGTCAAATTTCAATCTTTAATCTTCAATCTTCAATTTTCAATGCGTAGTCTGATACGGGCATAAAGCTCGTATCAGACTACGGATTGAAAATTGAAGATCGAAGATTAAATATTGAAATTTGACCAATCAAGATAAAAGGAACTAAAATTTCCTTGTTCTGATTGGTCAAATTTCAATCTCAATGCATAGTCTGATATGGGCTTAAGGCTGCGTTCCGTTTCATGCACGATGCGCATGATGCATTACTTAAGCCTATAGCCTATCACACACAAATTGGCATAGCTGCATATGCATAGCATAAGACCGTCTGGACCAATGAGCATGCTATGTAAATCAATATGGCGATTTCATTTCGATACTCATTGGTCCAGACGGTCTTATGCTATGCATATGCAGTTATGTCAATTTATGTGTGATAGGCTTAACACACACAAATTGGCATAGCTGCATATGCATAGCATAAGACCGTCTGGACCAATGAGTATCGAAATAAAATCGCCATATTGATTTACATAGCATGCTCATTGGTCCAGACGGTCTTATGCTATGCATATGCAGCTATGCCAATTTGTGTGTGATAGGCTTATCACACACAAATTGGCATAGCTGCATATGCATAGCATAAAGGCTATCACACACAAATTGGCATAGCTGCATATGCATAGCATAAAACCGTCTGGACCAATGAGCATGCTATGTAAATCAATATGGCGATTTAATTTCGATGCTCATTGGTCCAGACGGTCTTAGGCCGGATTCACACCTTGGCAGAAAAGCAGAAAAGCAGAAGCTAATCAGAACTCGTGCTAGAAAAGCAGAAGCCAATCAGAACTCGCGCTGAAAATTAGCAGTACATTTTGCTTTTTCAGCGCGAGTTCTGATTGGCCTCTGCTTTTCTGCTTTCTGCTTTTCTGCCAAGGTGTGAATCCGGCCTTATGCTATGCATATGCAGCTATGCCAATTTGTGTGTGATAGGCTTAAGACCGTCTGGACCAATGAGCATGCTATGTAAATCAATATGGCGATTTTATTTCGATGCTCATTGGTCCAGATGGTCTTAGGGCCGTGGCACATAGAAAAACTTAAGCAGTAAGACTTAAGACTTAAGAATTTCAACCATACAGAATTTTCAGCGTAGCTTACGTTTCAATATGGCTGCCTTACTCTTCGACCGTGATTGGTCAATTCACTTACGTCTTAAGTCTTACTGCTTAAGTTTTTTTATGTGCCACGGCCCTTATGCTATGCATATGCAGTTATGCCAATTTGTGTGCGATAGCCCAATTTGTGTGTGATAAGCCATAGGCTTTATCCTTGTTGTTCAGCGAATGTTAAACAAGGATAAGTCATGCATCATGCGCATTATGCATGAAACGGAATGCAGCCTAAAATAATCCAAAGAAGCTGGTAGATTATGGAGCGTACCACATGTATTTGCTGCATGAAATAAGACTTTTATTAAAGAGTTAGAAAATTGATTATGGAGAATCAACCGTTAAATGCACTCGAAAAGCCGCCGCCGTATTCCATCGCAACGGCTCCGGCAGGTGTGTTAAATTTAATTGTGTGTTTAATTTTTAGGTTAGATTGCCTCTTACAAAAATATTTTTCTTTTTATTACATCTTGAGAGGACACAGTTTTCCGTAGTAATATACAAATAATTATTGATCTTATTTTATTGATATTTATTTTTTTGAGTTATTTTTGGAACTGATTGAAAATGCTACACAACATATAATAAATGACTGGGGCTAACTATAAATAAGTCAAAAAAAAAGGATTGTTACATGTAAAATCTTTCTGAAATTATAAAAAGTAATATTTATTTAAGGAAAAAAAAGAGTAATATGAAAGCATGTTTATTTGCAAAGCATTGTTTATTTCACATATAGTTTATTGTCAATTTTTATTATTAGTGAATGTACCATATCAACCACCTCCTGGATACTATCCTAATAATACTGATACTGGCTATCAAGAAAATTACATACCATCATATGGTTCTGTGCATTCTACGGCAATCATTGTTCCAGAAATTATTCTAGTTGGCGGCTGTCCTGCATGCAGAGTATGCATTGATTTTTTATTATTTGAATGTTATTATATTTGTCTACACATGCTACAAAGCCAAAAAATTGATATTCAACTGACATAACAGGTAGGTGTGATGGAAGATGATTATACATGTTTTGGCCTACTCTGTGCGATTCTCTTTTTTCCTTTCGGAATTATTTGCTGTCTGCTGCTAAAGACGAAACGCTGCTCGAATTGTGGAGCTTATTTTGGTTGACTAAAAATAAAAGAAAATGTATACTTGTATACAAAGAATAATTTCATCTCAAATACATTTAAAGCAAACTGGAGATATTTAAAAAACAATTAATATTGAGTGATAAGTATTTAATGTTAAGATAGAATAGATTTTTGTAGTAAAGTAAGTTTAATATATTTGTGTAAAAGATATTTTAAATGAATAAAAAAGTTAAAAATAATAATCCAAATTTATGGAACATTAATGATCATGTGAAACAGCGATTCCCAAATATTTTTTGTTTTAAATGTTTTTTTATGTGAACAAAATTTTGGATATTTAAATGTATCCTTTAGGTATGTACTTATTATTTAGTCTTGATTTACTAATTATTTATTTTTATTCTATATAACAATATACTTTCTCATTAAATTGAAAAACTAAATTGGAATAATATAGTCATATCTGTGTATGCATATAGATATATCAATATGTAAATAGAAAAAGTTTCAGTAATATTGTTAAATAAATAGCTTTGTAAAACTAACATTTATATATAATTTTACAAGCACATATACATGTGTTAATTTGTAGTTTTTAATAAATTAATTATTACCTATATATTCCCTATAATAGAAAGATTTTACAAGAATCATAATAAAATTATACTGGAATAGTTCTGAATCACATGCTGAAATCTTAATTAATTGATCCTTTTTAATTGCCATTTTATTAACATTTCAATAAAAATGCAGAAAAATTTATTAAAAATTTTATTCAGCAAATTTCAATAAAATTGTATTTATTCAATAAATTTTGTGAAAACCCAGCACAGAAAGATTGTAGATACAGCAGAATAATTTCATTGGAAGATTGTTATATCTTTGCTGTAAAAACTCAGTAAATACAGATATACAGGGTGTCCGATAATAGACGGATCACCTCTCGTGTGCAATTAGAACGGATCAAACCAAATAGAAAAGTCCTGTACTATTTTGCGGTTTTCGCAATAATTAGTGAAATATTAATTAAAAAAGATCGGCCAATCCGCGCGAGTAGAAGCTCGTGGCGAAGCAGGGGGAAGGGCGTTCTTCAATGGACAATGGCTATGTATGAACGGCAGGACTCCAGTGTTACGCGGTGCTCGTACATAGCCACTGTCCTTTGAAAAATGCCCCTCCCACTGCTTCGCCACGCGCTTCTACTCGCGCGGATTGGCCGATCTTTTTAAATTAATATTTCATTAATTATTGAGAAGATCGCAAAATAGTACAGGACTTTTCTACTCGGTTTAACCACCGACGAGATATCATTAAAGACCGGTGGTCTTATGGGATTTAGTGTGACTGGAAAAAAAACTCGCTACGCGTTATTTTAGTTCATCCAGTTATTGTTTTATTATCAAAAATGTATAGATCTTTTATATAACTGTCTCAAGAACAACAAAATCAACATTTTATCGTAAATTTACTGTTTTATTATCGACAATGCAAAGATTTACTTACCTACAGTACCGCGTGGCGAGTTTTTTTCCAGTAATATGCTAAATCCTATAAGACCATCGGTCTCTAATAATATCTCGTCGGTGTTTTCGATAATAAAATAATAACTGGATGAAATAAAATAACCGTATGAATTAAATAATTCGTGTAATTATCTTCGATCTAATCAAACGGCCGGTAATGTCAACATTCTTCAATTACCTCCGGGCCCACCGGGCCCACTTGATGGTCACAAAAGTTTACCCAGGGCTGACGGTCTTTAATAATATCTCGTCGGTGGTTTAACCCATTCTACCTGCACACGAGAAATGATCCGTCTATTACCGGACACCCTGTATAAAACATTATTTATGAAGATTCAAATAAATGGCAAAATTATATATTATGTATAATTTACAAGATAGCGGAAAATTATAAATTAATAATTTAAAAAATTAATAATTTGCGGAAAAAATACCAAGACCCTGTAATATCTCGAAGGTAATAGGTTTTGGAGAAAAATGTTAAATGCAAAAATTTTTGGGTATCAAAAAAGTTATTTGACTGGTTAACTAGATTTTGGGCCTGGAGTCTAGTTTGGGCCCAGTGAGGCCCAAGCCGATTTTTTCAAGAAGAGACCCATATTTTTTATCGCGGATTTAGATTCAGGACACGTTTTTACATCTGACGTAGCCGACAAACATTGGGTCCGAGGCCGCTTTTGGACTCAATGTAGACCTTGCGCTCCAAAATCTAATTTCCTTTCTTTTAAGCAGAAAATCGTCCTAGACATCGACACGCGACGAAAAATAGGAATTTTTATCAAAAAACTTGATTTAGGCCTCATTGGGCCTAAAAGGGGCCTCGGACTTAAATGTTTGTCGGTTATATCAGATATAAAAACGTATCCTGAACCTAAATCCGCGATAAAAAATATGAATCTCTACTTGAAAAAATCGACTTGGGCCTTACGGGACTTAAATTAGATCCCGGACCCAAAATCTAGTTGAACAGTCAGATAGGCTCTATTTCGATATCCGAAAACTTTTGTATTTAACATTTTCCTGCAAAACCTATTCCCTTCGAGATATTTTAGGATTCCAGTATTTTTTCCGCACCTTATATACACGGTCGAACAATTAAGTTTCGAGACTCGCTTCGCATTTCCGAACGTTTGATCCGTTTGCGCTATCATTTTAGGAAGTTATTCACAACTCAATACTTAACACGTGGTGCAAGTTTTAAATTATTTGGTTCAATAGTTAATAAGATACAGTCACGCAAAGTAGTGTTACAAAATTTTGTTTATAAATCGGTGTAATGGAAGGAATGCTTGACAACGCGTCAACATTAAATTCTGCGTTAAATTAGAGAAGTCTCCAACAGAAACATTATAAATGATTCAACCATGATGTAATAATATATAGGTGTAACCATAGACATAGTATATCTAGACCGAGTGTTGAGGAGTGAGGGCCAAGGTGCACGTAGGAAAGGACATAGCGAAAGAGTACGTTATGCTACGTGCGAGCGAGAGAGAACGCAAGGAGCACGAAACAGAGTATGTCCTTTTCTACGTGCATCTTTATCCCCACTCCTTAAATAAAGGCAAACGCTCGGTCTAGATATACTATGTCTATGGTCTAGTTTCCACCGAAGTATTAATTCGCATCTAGCGCGGCGTAGGACCGCGGTTTCCACCGAAGTCATCAATTCGATTCTGTTTCGGTGCGCACCGAATTTAACGTTTCCATCGACTTAAATTTAGTCCTACGCCGCGCTAGATGCGAATTAATACTTACGGTGGAAACTAGACCTATGACTATGTCTATGGGTGTAACATTGATTTGAGTTCCGACTGACAATGTGTCGGGTTCGGACGTGTTTTTGCGTGCTGCGTATGTCCTTTGTCTGGACCTTTTTTTGGACCCCCTCCTCTCTTAGAGGAGTTTTGCTTATATTCTACAAACCCATAAGAAACAATGGTGTATGGGCGACTAATGCCCAACCAGCCATAAAAGAAAGAAGAAGATGGGTGTAACATTGCGCATAATGGCGGCAGTATGATGGGATAGCCAATCAAAAGTTGGTCACAAATGCACTTATAAAATTCAAATACAGAATTATCACATTATTAAAATGTAATTAAAATTGGTAAAAATGTGTTATGGAAATACCAAAAATAATAAATTTGCAATATAAAATAGAGTAGTGTATTTAATCTACATATTTTGTCAACATATGTTCGCAGCCATATTACTTTTTAGCATTTGGGACCAATTCCTGATTGATCAAATTACTTTGGATGACTGCGCATCTACGGGAATGTTGCGGCCCTCGCACACTGGACGCGATGAGCGATGGGCGATATCCAATGAGAGCTCTGGTTTTCCGAAAAAATAAAGCTCTCATTGGATATCGCCCATCGTTCATCGCTCATCGCGTCCGGTGTGCGAGGGCCATTAAGATGCCTTTACATGGCAGTGTCAAGCGTCGAGCGCCTGCGCAGAATATTGTTGCCCAGAATTATATTTATTTCATTAATTTTATTATATAATAGATGTGTGTGTGTGTGTGTGTATTATTATTATTATTAATCAAAAATATATTGTAAAACGTTACTACTCTGACAGTGTAAATTAAAATAAAATTAAAATACAAATGCAGCAAGAGATTTTGGATGGTTGAAATATTCAAATAAATAAAACACAAAAAGGGATTCACAAATGACAAAATGACACAATTTGAAAAACTATTGTTAAAAGTAGGAAATGATTTAAAAGAGCAGTATGTTATAAACATGCAGAAAAAGAAATTATGGAAATTATATCCCTTAATCCTTGATTAGATTCTAATATTTTTCTGGAGAATAGTAACGTTTTATATACAGGGTGTTCCCGGGTTAAATGGCCAAACTTGAAATATGAATTTAGGACTTCAAAACAAGAAAAAATTTTCCTCTAGAATTATGCTCGCAAACGCTTCGTTCAAGAGATATTGACTTCTGAAGTTATGAACTATAGGAACGAATAATTTTGAAATGTTTTTTATTTTTGTTTTGAAGATCGAAGATCATTGACCGGCTTGTGTTTGCACTGTAAACAAAGCTCCGTACATTCGTAGCAAATAATTGTATGAGGCATGATAATTTAAAGTACGAGGGCTGTATGATAAGTACCCGTCTTTAACGACTGATAGCGCCACCCTGCCGAAAATGGCCGATTAAAACGGATTAAAAAAAATGTAATCCGAATCGATCGGGATTTCTGCATCGAAAATGCGGTATTAAAACCGATTGAAAATGGTCAAATCGAATTTAGTACGTTTCAGGCGGGTTAATGTTGGGTGATATACATCCACGTCAATCCGAAATTATACGATTTCATAAGTTATAGTTAAACCTGTTTTAATGCAATTGAATTGGAATTTACCATAGTCAATCCATAGGTAAAAATAATCCCTTTTAATGAAAAATTCCATCATTTCGCAGATGAAAAGTAAATCGATTTTATGTAGTGTGAAGTCGGATTTGCTGTTATCATGAGTCACAATCGATTATTGAATCGGTGTTTCTGCAATTGAAACGGACTCAGTTGTTAAAAACAAATATACAATTTCTCCGCAGGGGGTCCGCCTTATATCCCCGCTTGACCGCTTTCTATTTTCAGGTTGGCTCGCCCGACCTTCGCCGCGTAGCGGCGCCGCCCGGAACAACGCGCGGACGCGTGAGCGCGTGGGCCGCCAAGTTGCGGGTCGCGCTACTGTATCGCGGATTGTGCTTAATGTGACGATCTACGGCAGCCACAATATCCATTCGATTATTCGTGTTTATTTGGATGGACAACAATATAGATTAGAATGTAATGATTTCAGATTGGAAATAATCTGCGAAAGCGATATTAAAACCGATTATAGTTCGTTCGGAATTAAAATTAATTACTTTTTAATCCGGGCGCGGATTGAACCGATTAAAACCGATTAAAACGGATTATGTTTTAATCGGTTTTAATCGACCATTTTCGGCAGGGCACTGACTCAAAATCTGTATACCATCGTTTAACGTCATTTTTCGAACGACGCCTGTCAAAATTTCAGACAGATTTATCGAGTAGTTTTGTTTTGATAGCTGTTGAAAGTGGGCAAGTTTGTGTTTGTTTGCAACCATAGAAAAAGAGCAATATCGGTCAGTGATTCGATTCCTTTTTTTGGATGGGAAGACGTGTGAGGAAATCAAAGTGAAGTTGCATGCCGTTTATAAGGACCATGCACCTTTGATGACTACCATCAGATATTGGTTCAATGAATTCAAGCGTGGCCGAACATCCGTTTTTGATGAAGAGCGCAGAGTTCGACAAATCATATTTTTTGGATGACTTAAAAAAGTTGGAATATCGCTGGACTACGTGTATCGAGCTGAAAGGAGACTATGTTGAGAATTAGATAAAAAAAATTAAAAAAAAATGCGTTTCCTTCCCTAACACGGGTACTTATCATACAGCCCTCGTATGAGACATGATTGTACTAGTTTATTCCACGAAAGCATTCAACGAACTAACAATTATTTGATACGAATGTACGGAGCTTTCCCAGCAAACACATATTATAACAGTTATATAACGTTGGAGTAAAAAATTAAAATAACAGCTGTTATATATTTATTATAAAACTGTTATGTATCATCTATTTACTGTTGTTATATAATATATATTAAAATAGTCGTACTCATGTAATATAATATTTATATAATTTAAAATTGTTAATATTATATTATTTTATTGATACATTAAGAACATAACTGTAATACAATTAATATATAACAGAAAAATAGTTTTCTGCCGCTAGTTCGTTTGTTTATCATTATGCGACGCGCAATACGCATTATCTTGTATTTGAGTTTTAGTCATGAGAATTATATAAAGCTTGCAAAGATTAATTGGCAGGAGATATAAAATGTAATTATTTCGATCAGTTCAATTTCTGATGCAATCCCAACATAGGGAATTCAGATATTGGACTGATTGTTTAGAAATCGGGCAGATAAATGCCCGAAAAAGTCAAAATCATACGTTTATTGTCTATTTAAGATTAAAATGGAGTTCTAATATTCATATAAATAAAATTTTGTATTTTGCGAATTAAATTATTTAAATTAAATTATTTGATTATTTATTTGGGTGTAGTTCCAAAAAGTACTCACCCCCGATTTTTTTGAAACTCAGTATTTTTACGTATTTTGATGCGCTGTTTACGAATATCATAGTGAGAATTGGCGATTATTTGATTTTTATGGTGAAAACCATGAAAAACCCATAAAAATTATAGTTTTTTACGCTTATCTCAGTAACGGAAAATCATAATAAATGTTTTAGACAAAAGTTTTAGATCTCACAGAGATAAACATTTTATGTCCTATTCATTTTTATCGTACGAGTGATAATTTTCGACAAAAACGATGGGCTCTAAATCGTATATCTGTTCCCCCATGTAAGCATGTACTTTGCAGTACATATACGATTCCACATGGGTTTGCAACTTTCCACGCAAAGCGAGGTCCCACGCAAACCTATTTGTCCAGTTTTTTGGTAGTGGAGCCCTCCGCAAGGGGGCGGAACCCACTGTTTCTACGCATACACTTTTCCACGCGAAGCGAGGTTCCACATGGGTTTGCAACTTTCCACGCAAAGCGAGGTTCCACGCAAACCTATTTGTCTAGTTTTTCGGTAGTAGAGCCCCCCGCAGGGGGGCGGAACCCACTGTTTCCATGCATACACTTTTCCACGCGAAGCGAGGTTCCACATAGGTTTGCAACTTTCCACGCAAAGCGAGGTTATATATTGGGACTTCTATGCAATACTGTCAGCCTTTGTAGTTTCACCTATACAGCAATTGGTTTGAGATATATGTTTAACTTTGATTTTTTCGAAAACTATTACTTGTACGGTAAAAATGAATACGACATAAAATGTTTATCTCTGTGAGATCTAAAACTTTTGTCTAAAACATTTATCATGATTTTCCGTATTTACTGAGATAAGCGTAAAAAACTATAATTTTTATGGGTTTTTCACCATGAAAATCAAATAGTCGCCAATTTTCACTATGATATTCGTAATCGGCGCATCAAAATACGTAAGAATACTGAGTTTTAAAAAAATCGGGGGTGAGTACTTTTCGGAACATTATCCACGCATTTAATGACTACGTTTACACGTCACCCCTAATCTGGTTTAATAACATCCGTAGTTCGAAGGCTGGCCAATCACAGTCATTCCATTCTTCAGAGGAATAGCTGTGATTGGCCAGTTTCACAACTACGGATGTTATTAAACTCGATTAAGGGTGCCGTGTAACAGAGCTCAATGACAGTATTAATTTGACCATGGGTGGCATTGCCAAAATCAGGTCAAGGTCAACTTAAAATTTTTATATAGAAACCCCATTTTTTTATTGCATATTCTTGTAGCTTATCTCGAGAGCTTTTCAAAACACTATAATAAAGTATTTTTTTATTGAGTACTTTTTGAGTTATTTTATATTTTAACCTGACATATTTTGATATAAAAAATAAAATACCTCGTAAAATATTTAGTTTTCGATAATCTTACTGTAATACTTTTATGTACAGAATAATGAAACAAATCAATTAATGTAAAAAAAACAAATAATTGTTTTAAAAAATACATTGTAAATAATTACATACTTTTTCTTAAAAATAATAATTATTTTTTTATACTAATTGATTTGTCTCATTATTCTGTACATAAAAGTATTACAGTAAGATTATCGAAAACTAAATATTTTACGAGATATTTTATTTTTTATATCAAAATATGTCACATTAAAATATAAAATAACTCAAAAAGTACTCAATGAAAAAATACTTTATTATAGTGTTTTGAAAAGCTCTCGAGATGCTACAAGAATATGCAATAAAAAATGGGGGTTTCTATCTAAAAATTTTAAGTTGACCTTGAGCTGACTTTGGCAATGCCACCCATAATCAAATTAATACTGTCATTAAATGCGTCTTTTTAAGTCTTACAACTTTTGTCTGAAACATTTTTTTCTAAAATGCATTGTTTACGAGATATTCCACCTGTTACGTTTGAAATTTAACACCCTGTATACTATATTATTATAAATACATATCTATGTAATGTTCTTCTTGTGCTGTATTTCAATGTATATTCAAAAACATTTAAAAATTATGATGTAACATTCATATAACAAAATTATATAAATATCAAATCAGCAGTAATAACATGTTATATAGGGTGTCCCCAATTTAAATGTCAAAACTTTAGGAGCGTGTAGGGGACCAATAAACTAAGACAAAAAGTCCTTTAGAGATTTGCTCGTTTTTGCTTCGTTTTGAAGAAAATCGCAAAAAATGAAACAAATAATTTTCACCAAAAAACTTAAAACAACATTAAAATTATTAGATTTATCAAAAAGTATTATAAAATAAAAATTGTAGAACATGGAATTAAGAAAAGAGAGTGAGTTAAAATCCTCCTGAGGTAAAATTAGATTAGAAACAAAATTTCGCGTTGTCGCGTATTTATCTACACTCCTCTAATTTTACCTCAGGAGGATCTTAACTCACTCTCTTTTCTTAATTCCATGTTCTACAATTTTTATTTTATAATACTTTTTGATAAATCTAATAATTTTAGTGTTGTTTTAAGTTTTTTGGTGAAAATTATTTGTTTCATTTTTTGCGATTTTCTTCAAAACGAAGCAAAAACGAGCAAATCTCTAAAGGACTTTTTGTGTTAGTTTATCGGTCCCCTACACGCTCCTAAAGTTTTGACATTTATATTGGGGACACCCTGTATATTAATTTTATTACTGTTATGTTCTTAATGTATCAATAATATAACATCATATAACTGTCACAATTAAATGTATAACTGCTATATAACATTGTTGCTTCCTTGAGTGGGAAATTACAAGGAATGAGTGTATTACATGTTACAATTCTGTAATATTACTTGTCATATTCGGTTACACTGAGTTATGTAACCGTTATAATATAGTTATAAAAGTGTGTTTGCTGGTTTGTTTACAGTGCAAACACAAGCCTGTCAATGACCTTCGATCTTCAAAACAAAAATAAAAAGAAACATTTCGAAATTATTCGTTCCTATAGTTCATAACTTCAGAAGTCAATATCTCTTGAACGAAGCGTTTGCGAGCATACTTCCAGAGGAAAATTTTTTCTTGTTTTAAAGTCCTAAATTCATATTTTAAGTTTGGCCGTTTAATCCGGGAACACCCTGTATATTTTGTTTAATAATAATAATATCTATTGTGTATAATGTTGTAACGATACGTTACCAGCCTCGTGGGCCGACCAGCCGCCTGCAATTCTGAGGCTCGGCGCCTATGGCGCCCCTAAACTTCCACACCCGTGTCTCGGCCCCATCGTGGGGCCGCCCCACCACGCGCCGACTCGCGTGAGTGGGAGGCCGGCCGCCGGTATATAAGGCGCTCCGGCGAGCGTAGCGTTACCAGTTCCCGATCCCGATTCCTGTCACGTACAACTCTCCGGATCCTGAACCGACTCTCGCGTTATACCAGGCTACGGGCTTCCCGTAGTTAGGCCGGGCTTCCCGGTTGCTGGGACGGCGCACCCTGATACCTCGCGTTACACCGGGCTACGGGCTTCCCGTAGTTAGGCCGGGCTTCCCGGTTGCCGGAACGGCGCATCCTGATACCCCGCGTTATACCAGGCTACGGGCTTCCCGTAGTTAGGCCGGGCTTCCCGGTTGCTGGGACGGCGCATCCTGATACCCCGCGTTATACCAGGCTACGAGCTTCCCGTAGTTAGGCCGAGCTTCCCGGTTGCTGGGACGGCGCATCCTGATACCTCGCGTTACACCAGGCTACGGGCTTCCCGTAGTTAGGCCGGGCTTCCCGGTTGCTGGGACGGCGCCTCCTGCTAGTTGATAAGTCCGTACCGCTTTATACCGTAAGACCGTTTTGTATATACCGCGACCTGTTTGTACCGTAAGACCGCTTTGGTCTCCGCGTCCTAAGGGACTCTAGCACCGTTTGTATATATCGCGATCTGTTTATATCATAAGACCGCTTTGGTCTCCGAGCTCTAATAGACTCTAGTATCGCCTTGTATATACCGCGACCTGTTTGTACCAAAAGACCGCACTGTATATACCGCGCATTATAATTGTAGAGCCTTATTACGATTTGCGTCAGTGTCGCGCCAACTCCACCTATACGCACGGCCTTCAGACTGCACAAGCGCGCTAGCCCTTCTAAGGGTAGGCCGCAGAAAGTGCCGACGCCCCGTCCTTCTAAGGATAAGGTAGTCAGGTCGTTGGAATTACGAACGAAGGCCACGCGACACCCGTAGTATTTAAGATCCATTCTGTCCAGCTTAGAATAACCATAGTTTACTTACATGCGAACACCGCGATCGCAGAACACGTCCGCATGAGCCGCGCTCGCTTCCCGAGCTCCACGCGCACCAGCCATACGCGAATTTCTGTACGTACCGCTCTTGCATGTCGCATTCTGAATAACAACCGCTCACGCGAAACTCTGTACACACCGTTCCCGCATGTTGCATTGTACATATAATATAGCTCAGTGTTAGACTTTGATAATCGCTTGAATAAATAACTTAATTGTTTAACCGCTTATATCGAGGTAAAGTAAATTGGAGTTTCCCCCTTCTCCCGAATCCTGGCACCGGCGAGCCTTGATCCGCGGCGTACGGGAAAGGTGAACGGTTACAATGTAAATACAAATATCAATTTTCAGTATTAGTAATGTGTATCAGAACATAACTTTTTTAATCTCGACCGAATTCATATCACTCATCATGCTATTAGCCGCAAGAAGCTGGAATCTATCTCATTCAGATTCCTGCGCAATGATTTCTGTGCAGACGCAGACGCTCGATGCTCGATACTCGAGGCTGCCATATAATGGCGCCTTTACATCTGTATTATTAAATCATGTATTCAACAAGTCTACGGAGAGTCAGCTATGCATAAGAGTAACGTTTCGAAGATACAGATGACATAACCCAGACAGCAGAAAACATCCTCAGGATCATCCTGAATATGTCCAGGATGGTCCAGGACTTTATTTTGTAGGATGTTTTAATAAGATATTGTTACAAATATATTTTATAAAAATTTAATATGCATATATGATTACTTTCAGTTATGTAGGCTATTTAATATAATTTAGAAATCTTAAATATTATAATAAGTATTAATATCCTATAAATTGCCGAAAATGTTCGATTAAAACTGATTTAAAAAGAAGTAATCCGAATCGATCGGGATTTCTGCACCGAAAATATGGTATTAAAACCGATTGAAAATAGTCAAATCGAATTTAGTACTCTTCAGGCGGATTAATGTTGGGTGATATACATCCACCTCAATCCGAAATTATACGATTTCATAAATTATAATTAAATCGGTTTTAATGCAATATAAATCTGTCGGAGTACGACAAAAGTAATTCGGATTGGAAATAATCCGCGAAAGCGATATTAAAACCGATTATAATTCGTTCGGAATTAAAATCGATTACTTTTTAATCCAGGCGCGGATTGAACCGATTAAAACCAATTAAAACGGATTATGTTTTAGTCGGTTTTAATCGAACATTTTTGGCAGGGCACTGGATGTCTGTAGGATATCTGCTCTGTCTATTATATTGGATGTCCTTCCGATTTCCAGAGGACATATACATGTGCAATTAATTGTTAACATTAATTTCGTTTAATATTAATAATTGAATTTGATGCGCACATTTTCATATATCCAAAATTATTATTTATTTAATATTTCATGAGAAATGTTACTGTGCGCAACATTCCAAAAACGTTACAAAATATAGTATTCAGCTGCTAGTTCGTTTCTCACATAGAACAAGATATCGAATAGATATCTAGTGAATATCTACATATCTATTTTATGTCCATGTCTACTATAGATTACTAATAGACATCTAATAGATGAATAAAATATTTATATCTCTTAAATAACTAATAGCGAGGATATCTAATGGATGTGTACGTATTATCCATATATATCCATGTCCACCAAAAAGCTACCAAAGATATCTACTAGATATACACGTGTTATCCATATATCCATGTCCATCAAGTAGCTACCGAAGATATTCATTAGATATTCATATGTTATCCACATATCCATGTCCACCAAGAAGCTACTAAAGATATCTACTAGATATACACGTGTTATCCATATATCCATGTCCATCAAGTAGCTACCGAAGATATTCATTAGATATTCATATGTTATCCACATATCCATGTCCACCAAGAAGCTACTAAAGATATTTATTAGAGATTTACGTGTTCATTTACTTACCGCTATCCCATACAGCACCGAAAGATTGCAGAAATGTTGCATAGACCTTGCATTGAAACATTGTAATATTGCATAGAAGTTGCGAAATGTTTCTGCAATGTTACTGCAAGCCTGCGGCAACGTTGAAATGTCTGCCCTTAGAAATATTACAATGTAAGATTACAATAATGTTACGGTGCAATGTATTTGTAATATTGGAATGCCTTACTACAAATATACAGAACGCTTCAAATTTAATAAATAAATTTTGAGAATATATAAAGACATCCAAGAGACAGATAAGAAAAAAGATTGTGAATTTACGCAATTACAACGAGTTTTTTCTCGTCTCTCTTGGATGTCTTTATATATATTCTCAAGGTTTATCTATTTAAATCCGAAGTATTCTGCATATTAAAAAATTATTATCAACTTTTTGATTTTATATATATAGGAATGGAAACTATTAAACAATTTTCTGTTATTTAATTAACATCATTATCATCATGATAATAATTAAATAATTTAATTCATAAATGTTAAAATTTTATTTATATGGATATTAGACTCTATTTTAACATTTTAAGTAAACAATAAACGGATAATTTTAACTTTTTCGGACATTTATTTGTCCGATTGAACAATCAGTTCAATATCTGAATTCCCTGTATTGGGATCGTATATTAAACTGATAAAAATAGTTATATATCTTTAATCTTACTAGCCGCTCTTTGCAAGCTTTATATAATCATCGTGACTGAAACTTAAATGCGAGATATATAATGCAACGGGCGCCGTATAGCGGTAAACGAATGAACTAGCGGTTACTGAAAACTGTTTTTGTAATGCTTTTGGAATGTTGCTGTAACATTCTCATGAAATATTACAATTACATGTTCCAATAATGTCTCAACAACATTACATTGCAACTAGCAAGATTGTAACATTACTGCAATGTAATTGCAATGTTCTGTGCTGTATGGGATGCGGCGCACTATTCACTTTCTATATCCGTATTCAAGTTCTTGTCATGAAGGTATATAAAGCCTGCACAATGCGGTTAATGACATTGTAATTATTTCTATCAGTTTAACTTCTGATACGGAGAATAGAAAAAAGTCAGGGGGACCCGATCTGACTTCCTCCGATTTTTTTCTTTTCCCCAAGATCAAGAAAGATATGAAGGATCGTCATTGGGAGTCACGAGCGGAGGTGGAATAGTTGACGCGTGTTCTAAACAGCCTCACGGAGAATGATTTTGAAGACTGCTTCCTGCAATAGAAAAAGCATTGGACCAAGTGCATTGCTTTAGGAAGGGACTATTTTAAAAGGGACCGTGTATTAGATAACGAATAAATGTGTTCTGTAATTGTAATAAATATTTTCTACGAACTTAATTGTCAGTCCTCGTAACCTGTGGATATTTATAAGATCTCGTATTGCGGACATTTGGATATTTAAAGCATGTCTAATAGCTGTTTTCTACATATTCATGGATATCCCTAATGCACATTGAGAACATCCAGTAGGTATCTAATATACATTAATTTCTGTGTGGGCGATCTCGTATTTGAGATTTGGTCATGAGAATTATATAAAGCTTGTAAAAAGCAACTGGCAGGAAATTAAAAATGTAAGTATTTTCTATCAGTTCAATTTCTGATGCAATCTCAATATAGGGAATTCAGATATTGGATTGTTTAGAAAATATTACACGGCTCAAACCCGAAAGCCAAACCTAATATTCATGTAGACTACAAAAGTCTCAAATATCAAAGAACGTAAACTATTTTCAGTATTACATTTTCAGTTGTTAAAATACTTGTTGTTTTATTTGAAATCAATATAATCTCTTATTTCAATACTTTACAAACAATATTTATTATTTCTTATTAACTCACCTATTCTTTACAACCATTGTTCTTTCCATTTTTGGACAACGCAATTGCACCAGTATTATCTTCATATATTTCTACAGGAATATTAATAATCACATCAAGATCAGTCAAAATGCCTTTTATCGGCAAAACTTCTTCCACACAATCTGCAAGAGCATAATATTCGGCATGAGTTGAGGCTCTTGATACAACTTTTTGTTTTTGTGATCTCCATAGAACAGCATTTCCAAAGACTCGTATAAGTATTCCAGTTGTCGACTTTCTATCAACTGCGTCTGACGCCCAATCCGCATCTACATAAGCATCTATCGTTGAAGTAAATGTTGAATAAAAAATAAGTTTGATAGTCCTTGTCGAGTATATGTATTTTAAAACTCGTAATGCATATTTGTAGTGTGTACTGTCATAACAATTTTGATAACGACTTAAATAATTTACGGGAAAAGAAATGTCTAGTCTTGTTCCATTTGCAATATAAAGTAAAGCTCCAATTATGTTTCTATATTTGATCTCTTCTTCCATACTTTCAGCAGGCTCCAGCTTCAAATTAATTTCCATAGATGTATCACATTTTTTTGAATCTTTTATTTTATATTTTTCAGCGAGACTCTTGATGTAGCTCTTTCGACTTATAAATAATTTCTTTTCATATGGATAATATGTTATTTCAATTCCTAAATATTGTTTTATTGGACCCAAGTCTTTCATACGAAATTTTTTGCTTAGCATTAACTTGATTTGATTTATATCTTTTTGATCAGCTCCACTAATCAATAAATCATCTACATATAAAATAATGTAAATATTGCAATTTAGTTCACCTTTGTATAGACAATAGTCATAGTTTGATCTTTGGAAGTTTAGACTTGTCATAAAATCATGAAAACATTCATACCAATCTCTCGGACTCTCTCTTAAACCATATAATGATTTTTTTAGTAGACAAACCTTGTTCATTTCAATTTTATAACCATCTGGAGGATAAATATATACTTCGGATTTAATTTTTCCATTTAGGAATGCTGTTTAAACATCCATTTCCTCAATTTTCCAACTATTAACACAAGCAACAGATAACAAAATCTTTAAATAAGTGTTCACTTTTGCAACGGGGGAATAAATTTCTTCATTTTCTTGGTATGATTGTTGAAAACCTTTAGCTACTACTCGTGCTTTGTATTTACAGTTTGACTTGATTCGATAAATCCATTTAACTTCAATAATCTTTTTATTCATTGGTGCATCAACCAACGACCATGTTTCATTATTTTCTAGGCTTTCAAGTTCTTCTCTCATTGCAATTTTCCATTTTTTAGAGTCAGGTCCTTCAATAGCTTCTTCATAAGTTTTAGGTATTATAGCATTGGTGTAGTTTACATAAACACATGATCATCATACCTTTTTGGTAGTTTTATTTCTCGTTTCTGACGTGTTAACTTTTTCACCTCCTTAGTCCCAACTACTTCTTCCTCTTCTTGATCAGTTTTATTTTCTTCTTCTTGGTTATTTTTATTTGAACTTTCGTCTTTCACATCTTCTTGAGGATCTTCTGGGCATTCATCTCCTCTGAATTTGATATATCTTATGTTTTTCTCAATAAATTGTACGTGACGACTAATAATTATTTTATTATCAACCAATATCTTATATCCAGTATCAGTATAACTAATTAGGATACCTTTCACAGCCTTACAATGTAATTTTGACATTCAGCACTCTTCATTGATCCTTGCAAAAGCGGTACTTCCATATATGTGTAAATTTGATACATTTGGTTTCTTATTGAAAAATATTTCAAATGGTGTTTCGTTAATTTTTGTATTAGTTAATAGTCTATTTCCAATATATGCAGCTGTATAAATGCACTCTGGCCAATATTTTTTGTTAATTTTAGCTTCTGATAGCAGGCAACGAGCACGATCAAGAATTGTCCTATTGTATCTTTCTGCAACACCGTTAAGTTCATGTGTATATGATGGTCCAGGCTTCAAATATATAAACAATAACATAAATCATGGCCTCTACGAGCAGGTTTGAGAAAATCAATTTTAATATATTGTTAAATAAATTGACATTAAAAGTTAGACAAAAATTGTGGGACGTTTCGACACTAAACTTGTGTCTCTTCAGCCACCGAAAATTACATTAATGATTTAATATTACGCAACTCGATTCCAATCATACTTCCATAAAACGCAAATGTGGCTGTTGATCTCCTTTTTTTTTTGGATTAACATTGTTTCCCACGCAATCCATTGTCTCTGGTCCTTCCGAGAAGCCCATGTGTTGTCCATGGATGATTTTAACGTTATATTGGTGAAATTCTGTGCATGTCACAATGTATTGTCAAACAATATCGGTTTTTTATAAAAAAATATCTATCGGTTTTGTTACAAAAATACTATTACATGAAACGAATATTACAAACGAAATGAAACTTAAAATATCACTTACAATTTGTGTGTAATATATAAAACTATCAAACTAGGTCAATTGTTAAAACTTTGAAGAAGTCAACTAACGTGGTCACGAATTTAAAATAAGTGGGCCTTGCGTCATGTTGTGCTTTTAATGGTTCAGTTGATTTTAACCGCGCAGGCGTCAAGCTACAAATATAAAAATCATTTAAGTCTTTGAAATGTCGAGTAAAAATAAAAGATTAATCTCAGAAGCGATTTTCATAAAACAGCAAAAAAATGGCCTCAATATCATGGACGACGTTGAATTGTTGGACCATGCATACTTTCCGTTACTCGACATTTCAAAGACTTAAATGATTTTCATATTTGTAGCTTGACGCCTGCGCGGTTAAAATCAACTGAACCTTTAAAAGCACAACATGACGCAAGGCCACAGATGTCTATACTAAACCTAGATCGCTAACTTCGGGCTTTGACATATGAAAAGCTGTGGCCAGCCGGATTTCCGGTTTCGGCCATGACACCTTACAATAAAATGGCGGCGATGCGTGTGTAGTGCGTGTATGTGGTACCCGACGTGTGTTAGTATTTGTGCGTACGTGATACCCAATATTTAAATTGTGAATTTAAATTTACCTTATTATAAATTATTATTGCTTATAATTAATTTATCTATTTATCTTTATTGAATTTTATTTTATTTATTTTCTAATTTTTCATAATTTAAATTTATTTTTTGAATTGTGAATTTGTAATTGTGAAAATTCTGGAAAGATGCCGAGCAGTTGTTGCATTCCGAAATGCAAAAATACTACAAAAAATGGTTTTCATTTATTTAGGTAAGTAAAATGTATTCATTTTTAACAAATATTTTAGTACATCTCATGCAATAGCAATAGCTGACAAAAAGCGGGAGCAGCCATTCTGTTGTAAGATGTCATGGCCGGGTATCACATACGCACTACACATGCACCGCCGCCATTTTGTTGTAAGGTGTCATGGCCGAATCCGGAAATCCGGCTGGCCACAGCTCTTTTGACGAAGTTAGCGATCTAGTAGTAGTATAGGTATCTGTGCGCAAGGCCCACTCATTTTAAATTCGTGACCACGTGAGTTGACTTCTTCAAAGTTTTAACCATAGACATAGTATATCTAGACCGAGCGTTTGCCTTTATTTAAGGAGTGGCGGCCGATGCCCACGTAGAAAAGGACATACTCTGTTTCGTGCCCCTTGCGTTCTCTCTCGCTCGCACAGAGCATAGCGCTCTCTTTCGTCATGCTACGTGCGAGCGAGAGAGAACGCAAGGGGCACGAAACAGAGTATGTCCTTCTCTACGTGGGCATCGGCCCCCACTCCTCAACACTCGGTTTAGATATACTATGTCTATGGTTTTAACAATTGACCTAGTTTGATAGTTTTATATATTACACACAAATTGTAAGTGATATTTTAAGTTTCATTTCGTTTGTAATATTCGTTTCATGTAATAGTATTTTTGTAAAAAAACCGATAGATATTTTTTTGTAAAAAACCGATATTGTTTGACAATACATTGTAATATGCACAGAGTTTCACCAATATAACGTTAAAATCATCCATGGACAATACATGGGCTTCTCGGAAGGACCAGAGACAATGGATTGCGTGGGAAACAATGTTAATCCAAAAAAAGAAAGAGATCAACAGCCACATTTGCGTTTTATGGAAGTATGATTGGAATCGAGTTGCGTAATATTAAATCATTAATGTAATTTTCGGTGGCTGAAGAGACACAAGTTTAGTGTCGAAACGTCCCACAATTTTTGTCTAACTTTTAATGTCAATTTATTAACAATATATTAAAATTGATTTTCTCAAACCTGCTCGTAGAGGCCATGATTTATGTTATTGTTTATTTAAATCTAACGAACCTATATTTATTTATTTGATTTTTATATTCAATATATACTTTCTCGTTTTGCAAAATTATAAAAATCTTTATTCATATATTTACGTCCATTGTCACAATCCACACGGAACATGACATCCATTGGACGTCCATATAACCTCCATAACTCCATGCGACATCTATCTCCACAGTGGATATTGTATAGATTTCTAATAGAAATCCATATTATCTCCATGGTAGATGTCGTATATAAATCCATCATGGATGTCCATTAGACATCTGTTATGGATGTATGATAGATTTATACAAGTATGTTTCTAATAAAACAAAATTTAATTTTTATTTAAGTATTATTTAAAATTCTCAGCTAATGTTTTGAGAGTATACTTAAAAATGTGTAATATTATATATTCTATTTTTAATTTATATACAATTTAAAATTTATATAAATTTTATTAAAATTTTTTACTAAACTCTAAAATATAATTAACAAAATTTTAATGCAAAATAAAGAATTTTTTTTCATACCAAATTTTTTAATTAGTCCATAATATATAATGTCATCAATTTATTATTAAACAAAGAAAATTCTTAATTTATAGATTAAAATTAAAGATAACTGTAATTATTCATATTACATTCTTCACAGCACATCAACATCCCAATGAAATTACATCTTAAATTGTAAGGCCGGATTCACACCTTGGCAGAAAAGCAGAAAGCAGAAATGCAGAAGCCAATCAGAACTCGTGCTAGAAAAGCAGAAGCCAATCAGAACTCGCGCTGAAAATAAGCAGTACATTCTGCTTTTTTAGCGCGAGTTCTGATTGGCCTCTGCTTTTCTGCTTTCTGCTTTTCTGCCAAGGTGTGAATCCGGCCTAAGATGGTAACATTCTGCGGAAATTAATAAACCTGCCATTAACTTTTAGTAACTTGAAAATTCGTCTAAATTTATTCCATTAACATCCCAGGGACCTTGCCCAGTGACGTTTTATTAATATTCATACAACATGACAGAAAAAAAAACTTAATCTCCTAATATTATTTTTAATAAGGAACCTTTGCAAAAAAATATTATATTGCCAAAAATCGATTAAACATTATCGGTTTTCAACAGCTTTCAATCGTTTTTTCTCCAATCATTGAATAGCTCAAACTCTTTTTTTTCTTTAATATGGAATTCCGCAAAAAATCCATAAAATTAAATCAAAACGAGCTCCTTACTATTATTTCTGAAAATATAAGATATGTATATATATATATATATATATATATATATATATATATATATATAATATATGTATATATATATATACATATTTTCTTTTTATTCTATTTTACATCTTAAATAGATAATAAATGGATAATTGTATTACTGGTATATATCACTAACCTACAATAAAATTTTACTTTATAATATTATATGTTTGAAGATTAATGAAATGTTATTTCAATATTTCAACAACCTTACGCGCAATCATTTCACTTTTCGCGTATGCTGAAAATATTACAAAATTATGAGATATCGTTTAATATTAATAATTGAATTTGATGTGCATGTTTATCTATATCCAAAATTATTATTTATTTAATATTTCATGAAAAATGTTACTGCGTGCAACATTTCAAAACTTTACAAAAAGATAGTTCATACTTCAGCCGCTAGTTCGTTTATTTACCGCTATGCGATGCGCGATGCGCCCCATCTCGTATTTGAGTTTCAGTCATGAGAAGTATATAAAGCTTGCAAAGAGCAACTGGCAGAAGATTAAAAAGGTATAATTACTTCTATCAGTTTAATTTCTGATACAATCCCAACATAGGGAATTCAGATATTGAACTGATTTTTTCTTAAAAATCGGGCGGATAAATGTCCGAAAAAGTTAAAATTATCCATTTACTATCTACTTAAGATGTAAAATAATATATATATATACACATATTTTATATTTCCAGAAACACACTAATAAAAAGCTCCTTTTATTTAATTTTTCGGATTTTCTGCGGGATTCTATATAAAAAGAAAAAAGTTTGAACTATTCAATTATTAGTGAAAAAATGATTGAAAGCTATTAAAAAAATAAGTGTTTAATCAATTTTTGGCAACATAATAATTTTTTTGCAAAAGTTCCTTATGAAAAATAATATTAGGAGTTTTGTGGCATGTTGTATGAATATTAATACAACGTTACGCGTAAAGTCTCTGGGATGTTAACCCAGCAAACACAGTTATATAACTATCATATTGCCTAAATATAACGAAATATAACATGCAATATAACATGCACGTTATATGTAACATATACGTTAGTTGTAATTTCCCACTCAAATGATATTACAGTTATATAAAAAAAATATAATATGTTATTAAAATGTTATATAATTGTTATCAAAATAAGCAAAATGTTATATAATAGTTATATAAATTGTGGAAAAATAATATAATTATAATATAAAATATAGAACAGTTATATAACACTATTATTTTTATTTATGAAATTGTTATATAACACTACCCGTTTTTTTGTTATAAATATACCCAGTCAGCCACGTCTGTTCTGACAGATATTGCCAAGTGCTTGCTACAAATTATTGTCAGCAAAAAGGCTACAAATTTGGTGCAAGAGTTGTTATTACCGATTAAGCTGGCAGATTGCCGGCAAGAACCAAGCAAAGCTTGCTAACATAACTAGATAGCAAATTGGCGGCAGAAACCGAGCAAAGCTTGCTGACATGACTAACATCAGATTGTCAGCAAAAACTGAGCAAGATCTGGAGTGCGCAATCTGATGGCAAATTGGCAGCAAAAACCGCAGCTTATTACAAAGTATTATAAAATAGTTCAGTCGCTTATCGCTATGCGGCGCGTTATTCATTATCTATACCCGTATTCAAATTCTTGTCATGAGTGTATATAAAGCCTGCAAAACGCTAATAATATTATAATATATATATTTCTATCAGTTCAATTTTTGACACAATTCTTATACAAGAAATTCAGATATTGAACTGATTTTTGGCAAATCGGACAGATAATTGTTCGATTTTCACTTATTCGAACAATTTCTGTCCAAAAAGATCTTTAATTTTGTAAATTAAATTATTTAAATTTATCTATATGTTTTAACACATTAATATATGATTTTATATAATGTCTGATTATCTAATGATCATTTTATGACCAAAACTTATCATCATTTTGTTACTTAGGGTTGAGACTTTAAATCCATTTAAATATACTGTTTTATATGAATGGCCAAAAGCTGCAGAATTTGTTCGGTTTTTGCTGACAATCTGCTGTCAGATTGTCTTGCGCAGATCTTGCTCGATTTTTGCCACCAATTTGACGTCAAATCATGTCAAGCTTTGCTCGGTTTTTGCCATCAATTTGCTGTCAGGTTATGTCAGCAAGCTTTGTCACCAAAACACAAGCTTAATGCGGACACAGATGGCACTGGATTTGTTACCAAGTTTTGAGCGAATTTGATGCCAATTTGGCAACAATTTGTTATCAAATTGCTTACTAGGTAGATTACATACTACAAAAGATGTAATCTTAAAGGAAGTACGTGAGAATTGTATGAATGGATGGAAATGTAAAATGTATGAAGGAGAACTGAAGATATATTATCAGATTAGAAGTGATCTTCATGTACATAAGGATATCATATTTTATAATGACAGAGTAGTAGTACCGAAGGCATTACGAGAGGGAATGTTAAAGCTATTACATGAAGAACACTTCGGGGTAAATCGTACGTGTGATAGAGCTCTTGAAATTCTATTCTGGCCTAGAATGGCTATGGATATAAAAAGTATAATACAAAGCTGCAAAACATGTGAACGATATAGGTATGCTAATGTTAAAGAATCCTTGATAACACATGAAATACCAAAGCTGCCATTCCAAATAAAAAAAAAAATAGCTTCAGATATACTAGAGTTTAAAGGAAAATCATACTTAGTTATTGTTGATTATTTAACCAAGTGGTTAGAAATAATATTACTTTGAAGTAAACAAAGTTATGACATTATAGACATGTTTAAGAAGGTATTTGCAGCTTATGGTATTCCAGATGTTGTAATAGCAGACAATATGCCATATTCTTCTTATGAATATCAACGTTTCGCGAGGGAGTATGACTTTGAATTTCAAACAAGTAGTCCAGGGTATCCGAAGTCCAATGGACTTGCTGAAAGATTTGTACAAACGGCTAAGAATATCCTAAAGAAATCTGAGGATTTGAATGTAGCACTTATGGAGTATCGCAACACGCGTATTACAGGTCTTAAAAGATCCACAACAGAATTATTATATTCAAGAAAATTAAAAACCAAATTACCTGTTGTAGAAAAGATAGATGCAAAATTGAGAAAGTTTAGAGATAAGCTGCAGATTAGGAATAAAATAACAAAGAATTATTATGATAGACATGCGAAACTAATAAGAGATGAATTTAAAAAGAGGATACCATAGTTTATAAGAATAAAAAGCAATGGCAACCTGCTGTGATAGTAGATAAGCATAAGTCTCCCCGTTCATACTTGATTGATACTGGATTAAATGTACTAAGAAGGAACAGTAATTATCTTAAAAAGTCAGTTATAAAACAAGAAATAACTGATACAGAATCGGATAATGAGTTACCGAGAACCAGTATCAATCAAGATGTGCATAATAATATCAATGATACTCTCGGCGAATCTGATAATGATGGTATCATGAATACAGGCGATGATAAAATTAAGAGTGAGTCTGTTAAGGAAAATGTATGACCGACCAGAGCGAGAACCATACCGTCCAAATTTAATAACTACGTGTTGTACTAGCTGTGTAATATGTAAATCTCGGATAAGAGGAAGGTATCATAAGCATAAAGTGGCGCCACTGAGATGGGGAGATAGAACAGTAAAAGTTAGACGAGAGAGTCGTATGTAATGTACATGAGAACCAGAACAAATAATAAATAGTATTAAAAACAATAATAATGATTGTAGACATTATTACAGTCGTCACATTGTGACAGCAGGCAATGCTCGACCTTTGCTGCGTTTCTGCCGTCACGTTGTAACGGCAGGCTATGCTTGATATCTGCTGCATTTCTGCCGTCAGATCTAAGGCCGGATTCACACCTTGGCAGAAAAGCAGAAAGCAGGAAAGCAGAGGCCAATCAGAACTCGCGCTGAAAAAGCAAAATGTACTGCTTATTTTCAGCGCGAGTTCTGATTGGCTTCTGCTTTTCTAGCACGAGTTCTGATTGGCTTCTGCTTTTTTGCTTTCTGCTTTTCTGCCAAGGTGTGAATCCGGCCTAAGGCTATGGCTGCGGTCCGAAATACGCTCACAGCGCTCATAGTACTGAAAATCTATAGTTTACGTCACGTGCACTATAGCTGGCAGCGCGCTTATAGCGCTGTGAGCGTATTTCGGACCGCAGCCTATGTGAGAGAACAAGAGCTCTGTGACGTCATCGGCATCTGCTAGATGACGCCTCTCTTTGCCGGCGTCGGCAGTGACCGGCTGGTGTCCGTGATCGGACCGGAGCAAAGTCGGGGAACGTGGGACACATTTAAAGAGACGAGAGTTGGAGCGAGCGTAAGAAACTTAGTGTATTGCGAGATCGCCATCCCCCCTCTCCCTCGCCATTATTTGTTATGTTTCGATTTCTCTTTCTTTCCCTTTCGCCGCGTATCTTTTGATACGGGCAGTTAAACGGAGCACGCGAACGGAAGTGGAAAGTTCGGAAGCTTCTCCTTGTGTTCTTTTTCATTTTCCCTAGGCCCACTCTCTTTTCCATGTCAACAATACACGCGCTGCTGCCAAGGCCAGCAGTGAGCTACGCCCCCCACGTCATTGCCGTCGTTATCAGAGGATCTTTTTGTACGTCGTATCCGTGCCATCGCGAGACTTGGACGAGGATTGTCGACGGCATCATCAAACATTCAGAGTCGAAGAGAAAAAAAGGTTGGTGGTGAAGGAGGGGGAGGAGGACGTGCGGTCGTATTAGCGTTGTTCCTGCCAGCCTGAGATGAGCGACCATGGTTGCATACATTTGAATAATTTCAAAGCAGCCAAAGGTATCCAGCCGTACAAAGTGATACACTCGTATTTTGTGACTAGTACATCGACCGAGGCACGTGTCAGAAAGGTATGTGTCTTTTTTTCTCGCGTACGATGTAGGAAATCGAGATTTTTTATCATTTTAGCACTTCTTTAATTCTTCATTTCTTCAGTATTTTTTGATATTCTTTGTTTGATTTTTATTGCATCTTTTTTGCTTTCTTCTGTACTTAAGCGTCCATAGGTATTCCTTGTCTGTTGCATACCGGATTTTTTTGGTGCTCTACTTAAGTATTTTTATCTATTGGATATGCACATTCTATTTGATGTTATAAACACTTTAAATCGTTCGATCAATCAGAACAAAAAAATATTTACCTATTTTATCGTGATTGGTCAATTAAACAACCCAAAGTATTTATAATATCAAATGCGTGAAGTCTGTAAATAGGATAATATACAAAAGTATTGTTTTTCAACAAGTTGCACAGACAACATATTTAAAAATGTTTATTGTGTTTACGCAATGGTCATTTAATATATACGACGAATGTTACAATTATTTGTTACAAATTTATGATTATTGGTTTATTTATACTACTATGAGTATAATATACATTATACATATAAGGGATTATCCAGATAGATTTGTATAGTTCCATAAACTTATGCATAAAGAAATTGATTGGTCCATAAACAAATGCATAAGAAAATGGATCAACTTCTTTATGTATATGTTTATGTGACTATGCAAATCTGTCTGGATAAGCCTTAAAAGTTCACAATAAGTATTTTTAATACATTTCTTATTTTGATAAATATGCAAAAGAATTACTAACCAGAATTGGACAAAATTTGTGTCAAATAATGAATAAAATTAACATTATTAATAACAAATATAAATTTTTATTTAAAACTAAATTTATATTTAGTAATGTGAATAATTTTTTACTTTTATTTATATATGTCAAAATTTATTTAAATAAAATTTTATTCTTATGAGAGAGAGAGAGAAAGAGAGAATATAATTTTGATAAATAAAATAGATTATAATCTATCAGACCTTTGATTTTAAGAAAATTACTTCTTAGGAAGGTTAATTATCAGAATGTTGCATGTTGTAGATAAACAATAATACTTTTGTATAAAGAAAAATATATTTTGCCTTTCTTTCTTCATGAGATAATTATTCAATTGTGCAAAATATTTTTCTATTGCCATCTTGCAGTTGCAGTTGAACATTTATTTTTATTTGCAACAATAATGGAAGAACCAAAGACGAGAGAATAAACCATTTAAAAAAAAATTATATATATTTAAATTGATTAAAAAATAAGTAATGATGTAATCTACACTTCTACATCTACATCTACACTATATATATATATATATATATATATATATATATATATATATATATATATATATATAATATATTATATTATAAAGAGGTAAAGTTTGTTTGTTTGTTCCATTCTTCGGGATAATCTCAGAAACTATTGAACTGATTTGACAAAATCTTTCACTGGTGGATAGCTTAGATCTTCCTGAGTATATCATCGCGTTGCAACGTCTAGGAGCCGAGCAGTAAAGAACGTGCGTGAAATCGAAAAAAATACGTCGTTCAGGCTCTATACTCTAATTTAACGTAAAAACTACACAACCGATTATGATCATACCTTTACCAATACGTTTCTACACATCTCAAGAGTTTTTAAGGATATGAATCATAATTGCCCATATTTGTCTATCTTCATAAATTCGCAACCACATACCGAGCGAAACGCGCGAGGAAAAAACGCCAGCTAGTATTATATAAAAATATTGAACTTTTTTGTTAAAAAACATAGGACTTTGGGTCTGTTCTTTATAGCTGAACTAGTTCAGAGCTTATCTTTCTTCTTCCAATGTGGAGAGAAAAAGATAAATTCTGAACTAGTGTAGCCAGTTCAACTATAAAAAATAGACCCTTTGTTAAAAATGAATTTTTTTATTTTTTCTACTTCTTTTAAGCTTTTTCCAAATTAGTGAGGCAGTAACTATTCTACATATTTAATCTTATTTTTTATTTGCATTTTAAGATTATTAACATCTGCATACATATATAGCTAATAAAATAAAACAAAAAATGAAATCAATAATACTGAACATTTTATTTTATAGGCTGTGAGCTGTTTATGTCATATATGCAAAACATACAAGGATCGTCTACATTCTTGTCTTCATTGTATATTCTTTGGCTGCTATATAAAAGGTCACATACAAGAGCATGCAAAAACGAAGAAACATTTTTTAGGTAATAGAATACTTTTTAGTTGAAGCTATTCTATATTTTCAAACATTGTTGAAAATAAAGATTATAAATAAAATTATACAATGTAAACTTTAGTTCTATATTTTACAATTAATTGTTTGTTTTCATTTATATGATTTTAGCCGTTGATCTGTGTTATGGAAATATATTGTGCTTCCAATGCGGCGATTATGTATATGACAGAGAGTTGTTAGCAGTAGCAAAGGTGCAATGGAGCGAATCAGCAAAATCCTTGAGCTTCGGAGAGTTTTACCGGGCGTGGGAACCCACGCAGATAGAGGCCGAATTACTCAGAAAGCACCCGCGCCGAAGACGTGTCGTGGAAAATACCACTATAGGTATTTAACAGAAGAACTTAGCGTTTAATCTATATATCAGAGTTAATGCTAACAATAACTGTATCTGTACGATTCTAAGTTTTATTCAGTCGCATACAATATTGTGTTCAGAGATGAGTAACATAATTTGAAATGATCCATTTATCACTCTTTATATATAGTAGTATAAAAACCCATTTTATTTTGGCTATAGGTTTAAGAGGATTGATCAATCTCGGACAAACCTGTTTTATGAACTGTATTGTACAAGTGCTGATTCATACTCCCTTGTTACGAGATTACTTTCTTGCTGACCGTCATCACTGCCCACAACCAAGTCGCTGTCTGGTCTGCGAGGTATCCCATTTATTCCAGGAATTTTATTCAGGCAACAAGGCTCCGCTGACGCTTCACAAACTTCTTCATCTGATTTGGACACATGTCAAACATCTGGCGGGTTATGAGCAGCAAGATGCCCATGAATTCTTTATTGCCACACTGGACGTTCTTCATAGGCATTGCGAAGCTGCTCCAATATTAGTCAAGGACAACCCTCATCATTGTAATTGCATCATTGATCAGATATTTACTGGAGGCCTTCAAAGCGATGTTGTATGTCAGGTTTGCAAGTATGTGTTAATTTTTCATTTTTAAAGAAAGTGTATTTAGTCAATAGGAAAAATATTATATGTATAATATATCACACACACACACACACACACACACACACACACACACACACACACACACACACACACTCATACACACATACTCACCTATAAATTTGTTCTAAAGCATATCAATTTTTTGTTTTAGTGGAGTGTCTACCACAATAGATCCATTTTGGGATATATCTTTGGATCTAGGTCCGGCTGCTGATAGCTCTGGTTCCGATACATCTGGGCTTCCTACTTCCCTGCTAGATTGTTTGGAGAGATTTACTAGAGCCGAGCATTTGGGTTCTACTGTAAAGATCAAATGTAGCAATTGCGAGACTTATCAGGAAAGCACGAAACAGCTAACAATGAAGCAGCTGCCAATCGTGGCCAGTTTTCATCTAAAACGTTTCGAACACTCCAGCATCCAGGATAAGATATGTAAAAAGGAGAAAATCTCCACATTCATTTCTTTTCCGGAACAATTAGACATGACGCCATTCATGTCGCACAAGCGTAATGGTAACAATAATAGCGCTATGATGGATGGTTTATCGAAGAATGGAGAGAACATGACTTTCAGTGACAATAGGTAGTGATAATCCACATAAAATAATTTATAATTTTCCTTTGTTTTCATTCGTTTAGCCAATTATACCGTTTTGAAAAAATGTACTTTAAATTAAAAAATCTAATTGCTAACAATAGGTACTCTCTGTTTGCCGTGATAAATCACAAAGGTTCGTTAGAGACTGGACATTATACTGCTTTCATCAGGCAACAGAGAGATCAATGGTTCAAGTGTGATGATCATTTAATTACAAAAGCTAGATTGAAGGACGTCTTGACTAGTGAAGGGTAAAATAATAGGCACTATACTCAAAGAGAATAAAAATAATCTATATTTATAAAAGAGAGAAAGAGAGAGAATTTCTTTTTTATATTCTTTTCATTAAATGTAAAAAAGAGAAAATTTTGATCATTAATTAAATTTTGCTTTTCAGATATCTTCTATTTTATCACAAGCAGATTTTGGAGTATGGCCGGAATAATAAAGTATGAAAGAGAGAGAGGAAGAAACAGAAGATGAATCAAGTTAAATAATTTAACTAAAATTTGGAAATCGCTACTGAAGTTAGACATCGGTGACGTTTTACATTTGCCGGAAATAAATTATTATCACCGTCGTTTTTTGATTTCTGCCGATGCATTTTATGTTCGATGGGTTACGCCGATTGATTACCCAGTCGAAATCTGTGCGTATGTCCTAAACATAATATAAGTGTAGATATTAAGATTAGCTCAATTTTTTTAAATCAATCAATTGCAATTTTTGTAAATCGCTCATTATTGTTATACTCTTGACTGGACACTTATATACATGATGCGATGGGAATAGGTCTCAAGGGTATCTCTTTCTTAATTTTGTCCTTCTGTCAGTGGAATGTCATTACCGATCTCTGAGATGTTCCAATGTACTTGTGATATTGGGTTTTTACAAAAAAAAACTAGATATTTTAAATTATTCAATATAATTAACAAGTTTATAACATTTTTTATATTTATGAGTTTAGTCACTCTTTCCAATTTTCAATATAACAATTGAATAAAATTTCATACTTGAAAAAGCAAACGGATTCTTTGATATTACAGAAATTAATTGTTTATTATTAAATTCAATATTCTATATAAAACAATCTAACCTGATATTTTTCCATACATATAGAACTGTACACTGATATAATGAAATAATTTCTTAATCACAATGACTATCCCTAGATGACTCAATTTTGTGTACCAACGTAATAATATATTACAGTGTGAATATAGGAATATTGTCTATAATTCAAGATAGACTTCTTGCTGGACTTCATATAATAAAAATCTCTGACACATTCTAGTGCAGTTTATTTTTAGTTTTCTCTATACGTGTGTGTATGTACACATAAATATTTTTGTGTCCTTACCAGACACACATATACATCTGTCACCGCACGATGTCTCCAATATCAATTCCAAGTTTGCCCGTCATTCCTGTCGAGTCTTAATATATTCATAGTTGCTTTAAAAATTAAAGATGTTTATTTAAGGTTATTTAAGAGCAAGAAAAAAATTTATATCAGCGCGGACTAATGACTATGTGGAAAATTAAAATTGTTCTATCAAGCACTAGAAACATTGTATTGAAATACGGGGAAAAAAGTATTATATAGAAAAGTAAATACATTTTTTGTATTTTATCTTTAGAAATTAATGAAATATATATATATATATATATATATATATATATATATATATATATATATTTAAACTATATATTTTCTCATATATATAAAATTATGTATTTATATAACTATAATAATTTTTATTTTATCTTAGCATATTTATTTTTTACTTCATATAATTTAAAATCAAGTTCTGCCATGGAATATGTCTGAAATATAATTTGTCAATGTCATTATATATGAAACCATATAATGTATATACACAATTAAAGATTTAAAGTAAAAATGATGAGAATAACTTGACGCACACATAATTATATAATTTAAATATAATATACATATATACAAAATATTTAACAACACTTACTCTTTTCTGGATACATGTTGAAATATTTTTTAAGTTAGTGATATTTTCTCTTACCTATAACAAATTTAAGATAATATTAAGTTATAATCTACAATTAAAATTTCTGAAAACTGCAATTAAATAATTGTCTTTTGTGATATTTGATAAAGAGAGTATTCTTTCAGTTGTCAATCTTTTCTTGTATATATATCAAAAATATATGTATAAAAGATTGCTTTTAGAGCATATATAACTATGAATAAAAATATGCAAGATAAAATTGCTATACCCAAAATTTCTTGTATTCTGGTGATATGCTTTCTAAATATAATATTCTATCTTCAATATTTTTCAATCTTTCGTAAATATCTTTGGGCACAGGTTTATTAATTCCTATTATACATTCTACTGTAGAAATTCTATCATCCAATACAGGAAAGCCATTAGTATTATTATAACTTGTATTATTCATAACTGCTTTGTGTAAAATTGATTGATCAATTGTTTGGGGTCCCCATGTGTTTAATACTCTGTGAACTGAGAAAGTAATTACAAATATATTGCAGAATTATTCTTCAAGCATTCGTGCATGCTTTTGTCTTTGACATGCAAAAAGAGAGAAAGAGAGAGAAAAGAAAAAGATATAAGTATTAGTGTTTTTGAAGTGTCAAAATTTAAATTTGACAATTAGAGAATTATTGCACATAATTAGAAAAATTTCAATTATATACAAATTATATATAATTATAATTATATATTAATTATTATACAACCATGTATAATAATAACAAGAAGTACTGAAATAATCTAATTTGATATAATCTAGACTTATAAAAAAAATTTTAGATATATTAGCATTAAATACAATAATATACCTATAGAAACTAATGGATTAGCATTAAACAAAGCAGTACATCTGTAGAAACTAATAAAAAGTAACAGTAAAAATAGTAACAAAATAAAAAAAATAAAGATAGATTGTATAAAATATATATCAAATAAATGCAATATCAAAATCAAACAAGTAATTACAGATTAATTTTATATTACTTTGCATTTTATATTACCTCTCACATGACTTTTGGAATCTTTGCGTCGAATAAGAATGGCATCTACTCTTGCACAAGAATTTTCATTATCATTTCTTTCACTGTGAATATATTGTTTACCGTTAAAAAAATTAACTAATTATAACAATTATATAAATTAACTAATTATAACAAAATTAACACAAATATATTTTAACCAATGACACAATCCAGCTAAATAATACAAAAACCGAGATCATTTTGAAAGAGCAAAAATAATGGATCTTAGATCGACCTTTGATTAGTTTGAAATGTTAAGGTCATATCAAGATTATTGATATCTTTTATTACATACGCTTTTATAGTCGACATCAAGGTGTTTTCGAAATAATAGTTATGAATCTTTTTACATTATTTAGTTTGAGAGATATGCATCTTAGAAGTTGAAGTATACTACTTTTATTCTACATACTGTGTACTATAATTATGAAATGCAAATAAATTATTTAATAGTTATACATGCGGTTCTCGCATTTCAGCAATAATAATGAACGAACCTGTGGCAACAAAATTCTTGCACATTTACAGTATTTACTTGCTGACGTTTTCGTTCAATAAATGATTTTATTCTACGATTCAATTCCTCTGAGTCTGCTCGAATTTGTACGAAATTTGGATCAATAACAATTTTATCTGATACTTCTTCATTTATATTTCGAACTGTCTTAACATCTTCACTCTTCAAAGCTATAAATCATATATGACATTTTCTATAAATTTTCTATAATATACTATTGTTAATTAACACAAATAAATATATGTTGCATTTAGTTTCACATGTAACATATTTCATCTAGTATTATGTTACATATTGTAAAGGCATCACTTTTAAGACTCCTGACATCACTGCAGTAATATTGAATTTTTATCAAAGCAAAATCATATAAATTTTCTGGAAAAATATTCTGCTATAAATTAAATTTTTTTGTATGCCACATACACATTCTTCGTGTTCAATGATACGGACTAATAAAATGAAAATTCCAGAAATTCCCTTGTCATCTTGCATTAGTAAATGCATATATAATCCATCTGCATCTTACATTTTCAGCAAAAATTAAACTTATAGTAATTTATGATAATTAAGATTATAATTATTTATTAATCGTCGTAACATTTTCAGCAAAAATTAAACTTATAGTAATTTATGATGATTAAGATTATAATTATTTATTAATCATCGTACTAAAGACTCCAATATATTTTTTTAATTTTTATTATCGAATGTGATAGCATACAAAAAAAAAGTTATTTTGATATATTTTGCAAGAAAAAGTTTTTATATGATTTTTCACTTCTGACATTATATTTCAATATGATGTTAGTGAGCTATTATACTAAAAACTTCAAGATCATAAAATAATAAGACTTATTATATTTTTCGTTAAAATTTATATTCACTTAATAAAGACATCAAGATGCAAACAATTCTTAATAAATAAACTATTATAAACAAATTCATATGCAATAGACATTAAAGAAATTTGGTGTTTCAAAAACCGGTCAAATCTTTTTTTGGAAAAATAATTTGCTAAAGTGATAAAAATAGAAAATTCCTTTATAATATCTGTGGAAAAAATAAGTTTTAAAAGTTTTAAATAAAGGACAAAAAGAATATTTTTTTATAACTTAAGATATATTATATTTATCCAAAAAAGATCGATAAATAAAATTAAGATTGGTTCGTTTTTAGAGAAAAATGTAAATAAGAGTAAACAAGAATTAGAGTTAAAGTACGAGTTAGCAAGCATAAACATCTGTGCAATTATATAGTGTTAACATTATAAATAGCTCACTTGAGTCTTTTTCCATTATAATATAAATATTGACTCTATGATTAAGAAAATATAATTTTTTATATACATATATTGCATGCATTTTAGAAGACATATATTTGGAAAAGTTCAAACTTAATAATAAAAAATTATTTACTATTTATCCATGTACACTCTTTGTTTTCTTTCCATTGTGTTTCTCCTATTTCATATACTTCTTTTTTCCAAATAGGCACTGATGCTTTTAATGCATTAATAGCATATTCTACTGCTTTCAATGATTCCTCTCTATGAGGAGAGGAAACCGCTATTACAATGCTTGCTTTAGATATCGGTACTTCTCCAATACGATGATATATAGCGATGCCTTCTATATTCCATTGTGCACGAATTTTGGTACAAATATTGATCATCTCCTTTAAAGCCATTGATTCATAAGCTTCATATTCCAGCTTAACTACCTAAAAAATTATTTAATTGAGTTCACAAATATTAATAAAAGAAGAGCATTATTCACTTCTTAACATAAACATTAAATATTTATCTAATAAGATTATTATTAATCATGTTAACATCATTAAGATATTATTAATCATGTTAATGAGTCTCTAAGTCTGACGAGAATTCTGGGAGCCAATTATATATATCTTTTTTCTTTACCAAAATAATGTGCAGAGCTGTAATTTTGTCTTACATATACCTTGTGTTTAAACTTTAAAGGGGAATACCATAGCACATAGTATATAGCATCTATATATATTATTATCTTTTAACAATTTTATAAATATATATAGCACCGTTAAAACATATATACTCAACATACTGAGAAAGATAAGAGAGTTTTATTAATATTTCCAAGGAAAATGTTCCAATATTTTTTGTTGCAATGTTCGCTAAATATTCCCCTTAACAGAAATCATAATTGGGCAAAGCAATTTAATACATATAATAGATGCTATTATTGAATAAGACTCAATCTGAATACTAGTGCTTACAAAAGTAATGGCTTATTCATAATACTTTGCAAAACAAGGTGGAAATTTATGTTATTTTTCTTTTCTACATGTATTTATATTATTCTTTATGCACTTATTTATTTTAAACTCCTTTTTATATAATTATATATATTTTTGTTTAAGTTAAATAGACTAATAATATTGCAAATCAAAATAATTTCTTTTTAGATAGGTAAAAGAGAGAAACAGTTTGTAAATTTAGTATTCCTTTACATTGTTTTTTTTTCTGATAAAATAATATTAGTCTGTCAAATCCTAACAGAATAAAATTGAATAAAATTTCCATCAGACTGAAATAGAGAAAAGATTAATAGTACGTCATTACTCTTAATAGTAATTAAGAGTAATGAGATACATACATTTTTATTTTAAGCAGATCAGGCATTTATATATCATTTCTATATTAAAAACATATTAAAATTTATATGTCTATAAATAGTTCAATATAAACAAATATTTAAAATTTTAATTAAATTTAAATTAATTTCTGTGTAGTATGTACTTTACCTTTCTATTTTCAAAATTATCTCGAGTGATCCCAATAAAATTAGATATTGCTCCACAGTTAGAAAATGTCACTAAATCTATGATTTCTGCAATATTTAATTCTTCCTGCTGTAACTTGACAAAATTTTTTGACGTTTCCATGTTATCCTAAAAAAGTACAATCTAGCATAAATTCTTTCATTATTTATTATCATGGTAAATATTTAGTTTAATCTGCTCCACTTAAATTTTGATAAAAATACACTTAATTAATGTATCCTTTTTGCATAAAAACAGACATCGATTAAGTGTATTTTTATCAAAATTTAAATGGAGTGGGTCAAACTTGACATTAATCGTATTTGTATACGAACCTCCACTAAGTGGTGGAATAACTGCAATTTCGTCTTTCTCTGATAGCACAAGGATGCTATTTGGAACAACAAATTCCTCGTTCACAGCTAATATTAATTGGTTACGTATAGCTTCCAATTGAAAAGTACAGATAATTTTGTCAAGTAGATCAGCAGAAGATAATTTTCTCGGTATATAAATTTGACATTCCTTATTTCCAGTTAGTTCACGTGCTTTTGCAAAAAATAACACTGTAATCCGTATTTTCGTAGTTACATCCGTACTGCAAGTATTACCATCCATGTCCACAGACAGTGAGCTCTGTTACACGGCACCCTTAATCGGATTTAATAACATCCGTAGTTGTGAAACTGACCAATCACAGCTATTCCTCTGAAGAATGGAATGACTGTAATTGGCCAGCCTTCGAACTACGGATGTTATTAAACCCGATTAGGGGTGACGTGTAAACGTAGTCAGTGGTCTAGTTTCCACCGAAGTCTTCAATCCGATTCTGTTTCGGTGCGCATCGAATTTAATGTACTGTTTCCATCACAGACTTTATATATTACTAGACCACTAACTCCCTAAGGGCCAATTTCACCAACCTCGGTTAGATTAACCGACGGTTAAAATTAGCAGAGTTCCAACTGAAATGATAAGAATGCTTGGTTTTCCTTCACCTCTATTTTCTGTTGGCCACCCTGCTAATTTTAACCGTCGGTTAATCTAACCGAGCTTGGTGAAATTGGCCCTAAGGCCGATATTACATTTGTCGTACGACAAACTTTTTAAGCGCTTTGATTAGCTAATTTCTAGAGACTCAAGAAAGTTTCTATTTTGTAGCCAATCAAATTTTTGCGTAAACACGAAGAATAAGATTAAAATAAGGAATATGCACACCACTCTTTATGGAATCGTAAAATGCGCGCAATAATAATTTGTTAAAAACATTTTTCTTACATTCCTTGCTAATAATTATCAATTTTCGATATTATCAAAAATTTAATTATAACAATAATTTGATAACGTCATCATTATAAAACGTTTCCACAAAGAAAGCATTACTATACTATGTATTATCACTACACTATGAATTAATATGCTTGGTAGTAGCTTTAACCATGCGATTGCGAATAATATATAGATTTAAGAAAAGCAGAATGTACTGCTAATTTTCAGCGCGAATTCTGATTGGCTTCTGCTTTTCTAGCACGAGTTCTGATTGGCTTCTGCTTTTCTGCTTTCTGCTTTTCTGCCAAGGTGTGAATCTGGCCTTAGGCCGGATTCACACCTTGGCAGAAAAGCAGAAAGCAGAAAAGCAGAAGCCAATCAGAACTCGTGCTAGAAAAGCAGAAGCCAATCAGAATTCGCGCTGAAAATTAGCAGTACATTCTGCTTTTCTAGCGCGAGTTCTGATTGGCCTCTGCTTTTCTGCTTTCTGCTTTTCTGCCAAGGTGTGAATCCGGCCTTAGTCTCTTACCGTCTTAGGCCGGATTCACACCTTGGCAGAAAAGCAGAAAGCAGAAAAGCAGAGGCCAATCAGAACTCGCGCTAAAAAAGCAGAATATACTGCTTATTTTCAGCGCGAGTTCTGATTGGCTTCTGCTTTTCTAGCACGAGTTCTGATTGGCTTCTGCTTTTCTGCTTTCTGCTTTTCTGCCAAGGTGTGAATCCGGCCTAAGTCTCAGTCTCTCAGACGCAATCGCGTGTCTTTCATCTTCAATCAGTCAGTCAGATCCCATACAGCACAGCAAGATTGCAGAAATATTGTGGCAATGTTTCATCGTAATATTGCAACATTGCATAGACGTTGTGAAATGTTGCTGCAAGATCGCTGCAAGCTTGCAGCAACGGTAAAATGTCCGCTTTCAGAAATATTACTATATAATATTGTAGCAATATTGCAGTAAAATATTATTGTAATATTGCTACAATATTATGCAATATTATATTGAAAATGTGCCAATATACGGTCGGGCTGGATCTTTTATGCCTAATAATACTTTTTGTGTGAATTTATGTACATTTTTCGCATATACATGCGAAAAATGTACATAAATTCACACAAAAAGTATTATTAGACACAAAAGATCCAGCCCGACTATATATTGGCACATTTTCTATTTACTTTATTGTTATCATAATAGTCATGACTCACTTAATATAAATATTATTTTGAATTATACACAAATCGGCATAATAGCTTTAACACACGAAGTAAAACCATTCTAGAACGCATGAATCTCTTATAGAAAGTCTTTTTATTTTAATCTTAAAGTTTAGAGGATACGATAGGGTATATAGAGAATAAAAATTTATATATATATATATATATATATATATATATATATCTTATATTTATTATAAATATATTATATATTTTTCATTATAACATCATAAATAATATAAATTAAAAAAAATATATTTATAGTTATTAACATTATATAGCTATATATATATAAATAAACAAAAGAATCATCTTTGGTTATTATAATATCACATGCGCGGAAATATAAATACTAATTTACTTAAATATACAGGGTGTCCTAGACCATCCGTACATCCCTTTTCTTTCAAAAACTAAGCATTTTAGAGAAAAACGTTTTGAATAAAAATTGTATGGTTTTGAGGGGAGCATAAGATGGTGTCATTGGTTTGACCTTGGATGGCATTGTTAAGGTCAAGTCAAGGACACCTTTAATTTCTTAAATGGAATCCCCTATTTTTTATTGCATATTCTTATAGCTTATCCCGAGAGCTTTCCAAAACACTATAATAAAGTATTATTTTATTAAGTACTTTTTGAGTTATTTTATATTTTAATCTGACATATTTTGATATAAAAAATAAAATATCTCGTAAAATATTTAATTTTCGATAATCTTACCGTAATACTTTTATGTATAGAATAATGAGACAAATCAATTGTTGTGCCTCTAGCCGCTAAGGAAGAGGTCTTTAGGGATTTATACGCCCAAAGGATTAGGATCCACGCTCGAAATAAGACACTCCCGGACGTTAGGTATAAATTGATATATTTCACAGATTCTTGTACACTTTCACTTAGTCGCGATTATAATAGTCGGGCGCGATACGTACGGTATATCGATACTGTTGATATGAGCGAGCGAGTAGCAAGAGATGTTAATGAGCTATGTTACTGAGCTAGCGTCGGTGCATCTCGCGCTCAATATATATTAATTAATTAGGTCGTTGATTAGGGAGGAGTGTGGTGTTCCTGACCGGAGCATGTCTCGTGCTCATTTTTCTCTGGAAGCTCGAAATATTTTCAACGATGTTTTTACTGATCGATGGATTGGTAGAAGAGGCACAATAGAATGGCCACCGAGATCACCAGATCTGACCCCATTAGACTTCTTTTACTGGGGGTATTTGAAAACAAAGATCTATGAGACTAGGTCCGAAGTAGGGGAGTATGGCCGGTTCTAACCCACCTTGCTTTGGAAACTCCTCGTAAGAGTGAGAGAGCGAACATGCGGATAAAGTGAGAAACTTAGATATCTGAGGGAGGCATGTCGGGCAGGGGGGAAGAAAAGGGGGAGTGCGTATGGTGAGAGGGGTAGCGGGGTTGGGGGGGGGGGGTCGGAGAAGCCGCGGAGCTCGAGCTGGGCGAGAGGGATGAGGGGTAGGGGGGTGATGAAATCGGGTCGAGAGATCGCGTTATCGCGTCAGATGCGCTAAGGACGCGAGATGCGGTCTACGCTTTATCTCCGACCTTGGTAGTCGCGATGAATCCTGACACGTAAATACGGAAAATTGAAAACGATTAGATGATAAAATATCGCGGGCGAACCTCGGCGCGATAAGAGACTCGTCGCGCGTTCCGCGCGGGTCTAGAAATAGATCGATGGATAGGTCAGGGTATTGCATAGTTATAGCGTTGAAAAAACTAACTGTCGTAGCTAAAAACTGCGCATGGTAATTAGACTTCAGTCGTAATACAACGAACATCTCGTTAACCGAGATACCTATTTATTACATAGGCGAACATCTCGCGATTAGCGGTGATACTCGTTTATTACGCGCAACAGCAAACTCTTTATAGTTTAGGAATGTATCGTGCGAATCGTGATTAGCGAATGTAGCGAAAATTTTTCCATAAAATCTAATGGACGGAGGTCGAATAAAGAGAGGTTTTCGAAGGAGAGCGTTTTTATTTGTAACAGTACAGAGATACAATAGCGCGTTAGGATTCTCCGAAGAGCAGAGCCTGCAGTTCGCAATCGATTATATCGTTGCGGTCGAAGTTGTCGCTGTCGCATATCGCGGTCGGAATAAGCGTTCGATCGTGGACATCGGCCGCGATATCGAGGAAGCGCGTTAGCTTGTTATCGATGTATCCGGTTAAACCGCTCAAAGATGTAATGATGCGGTTGATGCAATGCTCCAAGTTTAATATATTTAGCACGGTGCTCCTCGATGCGACTAGACGATCTTTAGGTGTTTCGAGACGGAGTATTCGGAGATTGTTAAGTTTGCCGAACCGCAACGTTAATTGTCCGATATATATCGGGGCTGGAGGGCGTATCTCCTCTCGCTCGTCGCGCTGAAAGTACGACGTAAACACGGATCGCAGATCGAGCAGTTCCTTCCACACATCCGGCGCAAACGAGATCTCTTTGCCGTGACAATTTCCGAGGACGACTTCCACGTAAGAGGATCGGCTGACGTTAACACCGACTTCGAGATGTTTGTACGCCGTTTTGGTCAATGGGTAGCATCTTCGTAAGATTCTAAGCGATCGTCCGATTTGTACGTCGCGTCTCGACGACCAGTTGTAACCTTGTCTGAAGATACATAAATGTTGACGATGAGAAAAACATTGCTAATGTGACGAAAGAGTATTAATTTGAAATATGTTGTTCAATATTCCTACACGTCAAACCTCGGTTTCTTCGCGGATCCCCCGTCATTCTCTCGATTTCGATCGATCGTCGGCCGAATGCTGCTGTCCCATTGCATTGTACATGGTTATCTTTTTTTACTCGTATGCTTTAGTGTACGTCGTTGACTATGAAGTGTCTAATGACTCGACGATCTTTATATACTCGCGTAGAGATCGCTCCTCCTTCCGCGCGCGTTTTTCGCTCCTTTTTATCATATTATATTTTTACAATAACATTAGAGCGATGGCGGAAGTCGCTTCATCAGTCGTCCTCTTCGTCGATCTCGTCGCTCTCGGTTACGTCGCCGAGATGATAAGCGCGAATCAGAAGATCGCGCAATTGTCGCAACAATCCGTCCGTAGGACACTCGATACCGAGTACGTGAAGGTCGAAAGGACCCGCCAAGGTCACGATATTCGTGAATTCGTTGAACGCGTAGAATTGACGCTTTGCGAAAAAATATAAGTTACCGTCGATATGTCGGTAGGCCGATGTTATTGCGGGCGGTATTCCTGGAAATATATCTTTCAACGGAGCGTGTCTAACGGCTATCATGCGACATTCGTCGATCTCCGCTACTTTGTCGTCGTCGTAGATCGCGTAGGTTCGTCCCGTATGCGTGTTTATCGCGGCGTTGATCTTAGTGTCTCGGGGAAGTCCGATATCGTGGAGAGATCTCGGCCAACCAAGTTTTAACTTAAAACTGGGATATTCCGCGACATAGATCGAATCGTTAACGAATAGCGCGAGATCGCCCGATGGTCTTCGATACGCGGCGGACAGGCGCGTGAGATTCGCCGGAAGAAACGTCGCGTAATCCGTCAACTTCATGGGTCTACCGTAGCGTCTCTCGGTTATGTCGACCGACCATACGTTGCGGCGATTAGCTATGTACAAGCGACGATTCATTATTAACGCCGCATTTATGCGCCGCAACGTGCAGAGATCCGCGCGCGCGGGATCTGTCGCCGCGACGCTCGTCGTCGTCGTGGGTGCTATGGTGGTTGTGGAAATCGTTGGATAGTTTCCATCGTTGTGAGACCCATACAGATTCTGTATAGCGAGGACGTCCTCTATGCTCAGCTTAACCGGAAATTGATTTTCGATGTCGGGTATATACGGGAACATTACCGAGTCGTTGCGCATACTGTGCTGTAGACCTAGCGCGTGGCCGATCTCGTGCGTCAACGTTTGTAGCAAATGACACGTATCGGGAGGATTTTTGTTCAGATACACGTGCCACGGTTCCGCGTCGTCAATGTGCACCTCCGACGCGAAGTCGACCGCTCCCGAGGGAAAGAACGCGTGAGCGAGAGCTCCACTCGGACCGTCGAAGACCGCCGGGCAAATGTCGCCGCTCAAACGATTCGCGTAGGTGTGCGCGCCCGTTCGATACGATATCAGTATATCGGGATGTAGCGGGTCGCGCGCGAACGTTAACGACGAATTCACCGTCCATAACGCGAACGCCACTTCGGCCGTTCTTAAGAGTTCTTCACTAGCCACTTGAAAGTTCCACGTGAGACGTGTTTTCGGCTATTTTCGCGCGATCAGGCTATACGCGCGACCGGGAATGTCCGCGAGACTGCATCGCGGTTTGCGCATAAGACGAAGCGTATCAGGTTTAACGCACCATTTCCTGATAATTGATAGTATTCCTGAAACAGCGACAGCGCGTGACGTAGAGACGTCGCGTTGTCGGACGACAACGATCCTCCATCGTCCTTCAGAAAACCGTACGCGCGCAGGAAGCGGAGCGCCTCTCTCTTCTCCGAGTCGACGGGCTTCGCGGTCGTCGCGGCGACGAGCGTTATCGCTAGGATGAGAACAGTCATCGTCTTCTTCGCGGCGGACATCGCGCGGGTCGAGAGGGACGCGGGAAACGATCGATCGAGAAATATCAGACGTAATAAGAAATGTTCGACGAAACGTCTATTTTTGGCTCTATTGCGCAAATTTGAGATAGGGGGGGGGGGGAATAAGGCCAGGTTAGGTTAGGTTAGGTTAGGTTAGATCAGGTTAGGTTAGGTTAGGTTAGAGGACCCCTCCGATGGTGCACCACCTTGTCGTGGTGGAGGGGCTCCCCTTCCATTCTTGGAAGGGGTCTAAGAGTGCACCAAGTTACTCGATCGTCGTGGGAATGGGTATTACTTTTCTTTATTTTGGGTGAATGTTGTGGAATAGTTTGGGATATTGTGGGGGGTTATTGGGGGGCTTTTGGGTTTTTTTCTGGGGGATTGTGTGGGTTTGAGGGGGGTGTATGGGTATGTGTGTGGGTATTGGGGATGGGTGGGATGGGTATTGGGGTTTCGTGGATAGGGGGGGTGGGGTGTGTGTCTCCTGTGGAGACGGGAGATCGAGTGGGGTGGCGAGATAGGTAACCTCAGTAAAAAATCCCGGGCAGGTCAGGCGTGGTGAAGCCAACCGACCTAGGTGAAGGAAAACACCGAAATCCAACCATCTTTCTGATACCACATGATGGATACGACGAAAGATAAAACGTTTACTGCCGCAGCGGGCTTCGGATCCCGCAGCGACCGGCGAGGGGGGGGGGGGGGTATAGTCCCGGTTGCCCCCCCCCGTCGTCATCACACGACGGGCCACCAGGGGTGTTGCCGACGAGCACCCCTTGCGAGCGAGCTATCGCCGTAGATAGAGAGGTGAGGGTGGTCGTGCGGAGGATCGATCGACCGGGCCCGGCTTCAGCGAAGTCGAAGCTCCGGTCGCGTTCGGTCTCGGCCGCGAGGGCGCACCCGTATAATCGGGATGAAGCAGGTCGAGGCAAGAGCCTCACCCGCTCGGATGAGAAGGCGGAGGACTCGTCGCGGGGGTGCAGCAAACGCACCACCCCCGCTTCCTCCTCGAGGGCCTCGCTAGTTAGCGAGGACACCGAGGAGTGCGCGTCTCCCGATGGGGGTGACCCCATGGGAGACGACGACCTCCCCAAGAAGCGGGGTAGAGGGAGACCGCCCACCACGGGCGAGCTCGTTGGCCTGCGCGAAAGGCGCGAGGAAGAGGCCGCCCTCAAGAAGGAGAAGGAGAGGGAGCGGAGGGCCAAGAAGGCCTTATCGGAGGATACTCTCCTCCCTCCGCCTAGTAGGGGCCTTCGGGCCTACGAGGCGTTGTGTGCCGACGAGGTGGAGCATGCCCCTACCCCGGATATAGCGGCGCGCAGGCTGGAGCAGGCGGCGACTATAGACCGAATAGCCGTCTGCTCCGGGAATTTGCAGGGCTCCCTTCAGCGGAAGCTGAGGGAGGCCGCTGCCCTGGTGAGGGTGGCGGCTAGCGCTTTGGCTGAGAGGGCTCAGCGAAGCAAAGGGGAAGGCGAGCTTGCGGCTCTCCGTAGGGACATGAAGTCCCTCGGAGACAGCAACGCGGACCTCCAGAAGGAGGTTCGCGAGCTCAAGGGGGAGCTGGACGCGGTCCGACGCGCCAAGCCCTCCCTTCGGCTGGATCTCCCCGGCTCGCCCGAGAAATCCCCCCGCAAAAGGCGGGGGATGCCTCGGGTGAAGTCGGTGGAGATGCTGGACGTTCCAGTGAGAGTGGAACGCTCGGCCGGGGGGAAGGGACAGAGGCCCCCAACGTTGGGAAAGTGGGGTCCGGGACTCGGGTCCCCAACGTACTCTGGGGGGGTTAAGGGACAGGGGTCCCCAACGTCCTCAGGGGGGGTGTAGGGACTTCGGTCCCCAACGTTGGCGGGCGGCCGAGGTAGCGCGGCGATGAGGCCCCCTTTGAGGGGTACCTCTGCGCCGCTCCCCGAGAGCTACCCGCCGGGGGTCGTCGGCGAGGGCGAGCGGGCTTGGTATAACTGGTATACCGAGCAAATCGCTGCCCTCGTCGACCTACGGGCGGCAATAGGCCGGGGCGGACCCCATGGGCCCGCTTCGACGGCCGGCCGCCCGCTTTGGGGGGCCTTCCCACCTCTCCCCCCTGCCGGCGCCTTGGCGCCGGGGCAGGGGAAGAAGAGGAGGAAGAAGAAAGGGGGACATGGTGCGGGAGGAGAGGGGCGCATAAGGCCCCCACCTCCCCCACCCCCTGCTCCGCGTGGTGTGCCGGCGGGGGCGGGAGGACCGAGAAAGATGCCGCCTCCCAGCAACCCTCGACCGGCTGCACGGAATCAGGGGCTCCCTCCCCTGCCCCCGCGTGCCCCTGACCAGGATGAATCCTGGTCGAGGGTCATGGGGCGGGGGGAGAGGACGGCTAGGGCAAAGGCCGCACAAGCGGCCCAACCCCCGGCCGGGAAGGGTGCCGCGAGGGCGATGCCATCCACACAGCGTACTGGGGTAGGGCAGCAGCGGCAACAGCCTAAGAGGCGTCCCGGAGGAGACGCCTCAAGGCGTAGAGCGCCCCGATCGGCGGCGGTTACGATAATCTGCGCCGACGGGGCTTATCAGGATACCCTGATAAAGGCCCGGAGGGAGATCGACCTCCCAAAGTTGGGAATAGACTCCCTCCGGGTACGCGAGGCTGCTACGGGAGCCATGGTTGTAGAGCTCTCGGGGTCGGGCGAGAAAAACGGACCAACGGCGACACAGAAGGCCGATGCCCTCTACGCCGACCTCCGCCGGGTGTTTGCCGGTGAGGAGGGGGTCCGTCTCGCCCGGCCCATTAGAAAGGCGGAGCTGCGGCTCCGCGGCCTCGACCGATCCCTGGCGGCTGCCGATATCGCGGCGGCCATATCCAGGGAGGAGGGCTGCGTGGTGGCGGACGTGCGGGTTGGGGACATTAAGTTCCCAACCCGCGGCCTGGGCACTGTATGGATACAGTGCCCATTAAAGGCCGCTAACAGAATAGCGGTAGCCCGGGCCATCCAAGTAGGATGGTCCCGGGCACAAGCGGAGCTGCTGGACAAGCGCCCGCTCCAATGTTATAGATGCTTGGAGAAGGGGCATGTCCAGCAGCACTGCAGCAGCTCCATCGATCGCAGGGCTGCTGCTACAGATGTGGCGGACCGGGGCACCTGGCGCGTAACTGCACCGAAAAGGTGAGATGCCCGGTCTGCGCGGGGTTAGGTCCTCCGGCCCACCATAGGGTGGGTAGTGCCAAGTGCACCCCCCCCTAAAAGGCGGCCGGACAAACGACGGGAGGTTCTCCCGGCGGTGAGTACCGCGAAAACACCTCGGCCAGTTAAGCTGGCCGAGATTAACGCGGCATCCTCCGACACCCGCAAGCGCGGGGCGGATGATAGCGGGACCTCGACGGAGGCCCCTAAAGAAAAAAGGCCCCCGAGGGCCCGGTCTGCAGCCGCCACACCCCCCGCTTCTTTAGCGGAGGTGATGATGGCGGAGCCCGGGGGTAAATAAATAAATGCCCTTGGGCATACTGCAGGCCAATCTGAACCACGCTCGCCGGGCGCAGGACCTCTTCCTGCACGGCCTGGCTGAGCGTGGTTTCGGATTGGGGATCGCGGCGGAGCCATACCAAGTTCCGGAAGCCAGTCCATGTTGGATTGGCGACCGGACAGGCTCCGTCGCGATCACGTGGAGGAATGACCCCACACTCCCGCCTTGTACAACGGTCGAGGCCGGGGCGGGAGTGGCGGTGGTCAGATGGGGGCCCATCTCAGTGCTGGGGTGTTATATCTCCCCGAACGTGGGCCTCGCCCAGTACGAGGCGTTTTTGGACGGGGTGTCGGCCTGTTTTTGCCGACAGATGCCCCGTCCAATCATCGTGGCCGGGGACTTCAACGCAAAATCGACGCGTTGGGGTTCCCGGTTCACGGACGCCAGGGGCGAGGCCCTGCAGGATTGGGCGGCGGCACTCTGCCTGTGTCTTATAAACACGGGGTCGAGGAGCACCCTAGTGCGGTGGCAGGGGGAGTCGGTCCCGGATTTGACGTGGGCCACCCCCTCCGCCGCACGAATGATTATTAGTTGGCGGGTAGCGGAGTGTGAGACGCTCTCTGACCACCTCTATATAGAGGTGGTCCTTAACGCTGCCCCCCACGAGGTGCTCGACCGCTCCCAAGACCGGGGAGATGCCCGGCCAAGGAGATGGGCCCTCAAAAAGCTGAGCCCGGACAGGCTGATCGCAGCCGTCCTCGCGGCGGACTGGCCGTGTCCCGGGGGGAAGGGCGGGGGGATCACCGAAGAGGTGAACTGGTTTCGGTGCGCGTTGCGCGACGCATGCGACTTCGCAATGCCCCGAACCAGCCCCCGCCCGCGAAGGGCGGCGTACTGGTGGTGCGAGGAGATCGCCGAACTCAGGCGACTCTCCGTCGCGGCCAGGCGCCGCTTCACCCGGGCTCGGCGTCGCTCCGACGCCGAGAGAACGGCGGAGGCGTATGAGGGGTTCCGTGCCGCTAGGAACGCTCTCAGCGCTGCGATCAGGCGGGCCAAGGCCCGAGCGTGGGATGAACTCCTGCGCTCCCTGGACGCAGACCCATGGAGGCGCCCATATAAGCTTGTCATGAACAAGCTCAGATCTTGGGCGCCCCCCGTGACGGGGTCCCTGGAACCCCAGGTCCTCGAAAGTGTGTTGGAGGCCTTCTTTCCATCCGAGGGCCCCCCCTTCGACGCGGGTGGCCGCCAGGAGGCGGTCATCCCGTGGTCAGAGGACTTGGAGGTTTCAGAGGACGAGATGGCCGGTGTGATCCGTCGGTTGAGACTCCGGGGCAATAAGGCCCCGAGCCCCGACGGGATCCCCGGCCGGGTCTGGGTTCTGGCTTTGGCCCAACTGTCCGGGCGCCTGAGACGGCTGTTTAACAGCTGCCTCAGGGAAGATGTGTTCCCCCCGGCATGGGTGAGGGCCAGACTGGTCCTCATCCCGAAGGGGAGCAAACCCGGTAGCGTCCCTTCTGCCTACAGGCCAATATGCCTGTTGGACGAGGCGGGAAAGCTCTTGGAGAGAGTGTTGGCGAACCGCCTCGTCCAACACCTGTCCCGAGGAGAGATGGACCTCCACCGAGACCAGTATGGATACCGCGGGGGGCGATCGACCGTAGACGCGATTTTGCGCGTCCGGTCCCTCGCGGAGTCCATTATGGAGGAGGGCAGGGTGGTGCTTGCGGTGTCCTTGGACATCCGCAACGCTTTCAACACCCTGCCCTGGAGTATGGTGGGGAAGGCCGCGAACACCTTTGGTCTCCCCCCCTACATGGTGGAGGTCCTGAGGAGCTATTTCCGGGACAGGTGGCTGGAGTACCCGGACAACAGGGTACTCCTGCGCAGAAGGGACGTGTACTGCGGGGTTCCACAGGGGTCCGTGTTGGGCCCTACTCTGTGGAACCTCGCGTACAATAGGGTGCTGGGTATTGCTCTCCCCCCCCCCGGCTGCAGCGTCGTCTGCTATGCAGACGACACTCTGCTGTTGGCCGGGGGAAAGAGCTGGGGGGATGCGGTCTCTACCGCCAACATCGGGGTAGCGTGCGCTGTCCGCGCAATCCGTCGCATGGGCCTGCAGGTAGCGCCTCACAAGATCGAGGCGCTATTCATGCATAGGGGGGGCATGGGGCTCCCCCGCTGAGGCCCATGTCACGGTAGGTGACATCTCCGTTCGGGTGGGAGACCGACTTAAATATCTCGGTCTTTACCTGGACGCGGCTTGGAGTTTTGGCGGGCACTTTGAGCGCCTGGCCCCCAGGGCGGAGTCGGTGGCAATTAGCCTGAGCCGACTCTTGCCCAATCTTGGGGGCCCGGATGGCCGAGTGCGCCGCCTATATGCGAACACCGTCCGGGCGGTGGCCCTTTATGGGTCACTGGTGTGGGCGGACGCCCTGATGGCCGAAAGGCGCGGCAGGATGCTGCTGCGCTGAGTATTTCGGAGGGTGGCCATCAGGGTTGTCCGCGGTTACAGGACGATGTCGCACACGGCGGCCACATTGTTGGCGGGGACACCGCCCGTCGAGCTCTACGCTGACATGTACGCACATGTGTACAGGCGTACGCGGGAGCTCGGCGGGCTAGGTGTGGCGTTGACCCCAAGGGTCAAGGCCGCCGTGAGACTCCAGGCCAGGCGACGCGCCCTGGAGAGGTGGGACGAACACCTCTCCGATCCCCGAGATACCTCGGGGAGGCGTGTTGTCGAGGCCATCCGGCCCCATTTGGTCAAATGGGCTGATCGGGCCGGTGACGAGATGTCTTACCGTGCGACGCAGGTATTTACGGGCCACGGATGCTTCGACTCTTACCTGTGTAGCATCAGTAAAGAGGACAGCGCGCGCTGCCACCATTGCGGCGGGGACGAGGACACGGCGCAGCACACGCTGGAAATTTGACCAGCGTGGGCGGAAGAGCGTCGTGTCCTCGTCCACATAATTGGCGAGACTGACTTCTCGCTCTCGAGCATTGCAGCGGTCATGCTCGAGAGCGGGGAGTCCTGGAGGGCGGTCTCCTCCTTCTGTGAAGCGGTAATGCTCCAGAAGGAGGAGGCCGAAAGAGAACGGGAGCGACTCCCCGGAGGACGCCGGGGAGCTCGTGACCGAGATGGGACGGCCGGGGGAACCGGGGGGGGAGACGCGGGAAGAGCCCTTTATGGGCAGGACCCGCGGGCCCCTCACGACCCCTGGTCGCAGTGGCGCGACACGCCGTCGCGCCCCAAGGACCCCCTGGGGTGGGTTAACGGGGACCGGGGCCACATTGGCCCGCGGCTACTCCGGAGACCCGCCCCAGACAAGGGGGGGCGCGCGCGGGAGGAGAGGGCTGGGTCGCGATCGGACCCGGCCCTATCAAACTCCTCCTGCGTTTGCGCATGGCCCCGGCGAACCCTGGGGACGTCCGCTATTTCGTCGCGGACGTCTTATCCGAGGCCGGGCCCGGTGGTCGGAGCCCAGGTGGGGTACCTGGGCCCGGCCACGCTCTCCCCGGGACACAACACCAGGAGGAAGGCGAGAGGGGCGGTGGTCCCCCTCTCGCTGATATGAGCTGATGTCCCTACAACATACAGGGATACTGGGAGAGGGATAAACTCCTTCCCCAGAGGGCATGGCTCGTGGGCGGAGGGCCTCTCTGATGTAGCGCATATGCCAGTTTCCAGAGAGGCCCTCTGAAACGCCCGAAATAGGCCACCCGGAGGAGTTTTAGTGGGTAGTCCCCGGCCGTTTGTTTAGGTCGGGGGTAGTCCCACATAACCCCGCCTCGAACCCCATCGAGGCGGGGTATGCGTAAAGGCATTTCCCCTCCGTTACAAAAAAAAAAAAGGTTAGGTTAGAGGAAAAGCGCGGTTCTTTCCAAAAAGCGTCTTTATCGCTTTCTATTTTTATATGTTTATTCCAGATGAACCGATGATTTATGCGACGCGCAATACTCGATGGTTCGTCGAGAAAGCGTCTCTTCGGTCGCTTTTTATTTTGTTTATGCGCAATATATCGATGACTCATTCGATGAAAGCGCGATTCTCGATAATTCGTTCGAGGAAACACGAAGAAAATGCTGCGATCGACAAAATCATATCGCCATCTGTTTATAGAAGGAGCCAGAGATCGCTCCGAGAAACGGAGAAAACGTTGCGATCGACAAAATCATATCGCCGTCTGTTTATAGAAGGAACGCGGGGTCACCCCGAAAAGGTTTCCATGCGAGCGAAATGCGTATTAACCGCTCATAAAAGGAGCGCGAGATCGTTTCGCAGAACAAAGTATCGTTGAAACACGAGCGATGGATGTGATTAATCAAATTATTGACGTGGCTGATTATGTCACGGTAGCAGCCGACGAGATAGAGAGAAAGGCCGCGGCAGCAGTGATGCCAGAATTGAGACGCGAGCAACATGCAACCGAGGTGGAAGGGATAACGCACACAAGCGCAAACCGCGTACGTGTGAGCTCGGCGCTTCGGCTAACTTCGGATGGCAGAAGAGGACAGATATACTGTTTTCTGTCTCTCTCCTTCCTATCGAGCCGGCAACTATAGCGACGGGCGTACGGGCGACGCGCGACGCGACGGACGATGTTGCTCGCTTCTTGATTCTTGATACATATGACAGCGTTAAATATTCTTTTTACAGCCTTTTCATGTTATATAATAAATGTTTTTTTTTCAACCTTCCTTTCTGCATTATATATTAAATGATTTTTCACTCTTTTGATATTATATATTTATATTAGAGTTATAAGAGAAAATGCATTATTACATTAAAACAATACTGCTTTAATTAATTGTTTTTTATTTAAGTATATTGTATAAAAAAGTATTCCGATAAAGTACTCCAAGATTGAACATTATATTAAACATTTCATATTTTACGTACTGAGAAAAAAAGTAACTTGATATTTAAAAGTTTTATTTTATTTAAGAAAACTATCTATTCGATGAATTTTAATAGCGTATTTGTTTATATTAAAATCTTTAAGTTTCTTGAATAAAATATTTATTTATTAAATATAATAAATATTAAATATATTTTTCTTATTAAAAACAATATCTAAATTTTTAAAAAATATTATTTAAATGAAAAGAAATTATACAAAGATAAAAAATGAATATTATTAGAATAAATCAAATAATTTTTACTGATAATATAATTACTGAAATAATACAAATATATATCTTATGCGAATACTTTTATATACTTAAATTTAAAAAAAAATATTAATTAAAGCAGTATTGTTTTAATGTAACAATATATTTTTGTTTATAACTCTGATATAAATATATAATACCAAAAGACTGTAAATATATTTTTAAATTGGAGAAATAATATTTGCTATTGTAAATATATTTAGTACAAGGCATTAGGTTTAACTTAATAAAATAAATAATACATTTTGGAAATAGTTATATCTAATTTATAAAACTCGAGATGTATTATTTATATGAGAATTAAACTTACTTTTTGTGCTCCAAATTAACAGTTTACAAATAATTATTCATTTATCGTTCAATCAGTTTAATATTCTGAATCTTGTGTTGGACTTATATCAGATATAATCAGAAATTAAACTGATCGAAACAGTTACTACATTTTTAATCTTATATTAGTATTATTAAGCTGAATCTTGCAGACTTTATATTCATTTGTAACAATGCGAGAAAATACGTCACATAGCGAAGAAGCTAGTGAGTCGCTCACGTATTTAAGTGAAATTAATTGATTTCGAATTGAATGGAATTTTTTAAAATATATGTTTCATTAAATATTATATGTATACTGTTTAGTGTTATGTATTCAGGATGAAAAGAAATCGTTTTGTCTTATTATTTTTTTTATATATATACATTTTTAACACAATAACAACACAAACGTATATTGACCACACGTACGTTTGTGTGTCATACATAATGAATGAGCTGAAAATTACGAATGATGTTTTTCCACACCACCCATGGGGTATCACCAATGGCGCGTTAGATTTTTTAATGTGGATCTTCGCCTAGAGCCCTATTATACCACATTATATAATATTATATTGTACCTGAGAGCAAGAGGGATAAATGGGAAAAATGTAGGGTGTACATAAATAATTACAGAATTATTTATTAATATATTTTTATTTTTTTAATATTTTATGTAAAAATTTTTAATGATATTGGGGCCACTTCGGCCCCTCATAACTCCTCGGCCTCTGCTCCTCATTCCTCTTCTACTGGCCCGGCCACCTCCAGGGCCGCCTCTACTAGCCGAACCGCCTGCAGGGCCGCCTCTACCGGTCCGACCGCCACGTATGCTCCATCCTGCTCGCTGGTTGTACCAGCGAGCACGAGACCGACCGCCTCCTCTTTTTTTTCCTTTGTGTGAAACATAAAGATATACATTGATAAATAATAAATAAATAAATAATATAATCATGCATATGAATCAATAAATTAATAATAAAAGATAAATAATTTACCATTTTTATTATTTTTCGGCTGCTGCTGCGGCTGCGGCTGCTGCTGCGACTCCGACTGCGCCTGCGGCTGCGGCTGGTCTTTTGCCTGCTGCAACAAATACTGCAGCTGTTGCTGCAGTTGTTGTTGTTGCTGCTGATGTATATTTTGTTGATGCAACAATTGTTGCATCAACTGCTGCATATTTGATAAATCTTGCAGCATATTGTCATTTATTTCTTCTGTAAAAATAAAATATTATTAATTTTTATATGTATTAAAACAGTTAGAAATATATATTATATACATGCATACATACATACATACAGACATTACATCATCGATCATAACATATCGTGTTAATAAAATTTCGACAAATACATTATTATATATGTATAATTACAAAGAAGAAAGAAACTGGAGCTTTAGCTTTCTTAATACTTGTCTAACAAATACAAATAATAATGATTAAATTTATTACTTACCAGACATTATATGTTCTGTCGCAGCGATGTTTCCTAGGGAACTGAAGCAGTCGGCAATTCGGCATTTGTTCATTTGTTTTGTACGCCGTGCATTTATTTCATATCACTGTTTACTGTATCACGACGCTTCTGTGAGAAAAATTTGTTGCTTTGTGCTTCCAAGTCAACGTATTATTTTATGTGTCTTATAAAATCTTAGTATCCAAGAAGTTGAAGCAATTCTGATTGTAAGTCCCAATTGTTTCAAATTTCCATATATTTTCTTCTTTTTTATTGTTTGTCTTTTTTACTCATTCTTCCTTAATAATTAATTCTTTGTTTCTATTTTTTGTTGTACATAAAAATGTGTGATGAATTAAAAAAAACCTAAGCGAAGTTTTTCAGAAGCTTGGCTTAGTGATGATAGAATTAAATCTTGGATACGTAAAGTATCTTCTGATGATAGTTTTTATCATTGTATCATATGCAATAAAAATATTTCGTGCAACACACATGTTTTAAGACATGCGGATTCCGCGTGCCACAAAAATAATATGAAAGAAAGTACATCATTATTATTAAATGCTGACAATAAGAGTTTAAATAAAAAATTAACAGAAAAACAGAAATTTAAACAACAATGGCTAGAGATCGAATTATTTAAGCCATGGCTACGCGAAGTGTCACATGACAAAAATTCGTTTTTTTGCTCATATTGTGATAAATCTATGATTGGTGGTTTATCACAAATTTATCGTCACGCAGAATCAATAGCACACATAGAAATATGTAAAAATAATAAAACAGAAACAAAGAATACGGACGAAAGTATCAACATGACGGACGAATCACTTTTGTCATTTGAAGAGCGAAAGAAATCAGCAGAAATTCGATATGCCGCGTTAATTGCTGATAAGAATATTTCGCATCAAACGGCAAAAGAAATTCTTAGTTTTTTCCAAGAAGTAGGAAAAGATACTAACGTATTGAAAAGTATGAGCATGGGTCGAACAAAATGTAAAAGTATAATTTCAAATGTATTGTGTACGGTTGAGACGGCCCGTGTGGTTAACAGCATTCAAAATACGAAATTTACAATTTTTATTGACGAAACGTCTGATATTAGTAATGAAAAATGGATGACGTTTCTTGTTCGATATGTTGATACTGAAACATTAGATATTCGCACGCAATTAGTTAAATTAATTAATATTGATGCGAGAAATAGCAGCGCGGAAAAATTATTTAATGCATTCAAATGTGAAATGTGGAAATTAAACATTCCATTTTTAAATATCGTTGCCCTATCATGCGACAATGCGTCTGTCATGGTAGGAAAACATCTATCGTTCAAAAAAAGTTAGAAGAAGTTTGTAAAAATTTATTAACATTTTCATGTCCATGCCATTCCGCTGCATTGGCTGCACATGCTGCATGTGCAAAAATACCGGAATATTGTGAAGAATTTTTTAAAAAGATGGGGAATTATATTAACAGCAGTCCCAAGCGTGCTGCTATTTATCAAGAATTTAGCGAATGTTTTCAGGAAACAAATCATAACATTTTAAAGTTGTCTGATACACGGTGGCTCTCTCGCCATTCATGTGTTGAAAGACATCTTGAGTTGTGGGATACTACCAAGCTTTTTTTGACCGAAATGGTCGTAAGTGAAAAATCAAAGTCAGGAGAAAATTTATTATCTATAATGCAAAATCCTGATGTAAAAGCATATTTTCTATTTTTAAAACATATTTTGAATTTTTTAAATTCTTTCAATGCATTTTTCCAAGCTCTGGAAACAAGAATTCATTTATTGCAGCCAAAATCTGTAGAGCTTTTAATAACAGTTTGTAAACACTTTTTGAAACTAGAGCTTCTAAAATATGTATGTAATGATGATTTTAAATTTTCTGAAAAAGAAAACCAAAAATCTTTAAATAATATAAATGTAGGATTTGAATGTGAAGAATATCTCGAGAGTTTAATGAAAGAAGGACACGCAGACATAATTGGAAATATTCGAGATAATTGTCTGCAATTTTACGTGACTGCTGCCGAGGAGATTAGTAAAAGACTGCCCATTAAAGATAAATTTTTATATAAATTAAAGGTTTTTCAATTAAACGCTGCATTATGTAGCATCGATAGAGAAATATCATTTAATGATGTTTCTTTTATCGCTCAAACCCTCGGTGGTTTTGACAAAAATACATTAAAAAAAGAGTGGCATGCTTTACATCTCGATTTTACAATAGCAGAAAAAGAACATCTTTCTAAATTAAACTTTGATGAGATGTGGAAAGAAATTTTAAAACGTAAATATCCCAACCTGAAGTCTCTTTTGAATGCTGTAAGATCACTTCCAAATTCAAATGCTGACCCAGAAAGAATGTTTTCTTTTCTATCAGATATAAAAACAAAAAAACGAAATAAACTTTCGCCCGTGTGCATAAATGCTATTCGTGTATTAAAATCAGCACTAAAAACGAGAAAACAAACTGTTCTAGACATGGAGATTAATGAAAAACATTTTTCTCTCATGTCATCGGATAAATTATATTCTACTTGTCCTAAGAAAATGAACAGTCTTACATTATATGCTGCTGATGTTAATAACATTGCTAGTCCGTCATCAATTAATGATATACAATAATAATGTTGAAAATAAAATAAAAAATATCTTGTCTATGAAAGACATCACACTTGTAAAAGAAAAGTGTGTAAAAAATATCTTGTCTGTAAAAGACATCACACTTGTAAAAGAAAAGTGTGTAAAAAATATCTTGTCTGTAAAAGACATCACACTTGTAAAAGAAAAGGGTGTAAAAAATATCTTGTCTGTAAAAGACATCACACTTGTAAAAGAAAAGGGTGTAAAAAATATCTTGTCTGTAAAAGACATCACACTTGTAAAAGAAAAGGGTGTAAAAAATATCTTGTCTGTAAAAGACATCACACTTGTAAAAGAAAAGGGTGTAAAAAATATCTTGTCTGTAAAAGACATCACACTTGTAAAAGAAAAGGGTGTAAAAAATATCTTGTCTGTAAAAGACTTCACACTTGTAAAAGAAAAGGGTGTAAAAAATATCTTGTCTGTAAAAGACATCACACTTGTAAAAGAAAAGTGTGTAAAAAATATCTTGTCTGTAAAAGACATCACACTTGTAAAGCATAAGTGTGTAAATAATATCTTGTCTGTAAAGGACATGACACTTGTTAAAGATAGATACAATATAATATTATATAATATGGTATAATAGGGCTCTAGGCAAAGATCCACATTAAAAAATCTAACGCGCCATTAGTGATACCCCATGGGTGATGTGGAAAAACACCATTCGTAATTTTCAGCTCATTCATTATGTATGACACACAAACGTACGTGTGGTCAATATACGTTTGTGTTGTTATTGTGTTAAAAATGTATATATATAAAAAAAATAATAAGACAAAACGATTTCTTTTCATCCTGAATACATAACACTAAACAGTATACATATAATATTTAATGAAACATATATTTTAAAAAATTCCATTCAATTCGAAATCAATTAATTTCACTTAAATACGTGAGCGACTCACTAGCTTCTTCGCTATGTGACGTATTTTCTCGCATTGTTACAAATGAATATAAAGTCTGCAAGATTCAGCTTAATAATACTAATATAAGATTAAAAATGTAGTAACTGTTTCGATCAGTTTAATTTCTGATTATATCTGATATAAGTCCAACACAAGATTCAGAATATTAAACTGATTGAACGATAAATGAATAATTATTTGTAAACTGTTAATTTGGAGCACAAAAAGTAAGTTTAATTCTCATATAAATAATACATCTCGAGTTTTATAAATTAGATATAACTATTTCCAAAATGTATTATTTATTTTATTAAGTTAAACCTAATGCCTTGTACTAAATATATTTACAATTGCAAATATTATTTCTCCAATTTAAAAATATATTTACAGCCTTTTGGTATTATATATTTATATCAGAGTTATAAACAAAAATATATTGTTACATTAAAACAATACTGCTTTAATTAATATTTTTTATTAAATTTAAGTATGTAAAAGTATTCGCATAAGATATATATTTGTATTATTTCAATAATTATATTATAGTAAAAATTATTTGATTTATTCTAATAATATTCATTTTTTATCTTTGTATAATTTCTTTTCATTTAAATAATATTTTTTAAAAATTTAGATATTGTTTTTAATAAGAAAAATATATTTAATATTTATTATATTTAATAAATAAATATTTTATTCAAGAAACTTAAAGATTTTAATATAAACAAGTACGCTATTAAAATTCATCGAATAGATAGTTTTCTTAAATAAAATAAAACTTTTAAGTATCAAGTTACTTTTTTTCTCAGTACGTAAAATATGAAATGTTTAATATAATGTTCAATCTTGGAGTACTTTATCGGAATACTTTTATATACAATATACTTAAATACAAAACGATTAATTAAAGCAGTATTGTTTTAATGTAATAATGCATTTTCTCTTATAACTCTAATATAAATATATAATATCAAAAGAGTGAAAAATCATTTAATATATAATGCAGAAAGGAAGGTTGAAAAAAAACATTTATTATATAACATGAAAAGGCTGTAAAAAGAATATTTAACGCTGTCATATGTATCAAGAATCAAGAAGCGAGCAACATCGTCCGTCGCGTCGCGCGTCGCCCGTACGCCCGTCGCTATAGTTGCCGGCTCGATAGGAAGGAGAGAGACAGAAAACAGTATATCTGTCCTCTTCTGCCATCCGAAGTTAGCCGAAGCGCCGAGCTCACACGTACGCGGTTTGCGCTTGTGTGCGTTATCCCTTCCACCTCGGTTGCATGTTGCTCGCGTCTCAATTCTGGCATGACTGCGCGGCAGTGTCAATGATGGCAAACGATTTGCGAACCGTAGCTCGTGGGGTGATACACCAAAGCCCAAATTCGTTTCGGGTCGATTTTGAAATAGATGGAGACGTCGAAAAATTATTGTAAGTATTTGCACGTTATTAACGACGATGATGCGGTTGATTCATCTTTCATATTCTAATATTTTTTAGAAAACGGATATCAACAGGCGTGAGAGTCACGCGTCATGCTTTGGCAGAGCTTTCCGCTCGAACCAAAGTTTTGTACACGCAAGCGCGAGATGTTCATGCGGCGTTGCGCGAAATGTGGCTGATAAAAGAAGGTGAAACTAACGAACGGGAACTTCAGAACGAACTGCAGTCAACGCCCGAGCTCCTACCACCGCCAACTAATATAAATAATTGTGAGTATTTTCTTTATACGTTTATTTATACTTCTTCTCTGTATATTTAGTTCGCTAATAATAGTTGTTTTTGTTTTAGAAGAAGGGTCATGCAGATTTACATATTTATATATCTACGTATATCTACATATCTATACTTATATATCTATAGGTACTTATATACGCATACTTACATATCTATACTTATATATGTAGATACATTTAAATACATATAGTTATACATATAGTTATACACATATCTATATACATATTGTATACACATATATACATACTTATATTTACTTAATAAATACAAATATATTAAATATTAGTAATTTGTATTTATCACCTTACCGAACGTTACACTTTTTCACTATACTGTCGCGCTGTATCTCGCACTATTCTTTCTTATCGTACGCGCCTCGCGTTATCCTTCTCTCGCGATCGCGTGTATCGGTTCCCCCGTTTCGCTATCCGTTTCGCGCCATTCCTCTCGAGCGATCGCGTGTATCGGTTCGCCCGTTTCGCTATCCGCTTCCAGCCGTTCCATGTTGCTCGAAATATTCCGGTTCGTTCCTTCATCGTCGACGTCGCATTCGCGAGCCCGCGCGGCGTCTTCCCGTAAGTTCGCGAGGTCTCGTCTCGTCTGCTCTTCGCATCCGTCGTATGGCTCAAGATCGAACAATTTTCTCAAGCAGAAAATGTCTCGACGCGTCCCTCCGTTGGCGGCGTCGTATTCGCGAACACACGCGCTGTCTCTCCATAAGTCGGCGAGATTCTCTCGCGCGTTCCGTCGCACCCATCGTATCCAGCGTCGGTGCTCGATGTTTACGAATCCGTTTATACGAATATTGCCCACAAACATTGCATATTTGGTCTATAAATATTATGTAAAAAACTAGTATGAAAAAGTATTATGCGAAGTATATGTAAATAAAATCACACGATTTTTTATAAAATGTATACTATGAAACGCTACGTACCGGTTTTGGAAAGAACACGCGAAATGTGTGTTTATTTAAAGTAATCGTCCACATCGTTGATTTCTTTCACGCGCACTTTGTTCGCAGACTGCTGAATACTTTATGGAGAGCAAAAGGGGATTGTCTCGATTAACGTATTAGAGTAGGAGAAATGTCGCGTTCGGTATCACTATCGCGATAAAAACGCGATAGGAGGGATACGTTATAAAAGAAAGACAGAACTCATTCGTATAGTATGTATATTTAACGTATATGGGGTATAAGTGTGATAAATACATTCGTAATAGATAAAAATATATAATTAAATGACATATAGTATATACATATATAAATATATAATTAAATGACATATACATATAATATACAAATATTAATAATATAAGTAGGTATAGATATAATATAAGTAGGTATGATATAATATACGTATAATAGAAGTATATAATATCATTATATAATAATTTACAGAATTAATCTTGTATATCGCGCAAACGATCGCGTCGCTCCGACCACCAGTTATGTAATTTCTGCACGTTCTCCAACGCGCAGTTCTTCGCGTGATATCCACACCGAAACGTTCGCGCGAAGTTTAGAGTCTCTAAGCGCCCGATGTCCTCGTAATCGGCGTCGATGGTCTCGATAGCGACGTCGCGATCCTCGGCGACGTTTCCCAGAATTTCTGCTAGCCACTTTTTCTTCTCATAACCTTTGACGTAGACTCGCACCGTCGAACCTCGATTTGATTCGCTGCACATGGCGTCCCGAACGAGTTTTTTCATAAATTCATAATTTACGTGTCCATCGGCCCAATTTAGCTGATGATGATTCAAAGTTAGCCAACTCGCTTGCGACTTCTCCGCCTTCGTCAGCAGATTCCACGATATCGGGGCGCGGAAGATGTGATGTGTCAATTCCACGCCATTTCTTAGCACAGCTACTTCTTTCGCGACGAATCTCTCGTTAACAATAAAGCCTTGTAGATCGACGAAAATCGGCACATCCATCGTCGTCGTTAGTCGAAGTTGGAATGTTCGCTTATCTATCTTTTCTTTTTAAAAGCTTTATCCCCTCCTATGTCTTTCAAATATCGCTGTATTGCTCTATACGATTCTGCGTACAACGTTGGTAAGCGGATTGTATTCCACCACTCGATCATGAATAATGAGACAGTAGGCTGTGGTATTAGAGGGAACGTTCTCTTTACAGTCGAATTCTACGCGAACGTCCACAGTGGCGCTCTTGATCGATTCGTTCTGTCGAGAACAGTCGATGACCACGAACGGACTGTGGGTTAGAAATTTGTTTAGATTTAAGAACGTCTCATCGTTATCGCATCCGTAGTACGTTCTCCGAAATTTCGAGTACATATCGTACAGCACGGCAACTTTATGCTTTTCGAAATCCAGATTCATATCGTCATAGGGATAAAAATCAGAATTAAGATATAGCTTGACGTTGGTTAGTTTACAATCGTCGAATTGAGAAATCTCCTGAGATAGAACATTCTTCCTTCCGGACTGTAGCGCGAAGATAACGTATCGCGGTTTCTCGAGCTGCGTCGCCGCTTTGACCGCCCACGAGTGTTTGGTCGTGCTTTGCAGAAGCGGAAACTCGTAGAGGTCCCACGAACGAAAAGCGATGCTTAGATACCGTCCGCTGTCTAACGTGCGTAATAGCGTCAATTTATTAACGTCATTTAGCACTATATGTGGCATTTGCCACTGTATCTTCAATAAGATGATCTTAGGTTCGTACATTTCGCGCGATATAATGTAATTGTTATCGTTGCGCGCTCGTATCAGAATGAGTTCGTGTCGCGCGTTGATCACGACGCGTTTGTAATCCTCGCAAAAACCTAGCAACACGTTGAGTGGTACGCAAAAGTTGAAATCACCGATTGGCCAATGAAGCGTCGTCGCGAAGTCCCATCCAGCGTTTTGTAATATACTGCTTCTCTCGGTTGTCAGCGACACACAATTCTTGATCGTACTCGTTATTCCGACGTTTCTATTTCGATCGATCTCTACGCCATCGAGTTCGTAGCGAATCTCCTCGAACATAAACGCCGCGCAATTGTTCACCAATCTCGTCCTCAACGCGCTTTCTTCCTTCGCGCTCGACGATTTCTTCGACTCGAGTCTGCCCTCGATGTACAGAAAACTCTCGCACGGTAACGTGTACAGATCTTGTTGTTGTATAGGAATTCGTATTTCGTCGCTATTTCCAAACGTGGTATTAGCATAAGGATTATACGTGTGAGTCTCGATCTTGACGATGCGATCGTCGAATACTGGTTCCCCACCAATGCTTAAGATGTCGCTCATTTTGCTTTCACAAATACGCGGTCTTCGGAACAACGAAACCTAAGGAGCGTAGGAAACTCGCGTTGGCGACGGTCAATTTTCCGCTCCCCTTCTTTCTCCTCTTCGCGTCGAGATGCGACGCGACGGCGATGACGGACGCGTTTTTCACATTCGACTCGTTCACGACGAGCATAGTACGCGCGCCTCTCTTTCGCTCTATCGTCTTCGTCGCACGTGTAAACGAACCATGATCTCCTCGCCGCAAAAATCGATTGATTGTCCGTTTTGATCCACAATACGCATGTTTATATCGGTAATGGTCCGTGCGATTACCGGAAGATAAATGATTTGCGCCGGGATCTCCGACACTTTATATCCGGGTGGAACGTTAGGTGCGAATTCATGTATCGTATGCGCTGATTTGTCGTTGTGGTACGCTCCCGTCGTGACGTTACACTGTATGCGAATAACATTAACGGCCATAATATTTACCGGTTTGTCGGACGAGTACCATTTATTCGGTTGTAGTATACGAGACGATGAAAAACCTAATAGCGAACCGATGTTATCAGGTTTGGTAAAATTAACTCGATACGCGAACTTGATATCGCTTCTCATGGTGTTATCGTTACCGCGAAGAATTATGGAACGTTCGCCTTTACCCTCGTATTCATTGTCCTCGTAATAGTCATCGACATCGTATATATAATCGTCGTCATCATCGTCGCTCGTCCTTCGTTCTTCGTTCCCCTTCTTTCGCTCCGCTTCTCGCGCGACATTTGCTCGTCGTTTGCGATGAATCGCGGCTCTCAAATACGCGCTTATGGCGCTTAACTCGTAAGATCCAACGGGAATCGCGATAATATCGTCGTTATCATCGAAGTAAAATTTATTATTTGTAGAATTTACATTCGGTATCGTGTTGTAAGTTTCAAGATTAGTCAGACCTAGTTCGTAATCACCATCGCTGAGATTCAAGGGCGGAAAGTAGCTCGCCGCGAGAACGCTGCTTCGTCCGGATAGCGTGAGAATCAGCGACATGATCGATGAGAGCGAACGAATCGCGGACGACTGCGCTCGACCGACGAACAACGATCGATGTTATAGTTGAAAATTTTTCCAATCAATACTTCGAAGAAATCGCAGACCCAATTGCCCGCATATGCTCTGATCGCGCGTCTGCTGAGAACGACGATTGTACTGGATATTCGTATCGCGTCCGAGATAACGCTCAAGTTCGCGCGGCGGACGAAGATCGCCGAAACCATCGTAGTAGATTGCGTCGTCGTCTTTTTTCGCGTACGCCACCCAATGAGTACCAGGCCCCGATGTGTCGTCCAAATTTACGATACCGCTCTCTCTACGACGCACTCGCGATGGAAGCGCGTCGCGCATAAACACGCCTCTGAAGTGAGGCACGCGCGAGAGTATCGCCGCGCGATTCAACTGTTCGTTCGTCGTTACGCCGGCGGACGGGAGAATCCCTAGCGTTTGTTGCCACGAAGTTTTTATTTAGTTCTCCCTCTCCTTCTTTCTTTCCTCCTTGCCGTATATGCGCCGCTTCCACGTTTGTACGGCGCGAGATACAAACCGCGACCTTCCATCGCGCGATCGTGGCGCTGCAGCTCCTCCAGCTGTCGTCGCGCGGCTTTGCGATCGTTCACAGCCTTTACGATTCCCGCTGCTCCTCCAGCCAAAGAACCAAGAGCTCCCAATAACGGTAGTAGGGGCAAAAAACCACCGCGTTTTGCTACGGGAAGCGTTCGTTTCCTTGTAGAGGTCTTTACTTTCCTGTTGCTCTTCTTCCTCTTGGTTTTCGCAGCCATACCCATTCCAAGTTTCGTTTTCGCTTTCATGGCCACCCATACGGCCGTCGCGGCGACTCTTTCGCCGAAAGTCGAGTCTTTCGCCGCGACGCGCTCGCGCGCTTTATCGGCGAGCGCCCGATCGGCGACGCGTCGATTAGCGAGATTGTAGTTTCGCGAGTACGCGACGTCGTGCTCGCGACAGGCCGCGTCTAGCGGATTAATACCTCGATCACTTCGCGCGAGTCGTTTCGCGAGATGGGTGCCCGGTCCGCAAAATTGATAGCCGGGTATGTGCAATTCGAAAGGAAGAGCGTTTATCGCTCTATTTAATAAACCAGTGCCGCAGATATCACCGGTCACACCGTTCCGCCGCTTCGCGAATTGCATTCGCCGCAATCTTTAACGAGCGGTGCCGGGCCGTCGATGTGCGTTCGTTGCCAGGGACGATTGTAATGTTTCAGGCATCGGCGGTAGCGCTGCACTTCCGAGTCCGCTCTTATTGCAGACGATCCACTAATTCATTTGGATCGTCCCAGTGAACGTAATCGACTCTTTCGCCCGTGACTCGCATGGTTGATGGTATGCGGCCCGCGCCCGCCTTTTGCGCGACACACTTGCGCGAAACAGGTGCTACTTTTTATTTATATACGAATTGATCGTCGTCGATCGCGCAGTAGCGAATCGCGCGCGGTAGATCGAGATGTTTATCGCACTGCTAGACAGCAACGATATTCTCGACTTTTCCATCGAGCAGTTGCGGTTTATCCCGAAGATAATTTTGCTAAAGCACTTCGGTTGCTACGTGGAAGAATTGTGAGAAAAATTGCCCGAACATATAAATGTTCGGGCAATTTTTCTCACAATTCTTCCACGTAGCAACCGAAGTGCTTTAGCAAAATTATCTTCGGGATAAACCGCAACTGCTCGATGGAAAAGTCGTGAATATCGTTGCTGTCTAGCAGTGCGATAAACATCTCGATCTACCGCGCGCGATTCGCTACTGCGCGATCGACGACGATCAATTCGTATATAAATAAAAAGTAGCACCTGTTTCGCGCAAGTGTGTCGCGCAAAAGGCGGGCGCGGGCCGCATACCATCAACCATGCGAGTCACGGGCGAAAGAGTCGATTACGTTCACTGGGACGATCCAAATGAATTAGTGGATCGTCTGCAATTACTCGATGCTTCGCGTCAAGCTGGCAACAATGCGCACGACAACGAGATTCTATCGATAATCGACGAGCTTCGCGAAACAGGCACTATCGTATAAATCTAATCGTAACATCGACGGTCGCCGCAGTTGTACACGAGATGCGCGCGATATCGACGCGATGTCCGTGAGCAAATTCGGTATACCTCTGAAGAAACACGGCTACGACGCGAAGAGAGGAAGATTACGCCCAGCTATCGAATCTTTGCGAAATTATGTGCGCGTTAACGCGCTGTGTCTGGGTTCCTCCGTCGACTACGACGCGAGAGAACGCAAGATAAGACGCCTGGCCTCGCCGGAGGAAGACACCGACGCGGCGAGCAAGAGTTACGTCGAACTCGCGTTACGCGCCGCGAGAGAGGACGAGATCGGATATCGCGAAAGCGTTGAGAGAATCACGTCGCAATTGAGAAAAGATACGAACGAGGTGAGACAGACAACTGTCCTACTGTTCACGAGACTCACTCAGCTCGATAACGCTATGAGCAAACAGATAAGCGTTGTGGAGAGTAATGTTTCAAAAATCGAAACAAACGAGAACGTTCTGCGTAAACGAATAGACGCTGTGGAAAATTCCATTTCAAAATTCGTAGCGAGCGCCAACGCTCTAAATAAACGGATCGACGCTGCGAAAAATACGCTATAGCACTACGCGGAGCGCAGATAATCGTACAGCGATACGGGAATTGATCGACAAATCGCGGTAAATTCCGAACGGGACGCAAAGCGATTTGGAGAAAATCGTGGTATCACGCTTTAGAATGAGTGTTGAAAAACGAATACTGATAGAGGGAGTTGCACGCGCCCGCGAGAAGAAACTTCCCGCGACGTCGCGTCACGATGCGCGGGTATGACGACTTGTGGCAAGCGGATTTGGTCGAGATGCGTCCTTACGCGAGACGCTACAAAGGTCACAAATACATACTCACTGTTATCGACGCGTTAAGCAAATACGCGTGGGCCGTACCGCTCAAGAGCAAGAGCGCTGGCGAGGTTGCCCGAGCCTTATCTAAGATAATGCGAGACTCTAAGCGGTGTCCGAAAAATTTGCAAACGGACAAAGGGAAGGAATTCTACAACGTAGAAGTACGGAAGGTAACGGAGAAGCGTGGAATGAATCATTATTCGACGTATTCGGTGATGAAGGCGTCGATCGTCGAACGATTCAATCGCACACTCAAGAACTCCATGTGGAAGTACTTCACGCTGAACGGAACGTACAAATGGATCGATGCGTTGCCTCGACTCGTCGAAGAGTACAATGCGCGAAAACATCGTACTATCGGTATGAGACCTATCGACGTAACTCCCGCGATCGCCGATAAACTTTTAAGTACGGTATACAGCAACGTAAAGATCGCGGCTCCGGCGAGATTCAAAATAGACGATCCGGTACGCGTTAGCAAATTCAAAACGATCTTCGAGAAAGGTTTTACCAACTGGACCACCGAGATCTTCCGAATAGCAAAGATACAACGAACCAATCCCGCGACGTATCTATTGAAGGATTTGCGCGACGAACCAATCGCCGGAGGATTCTACGAGCACGAGTTGTCACGCGTTTCCGATCCCGACGTGTATCTCGTGGAGAAAGTGTTGCGTCGAAAGGGCGATAAGATTTACGTAAAATAGCTGGGAATGGACGAGTCGCATAACTCTTGGATAGATAAAGTAGTTGTATTATGATAACAATGTATTTTATTTAAAATGTAAAATTTTATTATAAATAAACTGTTATTATTTATAAACTAAACTATTATTATTTATAAAATAAACACTATTATACTTATAGTAACAATAAGCTATAAACGTTTCATCGATTAAAAAATAAAGTTTATTAGAATTTTCGATACAATATGTGATATTTTTCGCTTTACAACGGTATTCTATAATGCCCCCATGGTAAAGTATCAGTAGTTCCGGGTACGATGTATCGCTTGTCGTCGTACGGATTGAGCGCGATCTTCGATTCCGACACCGTGTACACCTCGTGTAACTTGGATCTTACGCAGGACTGCTCGCGCGTTATCTCGATCTCTCGTCGCAGACAGCGCGCGTAATCGTCGAATGTTATCGTTGTCGCGACGACGCCGCTTTTAACGCCCTTGATCTTCTTCGTGTCGAGTTTACCTTCGATTCGCAACGCGTACATCTTCGCTCTGAGCCCGACGAATTCCGTCATGATCGCGCCATTATTCTCATCCTTCATTAAACCCGGCACTTTTTTGTTAGCAAGAGATATGCCGTACGCATTATCCACCGCGTAATCGCTCGTGTCGAATCTATCGATGTCGCGCTTCATATCCTCGTACATATCCTCGCACTCGACGCGATAGATAAGACTATCCGTGTCGGTGTACATTATCCTGCACTTGTCTCGATACAACGGTAACATATATTCATAGTGAAATTCGTATAAACAATTCTTGGACACATCGAGAATGCACATTCCTACGTAAATCGGTTTGTTGAATTTAACCTCGAGTTTGCGCAATTCCACGGCTACGAGATCTTCCGCGAAAACGCTTCTACTGTGAAAGTTCGGCTTCGCGATCATCGCCTCCGCGCCGTATCGCCCGTCCCATCGAGTCACGAGCCGGACATCGGAATGATTGCGCACATTCTCCATAGTCTTACCAAACACGGCGTTATTCATCAATTTGTATAGATTTTTCTCGAATTCGTTTCTCGCGCTAGTTCGCAGTCGCGTGTTCAGTTCGATGTATCCGCGCAACCATGGAGATTGAGCGAATCGTAATATTTTATGTATCTTCGTAACGCGTAATCCGTGTTGAACGCATTGTTGTAAATTACGATAATACATCACGTAATGGTGCTTATCGTACAACGTGGCGAGAAGTTTATTCTGTCGTTTTCCGGGCGGCTTATCGTGCGTCGGGCAAAACGGTAAGTCACCGTGCGAGTCATGAAAGTCGATCGGATACGCAAGGTCGACTTCTAGAATATAACCGATAGGCGAGTTCGATGTTATGGACATTAGGTTGATGCTCGTAACATCGTCAACCCATTGAAAATCTTCGTAAGGCAACGATTGACACATCGCCCATCCGTACAGATTATTTACATCGAAATACATAAGATACGACGGTGGTTCCGAGGGATTGTACGATTGTACGTACTTATTATTAGCGCGCGCGTATTTATTGGAACACTGACTTAACCCGCCGCGTATTCCGCGTTTCACGAACATTATCATATCGATGTCGGTTAACAGCTCGAATCGAACACCCGTATGTTTTAACATAGCATCCCACGTGTATCCGGGTAACGTGTAATAGTGCGCGGGATCTAAACCATAACTCTTTGCACACGCGTCGCGAAAATTTTCGAAGACATCGGCTAATAGAAGAACATCGGTTTTCAGATACAGATCGCTATAATCACCCAACGTCTCGACGCGAAACCGCTCCCAAACTCTTATCGCGCGCGCGTAATCGCTAGCGGATACGATATCACCGGTCAACGAACTGTAGAACGCCTCGCGCGGCGGTAGACGAGTCTCCCGCAACTTATCAACGGTGTCGACGTATTCGTAAGGAAATACACCTTTTCGCGTAAGGAGCTCGAAATCGGCGTCGTAGAGATAGAAAAATTCAGAACGCGTGATCGTCAGCTCGCTCTTGTCGAGATACGACGCTAATTTTTCGAGACTCGCGCTTAGAAACTTGAAGGAATCCACGAAACGCAATTTCACGCGTCTTCCGTGTTGTGATTAAGGAAAAGTCGTCGCAAAATATTTATTCGGATTATTTTATCACACTCGTAAGCGCGTGTTTCTAAACACGGCTCGAGAAGACTCTTAATCTATATATCGACCTATCGATCTGCTTCTTGATCCAGCGGTAGGCAAAAACAAAATGGCCGATGGCGCGAAAATACAAAATAATGCATATACAAAAGTACATGAAAACATTTATAATATCAACACTCCCACTTTTCATGGACTTCCTTCCTTTTTTTTTTTTTTTTTTTTTTTTGGTAATACACATTACATTAATGACTATTATTACTATCGCTACGCGAATTATTTCTTTGGTTTAATGTGCATTAACTCGCGTATGTAACAAAACTTATCTCTTAACAATGGTTTTGTAAATATATCGGCTTGTTGTTCTTTAGTAGGAATGTGCTCTAAGTCAAATAGTCCTTCTTGGATCTTTTCTCGAGCAAAATGGTATTTTATATCGATATGCTTGCTTCGCTTATGGAACTCAGGATTCTTTAACAGCTTAATTGCGCTCTGATTATCAAGAAACAGTTTAGGCTTATTGATCTCCTTTTTAGTAATTTCGCGTATTAAACGATCCAGCCAAATCAACTCTTTGATAGCTTGCGCCGCAGCTATAAACTCCGATTCTGTGGTAGATAACGCAACTATTTTTTTTTTGTGAGCACCACAAAACAGTGCTTCCGCATAATTTAAAGACATACCCGGAAGTCGATTTACGAGTTTCCACGTCGCCTGCGAAATCGGCGTCGCTAAAGGCTTGCAAACTCAGTCTTGTATTCGCTTTAAAAACTAAACCATAATTCAAAGTTCCTTTCAGGTACTTTAAGATTCTCTTCACGGCACTCCAATGTATTTTGTCCGGCGATTCCAGATATTGGCTCACAGTACTCAACGCGAAGGCGATATCTGGTCTCGTGCCTATTCCCAGGTACATAAGGGACCCGACGGCTTCTCTATACGGCGCTCGTACTCCTCCGGACTGTTGTTTTCCGTGCATTAACACGCTCAGCTCCTGATGTTTGTCCATAGGCACAGCTACTGGGTGAGCATCGGCCATGTTGAAGCGCTCCAGCACTCTTTTGGTGTATCCGGATTGGTGTAGAAAAATTGAGCCATCTGCACTTCGTTCTATCTGAAAACCTAGAAACAGACTCAAATCACCAGTGGTTATCTCGAATTCTTTTCTCAACTGCGATAACAGTATACTAGCGACTTCGTGACTCGATGCCGTTATTAGCCCGTCATCTATATAGATGGCTAATATCAATGTGTCTTCTTCTTGATTATTTGTAAAAACACACGGGTCTGAGTTTGTAGGTTTTAAGTCGTATTTCTTCAGAAAGGCGGTGAAACGTTCATGCCAGCATCTGGAGGCTTGCTTTAGGCCGTATAAAGCTCTTTCCAACTTGCAAATCGTGCCCGTTTCCTCTTCATATCCTTCTGGCTGTTTCATGTATATTGATTCTTGCAGTTTTCCGTTGAGAAAGGCTGTTTTTATATCGAATTGATGCAAAAACATATTACTTGATGCTGCCAGGGCCAAAATTATCCGAATAGAATCGAACTTTACTACCGGGCTGAAGGTTTCGTGATAGTCGATTCCTTGTTTTTGGGAGTAGCCTTTCCCTACAAGCCTCGCCTTGAATCTATCGATACTACCGTCTGGTTTTCTTTTCAGCTTGTATACCCAGCGATTTTCTATCGGCTCTCTCTCAATGTTTTGATTTACGTTTTCCCAAGTATGATTTTTCTTTAAGGATTCGATCTCTTCATCCATTGCTCGCTTCCATTGGATTGCGTGCGGACTGGTCATCGCTTCGTGATACGCTCGAGGTTCTTCACTGTTGTTTATTTCTTCTGCCAGGAAAACGAAATCGGGGTCGATCCCATCCTCGTATTTGCTTGGTCTTCTGATTCTATCTCTATCTCGTAGGACTCTCACTTGTTGAGGGATCACCGCTGGCTGTTGCAACTCCGGTTCCTGTTGCTCGAGTTGAACCGATTCATCTGCTGAATTCCAAACGTTACTGTCGTCATCTTCTTCTTCCGGTACCTCAGTGGATGCATCAGAATCCTCTTCAATCTGTGGTTGATGGTTTTGTGGTACGACATCAAGGAATTCTTGACAATCAAAAACCTGTGAATGATCATCTGGGTCAGTTTTGCTCGACGAACCTATGGATCGATCGGTCTCCTTGAAGATCACATCTCGTTTGGTGTCTACTCTGTCAGTTAACGGAAACCAGATTCGAAAACCCTTCACATCTTCGTTATATCCCACAAAAAGGCCTTTAGCTGCCTTTTTTCAAGCTTTTTGCGTTTTTCCTTAGGAATGTGCACGTAAGCAGTCGTTCCAAAAACAATCAATTTTCCTATCTTAACATCTCGGCCGAACCATAATTCGTACGGAGTTTTTTGATTTTGGGGACTCGTACCTATGCGATTGAGAATGTAGACCGATGTATTGACAGCCTCAGTCCAAAGTTTCAAGGGTAATTTCCTGGCGTGTATCATGGCTCTTGCGGCTTCAATGATCGTACGATTTTCTCTCTCTGCGCACCCGTTTTGCTCAGGAGTGTAAGCTACGGTCCTCTGATGTTGTATTCCATGTTTCCGTAGTACATCCTTGACTCCGTGATTCACGAACTCTAATCCGTTATCCGTACGCAGGGTCTTTATATTCTTCTCGGTGCGATTATTTGTCATGGCGATGAAGTCTTCGATTCGTTCCACGGTCTCGTCCTTCGATTTTAAGAAAAACACAGTTCTATAGCGAGAGAAATCATCTTTAAACAAGAGGAAATACCGAGACCCGTTTATGGAATTCTCTTGAAAGGGTCCACACAAATCAGCATGTATGAGCTCACATGGGGCTTGCGACTTGTAATCCTCCCTTTTGCGTTTTGGAAAAGGCAGCCGGTGTGACTTACCAAAAACGCATCCTTCACAAAAAAAATCTTCTCGTCCTTCTATTTCAATTTGTTGAGCTTTCAGGAACTGTTTCACGTGGTTGACATTTTGATGTCCAAGCTTCTCGTGCCAGGATTGTAAGCTATCTTTGACAGCGAGGTTGGCTTCCACTTCTTCGTCCTCGGATTGAGGTATTTTGAACTGCATCTCACACAGCTTGTGTCTGCGTACTCCCACTGCCACTGTAGTCCCATCTTTCTCGAAACGGCATCCTTTAGCAGTTGATATCTGGAGCAGACCTTTATCTAATGCTGATCCAGCTGAAAAAAGGTCCTCGGATTGAGGTATTTTGAACTGCATCTCACACAGCTTGTGTCTGCGTACTCCCACTGCCACTGTAGTCCCATCTTTCTCGAAACGGCATCCTTTAGCAGTTGATATCTGGAGCAGACCTTTATCTAATGCTGATCCAGCTGAAAAAAGGTTGTATCTGAGATCGGGTACAAACAAGACTTGTGACAGATGCTTTTCTACCCATTGATGACCATCATAGGCACAAATGTTGATGTCTCCTCTGCCCAATGCTTCTACCGATTCGCCCTTTTTTCCCACGTTGACAGGATGAGGTTTCTTGAAAAACTTGAGGTTTATAAACCACTTCTTCTGGTTTGACATATGGTCCGTAGCTCCAGAGTCTACGTACCAAATTTCTGTGTTATCGATACGCTGATCTAAACACAGTGATGCTTGCGCAACTAAGGCTTGCCCCTTCGGTTTTCTTGTGTTTTCCTGACTTGGTTCTCTGCCAGCTCGACACCCACGCGCCCAATTTCCAGGTTTTTTACATTTATAACAAACATTATCTGAGTTACCTTTACCCGCCTCATCAATGTCTTTGGAGAAATTAGTTGAGGAATTTGAGCTTCGTCGTCCTTTCTGATTTTTCTTCCTCACCGACTTCATGGCTGCGAACGCTTCGTTCAACTCCTTGTCTTGAGCTGAGCACCTCGTTTCCTCTGCGAGCAGTCTTTCAACTAAATTTGCCAGCGTACGCTCAGTTCGGGGAGTCGACTCCCATGCAGTGATAAAATGGTTATATGTAACTGGTAGCGTCATGAGAATTTTTGTTATTGTTAATGACTCTGCGAGTGGCTCACCTAATGCTTGCAAGCGATGCGCCAAATTTTTCAGCTTCGCTATGTGAGATGCCATGCTGTCCTTGGGTTCCTTCGACATGTGATACCATTTTTGCTGTAGCATATGAACACTCGTCTCCGATTTTTGCTCGTAAAGATTATGCAGCGCTCCCCACATCTCCTTAGCGGAAATGCAATTCATAATGTGCACCAATTGAGAGTCAGATACGCTCGTTGCAATTACCCTCTGAGCCGTGTTGTCTGCCTTTAGCCAGTCGTTCAGCGCCAGTGTCTGCGCTGCTGTGGGTTGTTGGACCGACACCGGTCTGTCGAGATTTCCGTCCACTACCTTCAAGGCATCTTTGTCTCTTAATAAAACCGACACTTGAAACTTCCATTGTGCCCAATTTTCCGCACCTTTTAACTTTGTAATCTTTGTCACTTCGGATTCCATTTTGGGTTGCTTCCACTCTTGCACGCGGCTGGGTTAACCTCAAAAACGAAAACCTTCGAAGAGTCCAAATTTTGCGAAGAGAAACTGTCTTAAACCAAAAATAAGGTTTGTCACACGTAGCCTGGGCCCATAACCTGTTGTGATTAAGGAAAAGACAAGGCCTCGATTCGTCGTCGCAAAAGATTTATTCGGATTATTTTATCACACTCGTGAGCGCGTGTTTCTAAACACGGCTCGAGAAGACTCTTAATCTATATATCGACCTATCGATCTGCTTCTTGATCCAGCGGTAGGCAAAAACAAAATGGCCGATGGCGCGAAAATACAAAATAATGCATATACAAAAGTACATGAAAACATTTATAATATCAACATTCCGAACCGTCTCTCGTTCGATACGTGTTCGATGTTCTTCGTGAAGGAGATGTACGTTTCTTTCGTCAACGGTAACAATTCGACGCTACCGGGAAAAGCGTTAGCCACATCTCTGATAATGAAATGCGCGTCGTAGCCCGATAAATTGTGAAAGAATATAGGAATGACGAACGCTTCCTTATAATTTAGATTACAATTCGAATGCGCGGGACCTCTGTATCATCCGGTCAGATGACTGTGATCGCGTACGCGAGTATCTTCCGGTTCGAACGGTCTCTCGCACACGTGACAATGCGTCGCGTTCTTGAATCTCTCCCATTCATCCGGCGTAAGATCCGTCATAGGCACATAGGCGTCGAGAATATTCCTCGCACTAATTGCCAGATCGTACAGTTCCCGAACGAACCACGATACGCAATTCTCACCGCGATAAGCTCTGTACACCGATTTAGCGTCGTCGAACGCGCATCGCGCGTAATATCCCGCGCTATAGACCTTATGATGTTGAACGATGGACGTGTTCGATGTTCTCTTCTCCCCCTTCTTCTCTAGCGCGCATTCCAGATCGGCGTACACCACGAACGGAAGTCGCTCCTTTCTATTATGGTTGCGAAAATTTAACCACTTGTCGTCTTCGGTAGGAAGAACGATAGCGCACTCGTTCATTCTTCCGCAGTCCGCGCTGTGAAACGATAAATTTTCGCTCGTTCGAAAATAATGCATGCATCTACAACATAACACTTATTTTTACATCGCGTACAATATTTAAAATGTGTAATACATTTCTTCTTTCTTATTAGTTTCATGCTTACCGATCGCATATGTGCGCTTTATGTTGCCGAGCGCTCAATTGCGAGCCGACGAGACGGGACAGATCCCCGATACACGCGAAGTGCGCCGCGTTGTCTCGTCGCGTCGTATCGCTCAGATACAACAGATTGACGTGTCTTTCCTTCTTGTCGTTGGTGAGACGCAGAGGAGCGATACCGCGGCCACCTTTCTTGTTCTTCTTATCCAGAACGGTTTACACATTGATAGATATATCGTTAAAACGCTCGAATCTGGTGATTCCGTTCAAACTTATGGGAAACTCGACGCTGTTCCATCGTTTCTCGATCTTTTACTAATTCTTCAATGGACGCCAAGATTTTTTACTATTAAGCCATGTATCTTCCTCGTCGTACTCCTCGATGTAAAATAAAGCTCTCGTATCGCACCCACTGCACCAATGATTCGATGCCTTAAAAATTTCATCGATGAGATCGCACGCGCGCACTATCTGGCTGAGCACCGTTTTTTTTACGTGCGTCGATATACTTCTCGCAAAACTCGGTTTACGCGCGCAACCCCTGCAATATCTCTCTTCTCCCTCGTGATAGTATCCGTTATCGAATTCGCAACCAAACTTGTAGAAGCAATGCACAACGTGATTAACCTCCCACGAAAATTTGGGAATACCGTATCGCCACTTCCAATTGCGGTAAAGTAAATAGCGGTCTGCTCCAACGTCCTCGAAGGGTTCGTCGAATGACGCGACGCTCGCTTCTCGAACGAGTTCTTCGGAAAAATCGATTTTTTCTATATAGTATAAACAATCCTTTATGTAATATTCGCGCAATTCGTTCTTTAAACAATTTGGTATTTCTAATACACGTATATCTCCGATATTGTTAACACAACTATTCACTACTCTTCTGGTTAGTGTCGTTAAAGTATTCGGTGTATGATTCATTGCGTACGTCGCTTCGAAAATATTTTAGAATAAACTAATGTTTTATAATCGTCGCGATCCTTTTATAGTAGCAAAGATGACAAATCGCAAACCCCCGGTCCCCGCGTTCCGGATATCGAATAGAGATAAAACGACGCCCGCATCTCCTAATATATTAAAACAACGCATCCCTCCATACAGCACATCTATTAATATTATATTATAAAGCGCGCCTTTGTATCTCTGTACTGTTACAAATAAAAACGCTCTCCTTCGAAAACTTCTCTTTCTTCGATCTCCGTCTATTAGAGCGATAACCTCGACGTCGACCTATCCACCCATTAATTTCTAGATCCGCGCGGTACGCGCGACGAGTCTCGTATCGCACCAAGGTTCGCCCGCGATATTTTATCGTCTAATCGTTTACAATTTTGCGTATTTACGTGTCACGGTTCATCGCGACTCCCCGGGTTCTCGGGTCAGAGATAAAGCGACGATCGCGACGCGTCGATCGGAAAAATCGATCGGTAGGCACAACGATGACAAGCGTGTCTCGTATCGCGCGAGAGAAAATAAAAACGCTCTCCTTCGAAAACCTCTCTTTATTCGACCTCCGTCCATTAGATTTTATGGAAAAATTTTCGCTACATTCGCTAATCACGATTCGCACGATACGTTCCTAAACTATAAAGAGTTTGCCGTTGCGCGTAATAAACGAGTATCACCGCTAATCGCGAGATGTTCGCTGTTTCGTCTACGTAATAAATAGGTATCTCGGTTAACGAGATGTTCGTTGTATTACGACCGAAGTCTAATTACCATGCGCAGTTTTTAGCTACGACAGCTAGTTTTTTCAACGCTATAACCACACGATACCCTGACCTATCCATCGATCTATTTCTAGACCCGCGCGGCACGCGCGACGAGTCTCCTATCGCGCCGAGGTTCGCCCGCGATATTTTATCGTCTAATCGTCTTCAATTTTCCGTATTTACGTGTCACGGTTCATCGCGACTCCCCGGGTCCTCGGGTCAGAGATAAAGCGACGTCCGCTTCGAGTCGATCCGCTCAACGATGACAAGCGCTTCTCGCATCGCGCCGAGGTTCGCCGTCCGCGATATTCTCTCGTATCGTCGTCTTCGATTTATCGTACTTACGTGTCACGGTTCATCGCGACTCCCAAGGTCGGAGATAAAGCGTAGACCGCGTCTCGCGTCCTTAGCGCATCTTACGCGGTAACGCGATCTCTCGACTCGATTTCATCACCCCTCCCCCCTCTCCTCACCCCTCTCGCCCAGCTCGAGCTCCGCGGCTTCTCCGACCCCCCCTCAACCCCGCTTCCCCTCTCACCATACTTACTCCCCTTTTTCTTCCCCCCTGCCCGACATGCCTCCCTCAGATATCTAAGTTTCTCACTTTATCCGCATGTTCGCTCTCTCACTCTTACGAGGAGTTTCCAAAGCAAGGTGGGTTCGAACCGGCCATACTCCCCTACTATAACATATTGAATATAATTTATATAAGATATATATATTAATAGAATATAAAATAGAATATTTTAAATATAATATAGAAGTTCATATTTTCTTTATAAAATTGCGTTCTGTTATTCATTGCAAATATCGAAAATCTAATACTGAAAATAATTCACGTTCTTTGATATTTGAGGCTTTCATGCTGTACATGAATATATTAGGTTTGGCTTCCGGGTTTGAGCCGTTTAATATTTTCTAAACAATTCAATATCTGAATTTCCTATGTTGGGATTGCATCAGAAATTGAACTGATAGAAAATAATTACATTTTTAATTTCCTGCCAGTTGCTCTTTGCAAGTTTTATATAATTCTTATGACCAAATCTCAAATACGAGATGAACGCATCGCCCGCGCATCGCATAGCGGTAAACAAACGAACTAGCGGCTGAATATACTATTTTTTGTAAAGTTTTTGGAATGTTGCGCACAGTAATATTTCTCATGAAATATTAAATAAATAATAATTTTGGATATATGAAAACGTGCACATCAAATTCAATTATTAATATTAAACGAAATTAATGTTAACAATTAATTGCCAGATAACACATGTATGTCCTTTGGAAATCCAAAAGACATCCAATATAATAGACAGGACAGATATCCTATAGACATCCAGGGGTTATCCAATGGACATTTATAGGACATTAATACTTATTATAATACTTAAGAGTTCTAAATTAAATTAAATAGCCTACATAACTGAAAGTAATCATGTATGCGTATTAAATTTTCATAAAATATATTTATAATGATATCTTAAAACGTCCTACAAATGTCCTGAACCGTCCTGGACATATTCAGGATGATCCTGAGGATGTCTTGTGCTGTCTGGGTAGATTTACATGTAATATTGAAAAAATATATCGTACGTATCTTAAATCATAACTTTACAGGCAAATGAAAGACAATTCTCTGTAGCGAAAATATTAGTGGATATCATTGATTTTTACCATCCACTTCTTCCTTCTGTACAATGTTTATATATATACCATGTATATTAAATGTGTACTTAATGTATGTTTTTAAAAGTTAATATTTAATATAAATATATATATATATTAAATATAAATTGCAGTAAAATCAAGTCCACGAAAGGTTACATATGATTTAATTTTTAATTTCTTCTGTTAAAATATATATAATATATAATGTTAAAATATATTATATATATATATTATAATAAAAATTTCTTAATATAAATTATATTAGTAAATAAAATATGGTGATCAGAAAAATTAAAATAAATCTTTCCAACATATAATATATATATAACATATACATATAATATACATTATATATAATAATATTATATGTATTATTTACTTGTATCAATTACACGCACATACGCATGTTTGCAAACACTTACGCATGCACGTACGCATGTTTTAGAAATAATTAATCATAAAATTAAATATTAAAGCGATAATACATAAAAATTTAAAATTATACACATATATATTCCATATTTTATTATTACATTTTTCTCCAATGCTTAGCGATTGTATTATACAAGAAATACAAATAAAAAATACAATAGAATTAATGTAATATATAAAAACTTACCACTGTTGCATATCCACAAATTATGTCTTTCATCTGTCTTTAGCGGAAATCTATATAACCGTTTTCCATGGGATCTTGAATTGGTGCAGTCTTTATACACGCACTTATCGTGAAAATCAACGACGTGACACTGATTTGACATTGCTTTTTATGGTTCTTTACCTCTTTTTATATGTTAAAGTCTACAACAAAAAACACTGCACTCCACACCAAACACAATATATTTCGAACAGAAATGCAAAAATCTGTTACGAATAATAATTGCGTGTAAAATCCTTTACGGATAATAAACACGAAACACGAAACAAAAAGAAACGAAAAAGCTTTTTGTCCTGTGTACTGATCTCGCGAGATCGTTAAGATGATACGCGTGTCGAATGTACACTGATTTGCGGTAAACCGAGTTCATCTGTTTCCTCCGACACACTCAACATAGCTACGGAAAATTTCTTGAGACCTAATATGTGTGTGCGCGTACATGAGTATTTGTAACGCACTATTATTTTGGCATTTCGAGATATGTATCGAAAATTTTGGAATCGACATAATACATTGATATATATGATATACAGGGTGAGTCATTTTAATTAACGCACGCAATTATTTCGGAAACAAAGCATTTTAGAGAAAAATATTTCAGACAAAAGTTTTATGGTTTCGAGGGGGCCATAAGATGGTATCATTGGTTTGACATTGAAGAGTCATTTGAAGGTTACGTAAAGATCACTTCAATTTTTTTAAAGGGCACTTCCTATATTTTATTGCATATTCTTGTAGCTTACCTCAAGAGCTTTCCAATACACTATAATAAAATGTTTTTTCGTGAAGTACTTTTCGAGTTATAAAGCTCCAAAGTTGCAATATTTTGATAAAAATACAAAATATCTCGTAAAATAATCTTTCTGATAGTCTTATCTTACATTATTCGACCAATCAAGGCAAGACCCGAGCATGGTCCAGCCAGTCAAGGCAAGACCCGAGCATGGTCCAGCCAGTCAAGGCAAGACCCGAGCATGGTCCAGCCAGTCAAGGCAAAACCCGAACATGGTCCAGCCAGTCAAGGCAAGATCCGAGCATTCTCTTAGCATCTATCGCAGAAACTGTTCAAGGTTGCCCCCGTTGACTTGAACACATAATCTAATTCTCTTTGCGAAATGGTCGACCGTTTTAAGTAAGATGGCTCTTGATATCGCTCTACAAGCAATTCGAATCCGTTCGATCATGTCTTCTCTTGTCATCAGTTCTCGTTCGTACACGACATTTTTCAAGTATCCCCACAAGTAGAAATCAGGAGAAGTCAAATCTGGTGACCGGGCGGGCCATGCAACTGGACCACCTCGTCCGATCCACCTGCCATTGAAGTTTTGATTCAGAAAATTCTTTACGATTTGTGCATAATGTGGTGCCGCACCATCCAGTTGAATCCACATTCTTCGCCTCGTCTCCAAATCGACTTCTTCGAGTAAAACAGGTAAATGATCCCTTAGTAACTCCAAAAAGACATGTCTGTTCATATTCTCCTCAAGAAAATATGGACCGATGAGATAACCATTGACAATTCCACACCAAACCATTACGCTCCAACGGTGTTGATTATTTACTTGTCTATGCCAATATGGATTGGCATCTGACCAATAATGACAATTATGTGTGTTCAATTCTCCGTTATTTTTAAATGTCGATTCATCAGAGAATAGAACGTATTTGAAAAAATCTGCGTCATGCGCAATCATCCCTATGGCCCATCGACAAAACAGTACACGCTGTTGCATGTCATTTGGAGTTATAGCTTGCGTTAGTGTAATATGGTATGGATGATATTTTCTTTTTCTCAAAATTCTCACGATTGTTCTCTGAGGTATACCGGTTTGTCTAGCTATTTGATGACTGCTAATATGAGGGTTAATATTAACAGCCGCTAAGATAGCGAGAACACGTACATCGTCATCACCATATTCACGATTTACGCAACGGGTCCACTTATCTTGTTGGGCTCTTATCTTAAGACGCCGTATGACAGTATCATTTGGATGTCGTCTGTTTGGGTATCGATTTTGGTAAAGTCTCGCAGCTTCACGATAATTGCCAAAAACTTCTCCCAAAACTAATAAAATATCGATGATGTCTGAAAAAGTATAATCAGCCATGTTCAATATCGTAAAAGTTCATAAGCTTAATGGTTTGAATTAAAGTTGCTTATAGTAATCAGCAGTAATATCGGATTTTGACTAAATAGTTAGTTAGGAATATCAATATGTAATTCAGTGCAATCCCATTTTTAAAAAAAGAAGTCAATGTAGTTATTGATATAAACAACTGGGTTTTAGAAGCTGTGAAAACAACTGATGTTGAATAGTCGCGAAAACAACTGACTTTAAGTAGTCGTGAAAACAATTGATTTTGAATAGTCGCGAAAACAACTGACTTTAAGTAGTCGTGAAAACAACTGGTTTTGAATAGTCGCGAAAACAACTGACTTTAAGTAGTCGTGAAAACAACTGGTTTTGAGTAGCCATGAAAAACTTTTCTCTATCTTGCCTTAAATAGTTATTTTATTTATTTAAAAGGTATCATAAGAAACTTTAAATTATCTTAAAAATTTTTAATAAAAAAACTTTATTAAAAAATTATTAAAAATTATGTAATTGCTTGTTGCAAATTTTTTTTAAAAGAAAAACCATGTCTTTTTTAATGATTATTATGTGCTAAAAAGTATTATAATAACAAAATCGAAAAATTAATATTTTACGAGATATTTTGTATTTTTATTGTTTTGATTAAATATCTATGTTTAAATATCAGTATTTAAACGTTATATGTAAAAAAGGTATAAAAAATCGAAAATAAAACTAATACTTTTATTGCAAAGGTAATAAAAAGGAGGAAAATAATTTTTATACAGATATATGTTATACATTACGTAGAAGGAAAAATGTATTTTATTGTACGTAACATTTAACGAAGATAACAAAAATATTATATAAAATAAGTTATTTTATACGTACAAGAATTATCTTAAAAAAATTATTTTGTTTTCTAGAATCGTTTTATCGAGATTTACTTTAATAATACATTTATATGCGGGACATATTAGTGAATTTACAATTATGGACGTAGCACGGACTCACACCAAACGGTGGTTTACCATGGCATCGAAAGTGGACGTGGCTATGTAGTTCCAAGCGGCTGTAAAATGGACGTAGAGGTGCTGCTGTACGGGACCGAAAAGCTATCGTACGGAAAACGCCGGGATGGCCGCTCTCAGGCTTCTCTCTGGTATAATCTTAAGATGTTATAAACCAATCACAGAGTCGTATTAGCATCTTAAGACATTACTTAAGACGGTCTTGAAGTAAGGACCGACTATGAATACGGGCCAGTCTAAAACATATATGTAATACTACTATATTGTTAGTCACGTATCTTCCCAATAAGCGGTGTTGGCGAAAATGTTACGGTGCAGACGTATATCAACCTCTTGCTTCCACAATTTGTGTACTTGATGTGCAATGCGCATGCGCGCGTTTCCTTGAGCCAGTTTAATCCTAACCCTAACCCTTAGAACATATATAAATGGAAGGGGAATGCCTTTGTTTCCCGATAGAAAAACATGTCGGAAGGAAATGAGAAAGAAAATCATAGTTGCCTCTCTCTTGTGAGTAATTGCTCAAAAGTGCGCGTGCACGGCTTACCGGTTTGGCCCAATGAAAAATAAGGTTACATTAGTTACATGTGTGTGTACACAAAAGTATGTATATCTACAGACACGATGCTTGTATGTGTAGTTACTCACAAGAGAGAGGCAACTACGATTTTCTTTCTCACTTCCTTCCGACAATTTTCAGCCTGTTATTCCCCTTATATATGTTCTAAGCCCTAACCTAACCCTAAGGCTGCGTTCGGGAACATCACTCGTGTGCACACGAGCGTCGTTCTATCTTTGTTTAACTTTTGGTACATAACAAAGATGGAAAGACACTCGTGTGCACACGGGTGATGTTTCCGAACGCAGCCTAACCAGTCAATGAAGAAAGAATCACAGGAGAGAGCATATCGGTAGTGAGGGTAGACTTATCGCGAACGGTAGTAGCCATCTTGAGCATGCACTTTTTTGACGTTTTTCAGGGCCGTGTACAGCCACTTGTTGCCTTACTTGTTCCAATCCGCATTTATTTTGCGCACAATCACCGATTCTAAATAAGTGAGAGGAAGAGCCAATATTAGGCTAAAAAGAAGTTATTAATAAGTGTTAATTATGAGATCATGATGCATTGCCAGGCCTTTGAGATACCTCCCATTAAGGTTATATATAAAATGGTTAGGTCATGAGCTCCGATTACCCATAATGCAATGCAAAGAATTGATGTGTGAGCAGTAGCTGTCCTGGGAAACAGAAGAAAGATGTCCTGGGCATCGGTTGTAAAACAAAAAACGAGCGCGAGCGAGCGTGAGGTAGTAGGGAGAGCTCGTCGGGGCATTAGCGCTGACACCACGGGACCGACCACGTCGTAAAAAACATAACTGTATCTAGTATTATGTTCTGTTAAAGTGTAATAAAGAACTTTTCTCTCATTGTGCTTCTCGAAGTTGTGTATATTCTATTGAGATCCCGACAGTGTTCAAAACAATTGGCGACCGTGACAGGACTTTTCGGAAAAATCGGGAATAGAATTTCTTCGTTGTTTTGGACGTCATGCGACTGGTGCGAGTGAGTGCAAATAGATGGATGCCGTCAAAAAACAGAGGAAGGCCCTCCGTACGGCCTTTACAAAGGCATTCAATGCTTTTACAACGAAGATGGGAAGCGACTGTTCGAGAGAAGAAAAAATAGTGGCATTCCAATTTTTGGAAACAAAAAATCGTCTCTCGCGAGCCTATACGATAAAGTTGAGTGCTATATTCGTGCATTGGAAACGCTGGGCGTGACGATGGACAAACGTGCTGCCATGCTCTATCCGCTTGTCAAGTTGTCTCTGCCGGCAGAGGTCCTTCGAGCGTGGCAACGCAGCGGACATCGGAAAACGATAGAAGCCGACGGGGCGACGCGTGGCGCCGGGCGTAGAATCGCGGCCTGGTAATCGAGAGATTCCAGGTTCGATTCCGCTCGGGTCCCGTCCTTCCCACATGCCTCAAAAGAGGTTTTTCCACAGATTATCATATAAAACTCTATCCTTCCACTTCCCCACATGCCTCAGAAAGAGGTTTCACATTATCCTATAAATAATTTTTCCCAGAAACTTATTCTCACTATAACCTGTTGTTGGCCAGAATTTGTTGATCCACCCTTGATCACAAGCGGCCAGATAAATTGAAAGAAGAAGAAGAAGAAGATAGAAGCCGACGGACAGCGTGAAAGCATCGATCCACTCGCATGGCTTCTTAAATTTCTGCAGCTGGAGGTGGAAAACGAGGAACGCATCGACATGGTGTTGAAAATTTAGACGGTTCGTATACGTGCAATTTTTCGACAATAAGTCAGAATATTATTTACTGTCCAGTGTCGAGTGTCAAAAATGATACCTGGATCGACGAATTACGAGCTAATAATATTATTTTGTCGGATATTGGAAATAAAAGTAATTCTATAGATATTCTTATCGGTACGGACGTAGCTGGTAAATTAATAACTGGTAAAAAATATAATTTAAAGAACAGATTAACGGCTTTAAAGACGCATTTAGGCTGGACAGCGCTAGGCAAATTGCCGAAAGAATGCGAAAGATCTGAAACAGCGGTAATAATCACGACGATGTTCGTGCGGGAGGCCAACTTATGCGATTTGTGGCGTCTAGATGCTATCGGCATTACAGATTCGATCGAAAAGACGGATGAAACGGTAAAAGACGAGCAAACACGAGAGTTTTTGATAAAAACTGCTAAGCAGAACGCTAACGGTCGGTATGAAGTCAGATTACCGTGGACGGAAGATCATGTGCCTGTTTCTAGCAATTACAATATTGCAACAGATTGAAAAAATCCTTGACAAACTTGCGACACAAAATCTGTTAGAAGCGTAATGATACTGTTTTCAAAGAATGGCTGTCGGAAGATGTTATTCAAAGGGTGCCCGACGATGAGATTAACAATTTAGGTCATTACTTACCACATCGCCAGTGGTAAAGATGAACAGCACAACAAAAATACGACCCGTGTTTGACGTCTCGGCTTGTAAAAAGAGATATCCGTCTTTGAATCAGTGCCTCGAAAGAGGTCCTAATTTAATCGAATTAGTACCATCGTCCCTAAATAAATTTCGAGAAGGTGAGATCGGGTGTCAGTATCAGACATAAAGAAAGCATTTTTGCAAATAGTTGTAAACAAGATGGATCGAGATTTTCTTTGTTTTTTTTGCGTAATAAATAATGAAATAGTAGTTTTGCGTCATTGTCGGGTAGTATTCGGCTTAGTTTGCAGCCCCTTTTTATTGGCAGCGATTATTGAGCTACATTTGTCGACTTTCCTGAAAAACACAAATAAAAATAGAAAATCAGCCGAAAAATTAAGAGAATCGTTTTACGTGAATAACTGTGTCACAAGTGTAGACTCGAAGGAGGAATTGAAAACGTTTGTATCAGAAGTCACGTCGATTATGAAAGCAAGCGGTTTTGAACTTCGCGGTTGGGAGAACTCACATGACTCGAGTGAAAATGAAATAACCCTTGTCCTAGGGATTTTATGGAATAAAAGAAAGGACAGTATATCGATTAATCAGACAGTGTTAAATTTAAACAATCCGGACGTAACAAAAAGAGTAATCTTATCCGCGGCGCACAAGGTTTTCGACCCTATCGGCTTCGCATGCTCTACGTTTTTGCTACCTAAGCTATTGCTTAAAGAATTATGGACCGAAAAAATAGATTGGGACGCGAAGGTCACAACAGATAATCAAGCGAATAAATTCGCGAACTGGCGGAACGATTTACCCGCGCTGAATCGGATTGAAATCTCGCGAAAACTCGGCAAAGATGATTTGACGTTACATACGTTTAGCGACGCGAGCGGTTCGGCGTATGCCGCAGCTATTTTTGCGAGGATTGAATATAAAAACGCGGTAAATATTGATCTTTTGAGTGCTAGATCTCGCATAGCGCCCGAAAGGGCTACAATTCCGCGTCTTGAGTTGATGGCGGCCACGATAGCCGTCAGACTTACAACTTTAATAATTAAATCTTAAAAACGAAAGATCTCTAAGACGACGTTTGGGTCTGACTCTACCATAGTATTGGCATGGATTAAGCGCGACATGCAATGGGGAACGTTCGTCTGGAATAGAGTAAAAGAAATACGCGCACTTAGTGAACAGAATGATTGGAGATATGTGCCCGGAGATTTAAACCCCTCTGATTTTCCTTCGCGTGGCTGCAGTCTTACGTAATTAGTACAATCTGAGTGGTGATTAGATTCTCCGTGGCTTTATAAATCAGAAGCAAATTGGCCCATGGTAAAGAGCGATTTCATTGAGGAAGAAATAAAAAGCGAAATAAAAAAATCGACTTTAATATATATTGTTAGCGCGGAAACTTCTACATCTAAAATCGGTAATTACTTTTTGTCTTATAATAAATTAATACGATTTTTAGCATGGATGCATAGATTTTTCATAAATCGCAAAAAAGAAATCGATAAAAGAAAAGGATTAAAAAACGATAATCGTGAAACACGTGAAATACCCAAAATATCGTATTTATCTGAAAGGGCGCGGAAGAAATTAGGTTTGACTTTTGCGGAAATAAAGACGGCAGAAACCAAATTACTTAAATATCTGCAAAATCAGATGTTTACGATCGCATCTAAAGAAAAATTATCTTCGTTTAAGACGAAGAACGAAGACGGTTTGTATATCCTAAAAACTAAGATTTTTAATCGAATTGACGATCTTAACTTTATATGTCCCGTTCTTTTAGACAGCAATCACGATGTAATTTATATGATAGTAAAAAAAACTCACAAATCCATGGGCCATGCGGGAACGCAAATAATTATGAACCACATACGCGAAAGATTTTGGATAATCTCTCTTCGAAAAATAACAAAATGCGTCATTGTTAATAACTTTTTAATAAGCAACGAGCGACGATTAAATTAGAAGAAAAAGTTACTCAGAATTATGTCCTTGACAACATATGTCAAGGTCAATGTCATTGGGGCTAGGTCCCCTATTCGCTATATTTACCAAAGCAAGTCTTCCATACGAGAGTCTGAACACAATTTTGTGTGATGCGGAGGCAATAATCAATGCGCATCCTCTGATGTATATTTCAGAAGATCCTAATGATCTTAGGCCGCTGTTGCCATCAATATTTCTACAAGAAAGTCGGGAATACGGTGTCCCAGACTGCGACATGCTGTATCGCGTAAAATTAGAAAAGAAGTTTAAATACAGGCAAAAGATTCTCGAAGACCTTCGGAAAAGATTTCGCATGGAATACTTAGGTCAACTATTACTAAAAGACGGAAAAAAGAAAGAAACTCGAAAGATAAAAATCGGCGACGTCATTCTGATCGGTGACGACACACACAAACGTATAGATTGGCCGCTTGCACGCGTAGTGGATGTAATTCCGGGCCGCGACGGTCAAGAGAGAGTTTTCGTTTTAAAAACCAAAAAGGGTTTATTTAAAAGACCTATACAAAGAGTTTATCCGTTAGAAATAGAGCAAGGAGAGTCAGAGGATTCCACTAAGGACTTATGTAAGCGAGCGAGTTCCAAAAAACTTAGCAATAAGACAAATAATTGTAATAATGACGAACGACTTATCTGTGAACAAAAAGACGGCGATCCAAAAATTGTAACCACGCGAAGTGGACGAATCATTAAAAAACCGGATTGTTTCGAGTATTAGTATAAGGTTTTATTTTAAGAAAAAATGTATTTAGTTGATACTTCGTAGTTTCCTTTCATACTATTTTAATATTTTGATATTTTGTTCATTTAATTTCAAGGTAGCGTTTAAGCTAAGGTAAGCTTTATGATAAATACCTCGTAATATTTCAAATTTTGTATGTTTTTTTCCAAAGAAAAGGGGAGAGAATGTCCTGGAAAACAGAAGAAAGATGTCCCGGGCATCGGTTGTAAAACAAAAAATGAGCGCGAGCGAGCGTGAGGTAGTGGGGAGAGCTCGTCGGGACATTAGCGCTGAGACTACGGGACCGATCGCGTTGTAAAAAACATGACTGTGTCTAGTATTACGTTCGGTTAAAGTGTAATAAAGAACTTTTCTCTCATTGTGCTTTTCGAAGCTGTGTATATTCTATTGAGATCCCGACAGCGTTCAAAACAGAAAGAGATGCTAAATAAGGTCGACTGTTATTGGCTCACACATCGATCCTTTGCATTGCATTATGGGTAATCGGAGCTCATAACTTAACCTTCTGATATATAATCTTACTTCCCGTATTTCTGTCATGCTGCAATTCGTCCTTGAGCGGCCATCTTGAGCATGCATATATATAGTCACTTCCGTCCGCTTGCTTAAGGTTTTCGTACACAAATTGACATAGCTGTATATGCATAGCATAAGACCGTCTGGACCAATGAGCATGCTATGTAAATCAATATGGCGATTTTATTTCGATGCTCATTGGTCCAAACGGTCTTATGCTATACATATGCAGCTATGCCAATTTGTGAGGCCCTTTAGCACCAAATGCTCTCTCCTGTGGTCAGGGTTGGGTAGGTATTATACTCGATGTATTATACCGGGTTTTTTCCATGTATTATACATAGTATAATCATAGACATATAGAATGGACTGAGCATTGCGATAGACAAACACACGCTCGCTGTAGAAAAAGAGGTACTATATAGGAGGCCTATTTTGTCTCTTTTCTTAGCATCTCATTGGTGATTTTATCCCCCTCCATATAGAAAATCCGGTCTATATATCTATGAGTATAATACGTCGTGAGTTCAACCATGTATTATACGTATGATGTTCGAATGTGATTGGTTCTTATTCCTAGAACCAATAGTAGTATAGCAAGGAGAGTTTTAACTCAGATCCTCTGAGGGGGGGTGAGGGGCGAGGGGAAACCGGCGCGGGGGGTATGACGTCACGCGGGGGAACCGCGGCGAAACCGGTGGGCGAGGGGTCCGTGGAGGGGGGAGGTGGCCGCGCGCAACGGATGGGCGAGGGGTCCGCAGAGAAGAGGGGGACCGCGGCGAAACCTGTAGGCAAGGGGTCCGCGGGGAAAAGGGAATGCACGCGTCCGCGAGTAGGTGTGAGAGAGATAGCGCGAGGCGTCCGCAATGTGTGGGAGAGAGATAGCGCGAGGCATGCACGTGGATGATGCGAGATACGGCGTTCGTAAGACGGTGGGTATGAGGGAGATAGCGCGAGGCATTCGCAATGTGTGGAAGAAGGATAGCGTTCGCATGCACTTGGCAGAAGGATAGCGCACGAGTAGGAAAAGGATAGCGTTCGCATTGGCGTGGGAAAAGGATGGCGTTCGCATGCACTTGGGAGAGAGAGAGAAAGAGATAGCGCGAGGCGTTCGCGTGTAAAAAAAGAAAAGAAGAAGGCGCAGAAATAATTGACATTTTTATATATAATTGTAACGGGGTTACTTTTCGCGAGCGCGCGCGGATGAACTCGGTCGGGATCAGGGCTCGTGAAAAGATGAGACACACGAAAAGCTTGAGTTATAATATAGCTTATTTATTCCTCTCTTTCGGAGATGGTCTATGTACAATGTGTTTCGGGCGCTAGCGCGCGGCGGATAATGCAACGCGTTCGGTGCAGGTTGCTTGCGTTAGTCGATGCGCGCTGTTCGATGTATCGAACCGTTTAAGATATTCGGCGGCATCCGGCGGGGCCGTGTTTATGTTGACGTGTAGTGAAGCGAGGGGGGGATTTAAGGCGGGAGGAGGCACGAACCAAGCATCCATCTCTTCCGTGGCAGCGGCACTGTCGTGTCTGTGTAGGGCGTTTACACACTTCCTCAGCCCGACAAATAATTGTTAGAAAACAACATTTGCGGGTCTGAAAAAATATGCGAGGTACAAGTGGCTGAATCGGGAATCGAACCCGAGTCTTTCGCTTTCCGGGCAACTGCTCTTACCACTGAGTTATTCAGACCTCGCACCTTACGCCACTCTAACACAGTACATACGACTCCAGAGCGATGTTGGAATCTCGCTCAATGGATGCAGTGCCGATTGCCACGGAGAGACGACATCCCCAGCACGTCTCCAGAGCGGTCCAATCATATTAAACGATTGAAAATTGGCCCCCGTAGCCGCTCAGCGATGAGTCTTGATTCATCACCAGTATGAATGGAAGCCTCCTCGAGTAGTCCATCCTAAACCACTACGCCTAAGCAGCCCCCTCTTCTGCTCCCAATTAATAATACGATCTTCCACCGTCACCACAAGGTGGATCTAGTGGACAGATTACCAGCACTTACGCTGGCGCAGATGTACACCGCAGAGTGAAAAAAATAAATAATATTTTTTACACCGCGAAAACGCGCAAGAAATCGGGCGCGGTCGATCGGCGCGTGTACGGCAAGGCCGTGTTTATTTTGACGGCGCGCGAAACGCGCAAGAAACAAGGCGCGGTCGATTGGCGCGGGTATGGCAAGGCCGTATTTATTTTGACGGCGCGTGGAATTGTATCGGGTGCTGTGATTATTATCTCGGCGCGATTCTACTTGCTGGATTACGGTAACACCGTGTCGGTGCGTTCGCGTGTTCTTTTCCGCGTATTCCCAGGTGTGCGGGAGGATGCGGCCGGAGATCGAGAATCCTCGATCGGGCGGAGAACTCTCCGTCCCTTGTTTCCGTACGCGGATAGAGAATGGCTATCTGGAGTCGGGAAGCCTCGACGGAGCGGCGAACTTGCCCACGGTCCGATAAGCACTAGCGGTCGGATCTTATACCGAATCTCCGCTATCGTTCGATGAGGTCGGACTTTTGATCAGTGATGCAAACTCTGCGGTTTCTGCCCGCTACCAGCGCATGTGGAGGAGGTAGCGCATACAAGGAACGAGTCCTGTACGTGTGCGCTCGGCGCTCGGGCAGAATCGGGTAGTAGAAGAGAACAGATATACAATGCGCTGTCTCTTTCTTTCTCGAGCGCGAGCTATAGCTATAGCTGCGATATCGAGAATACACGTAGCGGCTTGCGTATTATACGCGTACTCATTTATTCAATCCTCGTATAAAAATGTATAAAAATTACAAATAAAATAAATCTAACAATTATTTTTAATCTTATAATTATTTTACACATCAAAAATGTTAATTAAATAAAAAGAGCGTAAATGATAGGAATCCCACTCTTGGCCAACATATACGTCTTTTCTTTACGAAATCAATTGTTATTAATTTAAAAAAATGATTTGATGTTAAAAAAATAAATAAAAAATTAAATTATATGTCAATCATGTTCTAAATAATTTATTCTATTATTTATTTTTTTTATAAATAGTCAACGTATATGTTGTTGCTCAACGGAAACCACGGGAAGATGGTGGTCTCTTCTGTCAGGAGGAAATGTAAAAAAATATTTTTTTACATTTCCAAAGAATGCAGATAGAATATAGGATAGAAGAAAGGATAGACATAGAGTAAATATAAAAAAGAATAGATATAAAAGAACAGATACAAAAGAATAGATATAAAAAATATAAAGGAATATTAGAGGTCAAAAATGGAAAAAAGTATGCTTTGTTTAATATAATATTGAAAATATAAAAATATTAAAAATATTTTCAACAATACAGCTAAATTATTACAGCTGTGCATAGCTGTAATAATATCATTAATAACTGGCAACTACAGTTATTAATTGAAATTAACAGAATAAATAAATAAACAAGTTAATATATATTATATATTATATAAATATAAATAATATAATAAAAACAACCACAAAATAGAATTTAATTTATATAACAAGACAATATAACATAAAGGATTCTGGATATGATAAAAATATATCATTTTAACATATTTTTTAGAATTCCGATTAATAATCAAAATATTATATATTTTGATTTTTTGATTTTTTCAAGAGATGTTCTACATTTTAAACTGTAACTGTAGATATATATGTATAAATTTTTCTACATTTTGTTACTATACAGTAAAACAATTTTAAAATTAACTTTATATTTTATTATTTTATTGCTTTATTATTTCTTCTTATTTTGATAATGGGAATACCGCCGGATCTAATTTTACTTAATGAATTATTGACCTAGAGGAAAATTACTTTATCAAATATATAAAAATGTGTGTGTGTGTGTATGTGTAATCTGCAAATGTATATTTTATTTTTTATATTGTTTTTATTTTATTTTATTTTTATATTATTTTTATTTTATTTTTGATATTGTTTTTATTTTACTTTATTTTTATATTATTTTTATTTTACTTTATTTTTATATTATTTCTGTTAATTTATTTTTTTATATTATTTATATTATAGATATTTTAATAACAAACTTGTGGTTATTTATTAAGCTGATTTGGAGGTCAAAAAGCTTGTCGACAACCAGGTTGTCATTGGAGGCGAAGCTTTCTAGTATGAATTTCGCAGCTAAGAAGACTAGTCTGAATTTGAGTGGACCGATGCCGGATTCAGCGAGTAAAACGTTTGAAGGGGTCGATTGTCTTAGGCCAAGGCTTATCCGGATAGCCTGTCTTTGAATTTTTTCTAGCTTTTCCAATTGGGTAAAGTTATTAATGCGAATGAATGGAAAGCTATACTCTATTGAGCCTCTGATCAAGGATTTGTAGATGTTGAGGAGTGAACCAGGGTTGGCACCCCACCAGACACCTCGCAGTGATTTGAGTATGTTTAAGAGTTTAGTACATTTTTTAGATAAGTATTCTGTGTGCAGATTGCCGTGGAGTTTTGAGTCCAAGATAATACCGAGAAATCTGTGAGACATGGAAGATGTGACCACCGAGTCCCAAAGGTTGATTTAATAGGAGGGTGATTTTTTTCTACGTCTGGAGAAGACGATTAGGGCTGACTTAGATGGAAATATCGCGAGGCCTTTAGAGTCTAGGTGGGCAGCGAGCTTGTTTGCAGCTATTTCGAGAGTCTTTAGAGACTGGTCGATGTTTGGGGATCTAGAGAAGATAGCTATGTCATCGGCGAATTGGACTATTTCACATTTTCTACCGATAATTTTTTGGCATTTTGAGATGTAAATGTTAAAGAGAAGAGGGCTTAGGATTGAGCCCTGGGAGACGCCCTTGTAGGAGTAAAAAGGGTTGAAAATTTCTCCATTTATAACGAATTGTAGTTTCCTTCTATGTATGAGATTGTATATAAATTGACACAGTTTCGGAGGGAGGCCAAGTTCGATTAAGTCGTCCGTAAGGATGTTTGGAATGACGTTATCGAAGGCTCCGACGATGTCTAGAAACAAGCAGGCTGTGGGTTGGTTAAGGGCGAAACCTGTGTAAATATCAGAGAGGAGAATGCCGAGGTTATCATGGCAGGATTTTCTTTTTCTGAATCCGAATTGTCTTGACGGATGCAAATTCTTTTTTTCAATCCACCATTCTAGGCGGGAGTGGATGAGTTTCTCCATGAGTTTTAGAAGACAAGAAGTGAGAGAAATTGGTCTGTATTTGCCCGGGGAGTTTTTTGGGATTAAGAAGACAATAGAGTGTTGCCAAGACTCAGGAAAAGCTCCTTCTATAAATAGATTGTTGAGAATGTTTAGCAAGATGGGTAAGTATTGTTCCGGCAAAATGGAGATCATTTTGTAGTCGATTTGGTCCATTCCTGGTGAGGATTTTGTTTTGAGGCTTTTGATGTGACTGATGAGTTCAGATAAGGTAAAAGGATTATCGAACATACTGCAAGATACTGAGTTAGGGAAGTCTGCGGCAGAAAAAGATTGTTTGCAAAGAGCAGAGGGGGGGGGGGGCAGAGAGATGAAATTAGGTTTTTAATTCCTTCGGGAGTTTCGAAGTTAGAAGAGATTTGAAAGGTAGACAGGCCCAGATGTTTGGACTTAAACCTTTTAATCATTTTCCATAATTGTTGAAGAGGAGTATGTTCGTTTATGGTACTGCAGAAATTTCTCCATCCCCTTCTCTTTGCTGATCGTAGAGTGCGTTTGGCTATTGCGTCTAATTTTTTTAGGTTTAGGTAGTTGGAAAAGGAAGGGTTTTTTCTGTATGAGCTTGTAGCCTTTTTACGGTTAGAAACCGTCGTTTCGCATTCGTCGTCCCACCATGGGACAGGGAGAGTGGAGCGCTTAGGAGTCGATTTTTGGTGGTTGGATTAATGTAGGCGGGGATGGAGAGGAACTTGCTTCTTAATGTGGGAAATGAAGTTTTCGTATGATTCTAAAGCGGATGGAGCGTTGGAGATAGAGTCCAGAAGAGAGGGGTAGTTTTGAGTGAGATTCAAAACGAATTGAGCTTGATCTGTTTTCTTCATCTTGATTTTATGGGAAAAGAAGGTGCGTCTTTTGACTGCGCAATTTACTGCAATAGAAATGGGGAAGTGGTCGCTGAAAAGGAGGTCGGAGAGAACTACTGTTTCGCACAAACTATATATTGCGGGAGAAGCAAAAGATAAGTCAATGACTGACTTGGACTGGTTAGGTCGGCTGAGATAGGTGGGCGAGCCGTCGTTGAGGCAGATGAAGGAGTGGTCCAGTGCAGAAGACAACAAGGCTGCGCCTGAACTGTCAATGCGGCTAAAGCCCCATTCCGTGTGGTGACTATTAAAGTCTCCAATTAAGAGAGAGATAGGATAGGAATTGCTGAAGTTAAACAGTTCGTTCCATTCTGTAGCGCGAAGTGGGGATTGAGGAAATCTGTAAATTGAAGAGATTTGAAGAAATTGGTTTCCAATCGGAATGATTATAGATTGACATTCGACTTTGTTAGGAATTTGGAAGCAGTCATCTAAAGTTTTGAAGGGAATATTGTGTTTGATGGCTAAGGCGAGCCCACCTGAGTTGCGTGAAAGACTGTCTTTTCTAACGATGTGAAAATTTTGGAGAGAGAATACTGAATCTGGGTTAAGCCAGGTTTCAGATAGCGCGATGATGTCGAATTCGTTTGCAATTGATCTGAGCGAGTCAATTTTATTTGAAATGGAGTGGCAGTTCCATTGTAAAATTTTGATGAGAAAGGAGGAATCTAAAGCTGCGTTTATGTTAGATTGAACCACGGGAAGTAGGAAGCGTGGGTATGGGAGGACAAGAATTGTCAAGATCTTGGAGGATTTTAAATAGGTCATCTTGAATCCCAAAAGCTTTTAGGAGTGGAGAAATCTTTTCTAAGATGGTCTTTATGAGTGGTATCAAAGGGGAGAAAGATGGCTGGAATTCTGGGGAAGGAGGAAAGAAGTGGGGAGGGGGGGGCGTTAAAGGGAGGATGGGAGTGATTGGGAGAGGAGAGGTCGGAGAAGGGGGATGGGGAGGGGGAGGAGGGGGAGTGGAAGGCAATGCCGTTAGGATATGATGGGAGACGACCGTCCGGGGAGATAAAGAGTGAATTTGGAGGGAAGGGTTGATTGGTGCAGGAGGAGGGGTTACGGTTGCATTGTTTAGAATAGAGAGGGGAGGGGGAAGTTTTGTTGACAGCGGGGTGAGGATGCGAAGGCGAATAGGAGGGCGAAGAGGGGGCACCGTTATTAGAAGAAGAAGAGTGATATGGGTTGTGGGGTATCGTTTGTAAATTTTTTACGACGTTTGCATAAGATTGCGGGGAAAGAGAGGGAGGGGATGAGTGATATGAAGAGTTGGTATACAGGATGTCTGGGGTGGGAGAGTTACTAAGCTCAGGAAAATTTGAGAAGTCAATACGGTTAAGTTTTCTGGTGTTGTTTCCGCGGATGGTTTTTTTAGCTTCTAGGATGGGAATATTTTTGTGTGCGGCTAGTTCGAGAATTTGTTTTTGTAAGAGCCATTCGGGACAAGAAGGATCATTTGTCTTATGAGGGCCTTTGCAGTTGATGCATGATGGGGGCTGGTTTATTTTTTGGCAAGGAGAGGTATTATCATGGGATTTATCCCCACAGTGGATACAGCGAGGCTGCCCTCTGCATTGGGACTTTATGTGTCCATATCGATAACAGGAGTAGCAAAGAGAAGGTTTGGAGATCAAGAGAGAAACTTCATACCTGACCATATACAAGTAGAGAAACTGCGGAACTGTCTGTCCTTCAAAAGTAATTGCGATGGATTTGGAGGGTGAGTAGTTCACCGATCTTGTGGATGGATCAATAATCTTTCTGCTGAGCCTCCGCACGGAGATGATCCCGACCGAGCTGTCAATTTCTTCCTTGATAGTATTTTCAGCGAGGTCTAGTGGTACATTTCTTATTACTCCTTGTCTCGATACTCTGTAAGAAGAAATATAGGCAATTAGGTTATTCGAATTGAGAATTGGATTATTGATTAGACTGTTTGCCGCTTCCCGCGTTTTAAGTTGTACTGATACTTTAGAGAAGCCTAGTTTCTTGATTTCTGTTATATCCTTTTTAAGAGTGGAACTGAGAAGACGGCCCACTGTGAGAGGGTGGATGGAAGAGTTGACTGATCCTGTGGACGTAACAACAATTTCAAATGGTCCTTGAGAAGAATTGGAATATCTGTTTGCTAAGACAGCGTCTGGAATCTGCTTCGAAGCATTAAGCTTTTTTGGAACAGAATTTTCCTCGTCTTGGATTTTTTGAGATTGTCTCTTGAGGGTAGAGGAACTAGTGTAACCTTGGTCGCTTGCATCTCTTGAGATTTTAGAGGCGGAAGAGGAGGGTTCATTCTCAGGCCGAGTTTCCTGATTGGACTGTGGAGTGTGATTTTTCATGAGTTGACTCAGCCTCCATATCGCTGTCCGGAGAATCATTTGACAGTGGAGGGAGAGAGCTGGCAATCATATTGAGAATTGCTTCCTGCGTTTCGGGATCACTTTCGTTGTCCGTGGCGTTAAAACCTTTTTTTTACGGGTGACCGACTTCTATCCCGCGGAGGCGGCATGGTTTCATTTGGTTAATAAAGTTATGGCGAAAGGTAAAAGCGATGCACTGAGGTGATTTGGTGGAGAAAGCGTCAAAAAACATTGACAGAGAATAACACAGCACAATGCGTTTCGCGAGCGAAAAGATTATACAAGATGGCCGGCCCGCACCGGACAAAGGCCCGATGCGTAGCAGACCGATTATTACGTGAAAAACGGTCTCCTGATTAGTCTACGTGGTAGGCGAGTACACTGTTAAGAAAAGATGAGCTCTAGTTAGAGCTGTTGTGCAACAGTTCTATTTATAATAGCGGCAACTCGGCACAAAATCGGCACAAACCAAAGAACGCGCTTAACTCGAACCGTCTTGCTCGACGTCGCAACCGGAAGTCTCTTACAAGTCTATTAAGGGGATCCAAAAGTGACGGCCGAACTCCGACGGGTTAGCGCCCTCATCTAAGCGTAACTAAAATTATCGATAATACCGACCGAAATGATCGATAATATCAATAATTTTAGTTCCGCTGTTACCGATATTAATATTTCTGCATGTTTCTTTTATGCATATTTGAAAGAGAATCGTGTTCAATATGTTGAAATCGGACAACATCGTGTATTTCTACTGCTCTATTGCCTCGCACGCATATCTAAGCGTATTTAAGCGTATAGATAACAGTATAATATAGCGACGTGTCTGCCTTTATCACATATTTGAACATAATTTCACATTGTTCATACGGGCTATGTGTCTTCCCATATATCTTCCAAGAGGAATAACATTTGGTTAGGTGTTATATATATAATTGTGTATATATATATGTATATGTATAATATGTACATAGACGTATACAGATGTATGTGTATGATATACATATATTCTGAATATTATCATGTAACTTTCTATAAGTTGCGATCTATGCAATGCAGCTAATTTTTTTCAATCGATATAATCAATGGATATATAACAACAATGTATTATTTATACAAATATATATTATATTGTCTTTTTTTTGTTCGTATACATAAATGTTTATATATTTGTAATAAAGATTTATAATACATTGTTTGTCTCGATCGCAACAGAATAATATATCGCCTCTGGCATATATTTTTTAACACACACGCAAATCGCATCTAGTGTGAAATAACAACCAGCTCACGAATTGATCGCCTCTGGCATATATTTTTTAACACACACGCAAATCGCATCTAGTGTGAAATAACAACCAGCTCACGAATCGATCGCCTCTGGCATATATTTTTTAACACACACGCAAATCGCATCTAGTGTGAAATAACAACCAGCTCACGAATCGATCGCCTCTGGCATATATTTTTTAACACACACGCAAATCGCATCTAGTGTGAAATAATAACCAGCTCACGAATCGATCGCCTCTGGCATATATTTTTTAACACACACGCAAATCGTATCTAGTGTGAAATAATAACCAGCTCACGAATCGATCGCCTCTGGCATATATTTTTTAACACACACGCAAATCGCATCTAGTGTGAAATAACAACCAGCTCACGAATTGATCGCGTCTGGCATATATTTTTTAACACATGCAAATCGCATCTAGTGTGAAATAACAAGCAGCTTACGAATTGATCGCCTCTGGCATATATTTTTTAACACACACGCAAATTGCATCTAGTGTGAAATAACAACCAGCTCACGAATTGATCGCCTCTGGCATATATTTTTTAACACACACGCAAATTGCATCTAGTGTGAACTAACAACCAGCTCACGAATTGATCGCCTCTGGCATATATTTTTTAACCAAAGCGAACATGCAAAACGCATTTGGTGTCAAATATTCTTAAAACAACCAGCTCACGAACTGACTGCCTCTGGCTAACTAACTACTGTAGCACTAACTACTATTATATATAAAATACAAATATAATAAATTTTCAATAAAATATCAAAATAAGCAAAAGACTGCGTTCTTATTTTTCAGAGATTTATGTTATATATTCGGCATTACTTATATATATACACTGTGTATACACACACGCGCGCGCGCACACAGACACACACACGCACACATATATATACATACATACATAGCTTGTCTCACCACCTCCGTACAATAATGTATTGTAGGGATCAGCACTGTACAGCTGAGCGCTCACGCACACTACCGGGCGCACGTCGGTGAACCGCGCTCTAGCTGTAACAGCTGAGCGCTCACGCACACTACCAGGCGCGCGGCTCACCGACGTGCGCCCGGCTAAAGATCGGCGATGATTGACTTGTGTATATATATATATATATATATATATATATATATATATATATATATATATATATATATATATAAGTAATTAAAGTAAGTTAATTTAAATTTTTATTTACAAAATTAATTATGAAAAAAATTTATTCTGATATCTTCTGTAAATAATTATTATTTATAAAATTATTTTACATTTACTTTCTTAGTAATTTTTTTAAATTGGAGAAAACTTGTCAAAAACATTTTTTGAATTGAGATTATACAATTCCTGAGTTTATACAAAAAAAAAAAAAAAAATAAAATGGCTTATTTAATGTTTAAATTTATATTGATTTCTATCGTTTTACTTTAATTTAAATTATTATTAAATTTTATTTACTTACATCTGTTTTATATAATTATTTAATTATATATACACATATATATTAGAATCTATTTATATATATATACATATATATATATATATATATATATACATATATATATATATATATATATATATATATATATATAAACATGGTGCCCCATCAAAAGTGGGCACCCTATTTGATCTTATGAATTAAAAAAATTAAATTATAACAAATATTTATGAAATACTTTATTGCGGACATAGTGATTGCTAACAAAAATTATAACGGAAAAATATGCATAATATTTTTGTATTAATATGAATATTTCGATAAAATAAAAGTTATACCCTTTCAGACAAATACAATGATGTATGATGCTAATATTTTACATATTATGTTTATATTTTACGAGTTTTATCGGTTGCCGTATCGTGGGACCAAAAGCGAAAAGGTAAATGTTACCCACGAAATTTCAAGCCAATAAAACTCGTAGAGCATGTAAAATATTTACATTAAATAATACATTGTTGTACCCGTCTGCAATAGTGCTACAATTATTATTATTATTATCTTTTTATTGAAATTTAATATCATTATGAAAAAAATATGCATATTTCTCCGTTCATAAACACAGATAATTGTTGTAAACAATTACGCTTACAATAGAGTTCGGTTTAAATAATTTACTTGTTATGATTTTTCTCTTTTAGTTTTAAATATAAAAGAAGTTTGCCACTTTTGGTGGGACATCCTGTATAAAATAAATTTTTTACGTAAACAATTCATTTTATACAGGATGTCCCACCAAAAGTGGCAAACTTCTTTTATATTTAAAACTAAAAGAGAAAAATCATAACAAGTAAATTGTTTAAACCGAACTCTATTGTAAGCGTAATTGTTTACAACAATTATCTGTGTTTATGAACGGAGAAATATGCATAATTTTTTCATAATGATATTAAATTTCAATAAAAAAAAATAATAATAATAATTGTAGCACTATTGCAGACGGGTACAACAATGTATTATTTAATGTAAATATTTTACATGCTCTACGAGTTTTATTGGCTTGAAATTTCGTGGGCAACATTTACCTTTTCGCTTTTGGCCCCACGGTACGGCTAATTTCTAATTCGTGTCTTACAGATTAACGTATATCACGTTGTCATTTGATCATAACAATGAGGCAGAAAATAGACTTATCGCATCGTCAAAAATGAAAAGATATATGTCACCTACGAGATTTCAAACCGATAAAACTCGTAAAATATAAACATAATATGTAAAATATTAGCATCATACATCATTGTATTTGTCTGAAAGAGTATAACTTTTATTTTATCGAAATATTCATATTAATACAAAAATATTATGCATATTTTTCCGTTATAATTTTTGTTAGCAACCACTATGCTCGCAATAAAGTATTTCATAAATATTTGTTATAATTTAATATTTTTAATTTATAAGATCAAATAGGGTGCCTATTTCTGATGGGACACTATGTATATATATATAAAAAATAAAAAATTGTGCCAACCCTCGTGAGCGAGTAGAGCAAAGGGCTTTTATATTCAGTTTACTATGTTCTACGCGATGACAAGTGTTGGTACAATCTTTTTGCGTGAAGTTGGCACCCGACTTTAACCAAATCAAATTTTGAAGTTTGTTTCTCATAAAATTGCGCCTGCAGATGATTGTAGTAATAATTATTTTGTTTATAGTTGAAAAATAAACAAATAAATTAACAACAAATAAATTAGTGAAACTACGAAATGTTAACTAACAAGAAACGTAATTAAAGTAGACAATCAGGAGCAAGCGCAGTGTATAGGGCGCAATTAGATTTATTGACAATAGAAAATTATATGTAAATAAAATTCGCGAACGTTTCGGTCTTTTTTAAGACTCTCTTCAGCGCAAAACAAAATTAATAGATAACTTTTACATAATATTATAAATCAATGATCGCAAATAAATAAATACATAATAATAAATAATAATAAATAAATAAATAAATAAATAATTAATAGATAAATGGTACAACTATCAAATAAATAAGAGTCAACCGCCGCATAACAAGTCAGTAAATATAAAAATCAAATGTCAACGGAATAGAATGATTGATATAAAGGTTTTCCGTTGACATTTGATTTTTATATTTACTGACTTGTTATGCGGCGGTTGACTCTTATTTATTTGATAGTTGTACCATTTATCTATTAATTATTTATTTATTTATTTATTTATTATTATTTATTATTATGTATTTATTTATTTGCGATCATTGATTTATAATATTATGTAAAAGTTATCTATTAATTTTGTTTTGCGCTGAAGAGGGTCTCAAAAAAGACCGAAACGTTCGCGAATTCTATTTACATATAATTTTCTATTGTCAATAAATCTAATTGCGCCCTACACACTGCGCTTGCTCCTGATTGCCTACTTTAATTACGTTTCTTGTTAGTTAACATTTCGTAGTTTCACTAATTTATTTGTTGTTAATTTATTTGTTTATTTTTCAACTATAAACAAAAATTCTTGTACTACAAACAACTACAAACGATTTTAGATTATAATCTGATGTCAGTTGCGCTCTAATTATAAATAAATTCCTTACTGTCATTTAAAAATCGCTATCATATTTATATTTCAACTGCAAACAAAAAAATTATTACTTCAATCACCTGCAGGCGAAATTCTATGAGAAACAAACTTCAAAATTTGATTTGGTTAAAATCGGGTGCCAACTTCACGCAAGTCAATCTGTATTGGATTTATCTTATATACAGGGTGTCCGAAAATTCGCGAAACACCCTTTAAGAGAAGGTAGAGGGTGTTGTTCTGAACAGAAAAATCCTGTAACATTTTTTTATATAACGCTTCATAAAGGAGTTATTATTGAGTAAAGTCTGGCCAATCTGCGCCAACCTTTAGCCGGGCGCACGTCAGTGAGCCCCGCGCTGCGAAGTGTGCGCCGCCGCACACTACTATATTCTATCCAAAAAGAGAATGACCTCGGTTCGCGCATAAGCGGGCAAAGTGGGGAGAACATGGCGAGATACTCAATACCGTATACGTAGATACGGCTCCCTCGGGCCAGGGACTATTATCTCATGTCAGTTTAAAAAATTAAACGGATGAAATAATCTCGATTAATTTCAATATGACATAAAATAGAAATCTGATTCTTACACGTGATACGAAATTAAAATAAAAAATAATATGACAGGCAATTATAAGAGCAAGAGTTGTAATATATTTGAATTACACAAAACCAAGTAGTTCTGTCAATTGAGTAACAGCATCTTTATTTGAAATTTCTTGATTGTCTTTTTTCAATTTTTTATGCGAATTAATAATAATAAGCTTCTGATTGCTATGGATCAACTGAAAATATAAATGAAAAATTAACCTTATAAACCTTATAACCAATATAGCCTTATTCAAACAATTTATTAAATTTCAACATATCTTTCTCGTAGTGAACTCATAAAAGGACACTTTAAACTTTAAAACTACAATCTCCGATATACTATATAATAATAATTAATTTATAATTTTTTCATCATTGTTTATCTGGCCTCGTTTATTTTTCTTCACAGGAGATTACATTAGTAGCACTTCAATATTCAATTCTTCCATCGCACTTTGTAAATACTTTTGTGGAAGAAAAACACTAAAAGTTAACTCATAGGGTTATATTGAGATTAAATAATTACAACTGTCAAATGATCGGGGGGACCTGTCACTCGTTGCTAGCACTGACAAGCTGCATGAGCGATACGGCGATGTGGTGGGGGCTTTCTAAGATGGAGACTTGCGCGAAACGGACGAATTTTCGTCCGGACCGAAGTCATTCTCTTTTTGGATAGAGTATAGGCGCGCGACTCACCGACGTGCGCCCGGCTAAAAGTCGGCGCTGATTGACCAGACTTTACTCAGTAATAACTCCTTTATGAAGCGTTATAGAAAAAAATGTTACAGGACTTTTCTGTTCAGAATAACACCCTCTACCTTCCCTTAAAGGGTGTTGCGCGAATTTTCGGACACCCTGTGTAAATATACTTTATATATAAATAATACTAACCTTTTGACCCTTATTCTTTTTAAGGAAAATCTTCGGACAGAGAGAGGCAAGCGTTTGTCATTATATTTTTGTCCCATTATGTGGACACACTATATATTAAAAATTAAAAACACAAAAACATAGTTTTTTCAACGTGTTATAACGCGTTATAACGGTTGAGCGCGCGATAATCTCTTGTTACGCGTATGTACAAAACACACGCGACAAACTGAGACTGAGCTGCCGCGCACTGATATGATCGCATTCGTCTGTTTGCATGTGTGTGTGCGTACAGCCGACTTACTGCCCAATACATACATACTTACGTACTGACTGCTATAGATATCGCGTTATGATGAAAATGAAAACTAATGCACATCTTTATAAATGTTTATCTTTATAAATGAATACTGTATAACCGAATAAAAACATTGTTTTTATATTGCTAAATTAATTTTATACATAAAAACATTATTTATATTTAACGAAAACATTATATAAAATTAATTATATGGATTATTCTGTATAATTAATAATAATTGTATTATCTTTGTATATTACACATTATATGCTATATACAAGGTGTCCCTCAAAATTTCAAAATTTAAATTTTGCAATGGAATAATTCTGGAAATATTAAATAACATAAATTTTTATCAATTTATTTTTAAGCAGTATTTTCTAAAATGTAATAGCTTTCACTTTACAACTTATGATTTAGATGATCGCCTGTGATTCGTGCGTCTAATAATTGATAACCGAGCATTTAAAGTTTCACTTACTCTATATACAATAATTAATTGATAAATTACCAAACTTTAATTCATGCGTGAGAGAGTAATATACATGTACGCACTAATATATCGCAATTTCTAATATCTTCTTTCTTTCGATCATATACTTACTCTGTTTCTCTCTGTATCTCTCTTTCTAATCGTTCGCTTACTACGTACTGCATATCGCTTAGCTTTATTCTTCTAGCATATTCGCTTACGCGTTTACTCGCGCTTCTCTCTCTCTCTCTCTCTCTCTCTCTCTCTCTCTCTCTCTCTCTCTCTCCTTTTGTTCATTCATTATTCTTTCATTCTCATTATTATATTTTTGTATTTGTTCAACATTTATTGTTCTATTTTATTTTTATCTCTCTACACGTAAATAAATAAATTTATTTATTTTTATTTTAAATAGCATAAATGAGATATACAATACGTTATTTTCTTTTTTTATTTTACTATATATAGTTAATACAATACATAATTACGTTTCACTTTAGTTAAATACATCACATGCACATACAAAAATACACACGCACACGCACACATACATAATACTTTTTTTATTTATAAAATATACAATATCTTATTTACGCTTTATAAAATAAAGATGAATAAATTAATTTATTATCATGTAGGAAAACAAGAATAGAAAGAATAAAATTTGAGCAAATAAAAGAATATAATAATGGGAATGAAAGAATACAATAAAGAACAAGCAGAGAAAGAGAGAGAGAGAGAGAGAACGAATGAGGAGCAAGCGAGATAGCTAACATGAAAGACTTCCGAAGTCTCGCTCGCGAGGCTCGCTTTATCTATAATCTCTCGCGTTATATATCGTTACTGTAAAATTTTTGTTTTTCGCGCTTATTGACCCGAAAATAATTACAATGAATTAATGATATTTTACTGATTAAAATGATACCAAACACGATATAAATCGGGTAATTTTTAATCAATTATGTAATTAAAATTATGATTACTTATTTCATTAAAAATAATCCGATTTATGTCATACTTAGTGTCATTTTAATTGCAAAAATGTAATTAATCCATTACAATTATTTCCAGATATATAAAATGCGAAATACAGAGATTTTATTTTCTATAATAAGATGACATATACACGTCAAAGATTACAGATAAAGGGAGCCTGGCGAGCGAGACTTCGGAACACTTTGATGTTTGTCATCTCGCTTGCTCCTTCATTCTTTCTTGCTCTCGCTTTTGTCGATTCTATATCATCGGGGATCTTTCCTTATGTACAAAATATAAACATTTTACAAAATAAAAACTGAAACTTACATTTTGGATTTTATTAGTATGAATATAAATATAATGGATTAATGAGTTTCTTGCGATTAAAATGATACCAGACATGACATAAATTGGATTATTTTTAATCAATTATGTATTATATGTAATTATGATTACTTATTTCATTAAAAATTATACGATTTATGTCGTGTTTAGTATCATTTTTATCGCAAGAATCTCATTAATCCATTATAATTATATTCATATTAATAACATCCAAAATTTAAGTTGCAGGAAGCGAAGCGAGGGGGGGATTTAAGGCGGCAGGAGGCACGAACCAAGCATCCATCTCTTCTGTGGCAGCGGCACTGTCGTGTCTGTGTAGGGCGTTTACACACTTCCTCAGCCCGACAAATAATTGTTAGAAAACAACATTTGCGGGTCTGAAAAAATATGCGAGGTACGAGTGGCTGAATCGGGAATCGAACCCGAGTCTTTCGCTTTCCGGGCAACTGCTCTTACCACTGAGCTATTCAGACCTCACACCTTACGCCACTTTAACACAGTACATACGACTCCAGAGCGATGTTGGAATCTCGCTCCATGGATGCAGTGCCGATTGCCACGGAGAGACGACAACCCACCACGTCTCCAGAGCGGTCCAATCATATTAAACGATTGAAAATTGGCGCCCGTCGCCGCTCAGCGATGAGTCTTGACTCGTCACCAGTATGAATGGAAGCCTCCTCGAGTAGTCCATCCTAAACCACTACGCCTAAGCAGCCCCCTCTTCTGCTCCCAATTAATAATACGATCTTCCACTGTCACCACGTGGTGGATCTAGTGGACAGATTACCAGCACTTACGCTGGCACAGATGTACACCGCAGAGTGAAGCGAGGGGGGGATTTAAGGCGGCAGGAGGCACGAACCAAGCATCCATCAACCGCTTGCTCCTCATTCGTTCTCTCTCTCTCTCTCTTTCTCTGCTTGTTCTTTATTGTATTCTTTCATTCCCATTATTATAATCTTTTATTTGTTCGACTTTTATTCTTTCTATTCTTGTTTTCCTATATGATAATAAATTAATTTATTCATCTTTATTTTATAAAGCATAAATAAGATATTGTATATTTTATAAATAAAAAAAGTATTATGTATGTGTGCGTGTGCGTGTGTATTTTTGTATGTGCATGTGTTGTATTTAACTATAGTGAAACGTAATTATGTATTGTATTAACTATAGTGAAATAAAAAAAGAAAATGACTTTTATTGTTTATCTCATTTATGCTGTATAAAATAAAAATAAATAAATAAATTTATTTATTTTTATGTAAGGAGACGAGAATAGAAAGAATAAAAGTTGAGCAAATAAAAGAATATAATAATGGGAATAAAAGAATACAATAATGAACGAGCAGAGAGAGAGAGAGAGAGAGAGAGAGAGAGAGAGAGAGAGAGAGAGAGAGAGAGAGAGAGAGAGAGAGAGAGAGAGAGAGAAAGGGAGAGAGAGAGAAGCACGAGTGAATGCGTAAGTGAATATGCGAGGAGCATGAAGTTAAGCGATACGTAGTACATAGCGAGCGAGCGATTAGAAAGAGACAGAGCGTGACAAAGCGTATGATCGAGAGAAAAAAGATACTGCAATAATGTTGCATACATGTATAGCATAGTGCGTACATGTATATTACTCTCACACACATGAAAGAGACGAAGATAGTACGATTATGTCTGTCTTTGTCATGTACGATTGCAGCTCTGTCTATGGCGACATCACGTAACTAATCTACTGCTCTGTTTTACTCTTGAGCCTCCATCTCGCACACACACATATGCACGAAAATTTTATTTTGCAAAATCTTTTTTATAAAGCTTCTAAACTCACTTCTCTAAGTTCACTTATACTCTTTGATGAAATGCCGAGTGCGGGGTTTACTGATTAGGCACGTGCAGATTACAAATCTTTTATATTAAGTAAATGTTGACGGCACAGGCCGATAACTAAACTGTAATTTTATCATTTTTTTTTTCACTTTTCATATGAAACGTTAAACTCCGCACTACGTTATTATGTATACTTTAATTGTGGAAAAGGATTTTTTGATATCTATAATCAACAAAAAGATTTTGCATAATAAAGTTTTTATCGGTAAAACAGACCCTTTGGGATCCCGTTAAGGGGATCCAAAGCTCGTCTGTTTTACCGACCAAAGCGATTATTATTTTGCACACCGAAATCTCTTTTTTAGTTGAATAGAATAATAAATCCTTTTCCACGATTTAAGTACACATCGAAACAAAGATGAGACTTCATGAGTTTATGTTAAAACGGAAAGAAACTAAAAAATTACAGTTTTTTTATCGGCTTCTGACGTCAGGTCGAAACAATACTTATGTAATATAAAAGTTTTGCAATGTGTACGTGCAAAATAAGACCTCTCCGCTCGGAAATGCCTGAAGGAATATAGGTGAACGTTTAGAAACGTGTTTAGAAGCCTAGTAAAAAAGATTACTGTCTGCAAAAATTTCGTGCATATGTGTGTGTGCGAAATCGAGGCTCAAGAGTAAAACAGAGCAGTAGATTAGTTGCGTGATGTCGCGATAGACGGAGCTGCAATCTTACATGACAAGGACAGACATAATCGTACTACCTTCGTCTCTCTCATGCGTGTGAGAGTAATATACATGTACGCACTAACATTATTGCAGTATCTTTTCTCTCTCGATCATACGCTCTGTCTCTTTCTAATCGCTCGCTCGCTATGTACTACGTATCGCTTAGCTTCATGCTCCTCGCATATTCACTTACGCGTTCACTGGCGCTTCTCTCTCTCTCTCTCTCTCTCTCTCTCTCTCTCTCTCTGCTCGTTCATTATTGTATTCTTTTATTCTTTTATTCTCATTATTATATTCTTTTGTTTGCTCAACTTTTATTCTTTCTATTCTCGTCTCCTTACATAAAAATAAATAAATTTATTTATTTATTTTTATTTTATACAGCATAAATGAGATATGCAATACAAGTTATTTTCTTTTTTTATTTCACTATAGTTAATACAATACATAATTACGTTTCACTATAGTTAAATACAACACATGCACATACAAAAATTCACATGCACACGCACACATACATAATACTTTTTTTATTTATAAAATATACAATATCTTATTTATGCTTTATAAAATAAAGATGAATAAATTAATTTATTATCATATAGGAAAACAAGAATAGAAAGATAAAAGTCGAACAGTTAAAAGATTATAATAATGGGAATGAAAGAATACAATAAAGAACAAGCAGAGAAAGAGAGAGAGAGAGAGAGAGAGAGAGAGAGAGAGAGAGAGAGAGAGAGAGAGAGAACGAATGAGGAGCAAGCGAGATAGCTAACATGAAAGACTTCCGAAGTCTCGCTCGCGAGGCTCGCTTTATCTATAATCTCTCGCGTTATATACCGTTACTGTAAAATTTTTGTTTATAAAGCGTAAATAAGATATTGTATATCTTATAAATAAAAAAAATATTATGTATGTGTGCGTGTATTTTTGTATGTGCATGTATTGTATTTAACTAAAGTGAAACGTAATTATGTATTGTATTAACTATATATAGTGAAATAAAAAAAGAAAATAACGTATTGTATCTCATTTATGCTATTTAAAATAAAAATAAATAAATTTATTTATTTACGTGTAGAGAGATAAAAATAAAATAGAACAATAAATGTTGAACAAATACAAAAATATAATAATGAGAATGAAAGAATAATGAATGAACAAAAGGAGAGAGAGAGAGAGAGAGAGAGAGAGAGAGAAGCGCGAGTAAACGCGTAAGCGAATATGCTAGAAGAATAAAGCTAAGCGATATGCAGTACGTAGTAAGCGAACGATTAGAAAGAGAGATACAGAGAGAAACAGAGTAAGTGTATGATCGAAAGAAAGAAAATATTAGAAATTGCGATATGTTAGTGCGTACATGTATATTACTCTCTCACGCATGAATTAAAGTTTGGTAATTTATCAATTAATTATTGTATATAGAGTAAGTGAAACTTTAAATGCTCGGTTATCAATTATTAGACGCACGAATCACAGGCGATCATCTAAATCATAAGTTGTAAAGTGAAAGCTATTACATTTTAGAAAATACTGCTTAAAAATAAATTGATAAAAATTTATGTTATTTAATATTTCCAGAATTATTCCATTGCAAAATTTAAATTTTGAGATTTTGAGGGACGCCTTGTATATAGCATATAATGTATAATATACAAAGATAATACAATTATTATTAATTATACAGAATAATCCATATAATTAATTTTATATAATGTGTTCGTTAAATATAAATAATGTTTTTATGTATAAAATTAATTTAGCAATATAAAAACAATGTTTTTATTCGGTTATACAGTATTCATTTATAAAGATAAACATTTATAAAGATGTGCATTAGTTTTCATTTTCATCATAACGCGATATCTATAGCAGTCAGTACGTAAGTATGTATGTATCGGGCAGTAAGTCGGCTGTACGCACACACACATGCAAACAGACGAACGCGATCATATCAGTGCGCGGCAGCTCAGTCTCAGTTTGTCGCGTGTGTTTTGTACATACGCGTAACAAGAGATTATCGCGTGCTCAACCGTTATAACGCGTTATAACACGTTGAAAAAACTGTGTTTTTGTGTTTTTAATTTTTAATATATAGTGTGTCCACATAATGGGACAAAAATATGACAAACGCTTGCCTCTCTCTGTCCGAACACTTTCCTAAAGAATAAGGGTCAAAAGGTTAGTATTATTTATATATAAGGTATATTTACACAAGGTGTCCGAAAACTCGCGCAACACCCTTTAAGGGAAGGTAGAGTAGAGAGTGTTATTCTAAACAGAAAAGTCCTGTAACATTTTTTTCTATAACGCTTCATAAAGGAGTTATTATTGAGTAAAGTCTGGTCAATCAGCGCCGACTTTTAGCCGGGCGCACGCCGGTGAGTCGCGCGCCTAGTAGTGTGCGGCGGCGCACACTTCGCAGCGCGGGGCTCACTGACGTGCGCCCGGCAGTGATGTCAGAATTGAGACGCGAGCAACATGCAACCGAGATGGAGGGGATAACACGCTCAAGCGCAAACAGCGTACATGTGAGCTCGGCGCTTCGGCTAGCTTCGGATAGTAGAAGAGGACAGATATACTGTTTTCTGTCTCTCTTCTTCCTATCGAGCCGGCAACTATAGCGACGGGCGTACGGGCGACGGCGACGGGCGATGTTGCTCGCTTCTTGATTCTTGATATACATGAGCGTTAAATGTTTTTTTTACAGCCTTTTCATGTCATATAGTAAATGTTTTTTCCAACTTTTCTTCCTACATTATATATTAAATGATTTCTCACGCTTTTGATATTATATATTTATATTAGAGTTATAAGAGAAAATGTTTTATTACATTAAAACAATATTGCTTTAATTAATTTTTTTAAATTTAAGTATACTGCATATAAAAGTATTCGGATAAAGTACTCAAAGATTGAACATTTTATTAAACATTTCATACTTTTCGTACAGAGAAAAAAAATAACTTGATCCTTAAAAATTTTATTTTATTCAAGAAAACAATTCGATGAATTTTAATAGCGTATTTGTTTATATTAAAATCTTTAAGTTTCTTAATTAAAATATTTATTTATTAAATATAATAAATATTAAATATATTTTTAAAAACAATATGTAAATTTTTAAAAAATATTTAATGAAAATATAAATGAAAAGAAAGTATACATAAATAAAAAATGGATATTATTAAAATAAATTAAATAATTTTTGCTGATAATATAATTACTGAAAGAATAAAAATATATATCTTATGCGAACACTTTTATATACTTAAATAAAAAAAATATATTAATCAAAGCAGTATTGTTTTTATGTAATAATGTATTTTTTTTTATAACTCTGATATAAATATATAATACCAAAAGGCTGTAAATATATTATTTAATTGGAGAAATAATATTTGCAATTGTAAATATATTTCGTACAAAGCATTGGAGTTTAACTTAATAAAATAAACAATACATTTTTGAAATAGTTACATCTAATTTATAAAACTGGAGATGTATAATTTCTATGAGAATTAAACTCATACCTTTTGTGCTTCAAATAAACAGTTTACAAATAATTATTCATGTATCATGCTGAATTCAATCAGTTTAATATTCTGAATCTTGTGTTGGGCGTTATATATTATATAACATATAATCAGAAATTAAACTGATCGAAACAGTTACTATATTTTTAATCTTATATTACTATTATTAAGCTGAATATTGCAGACTTTATATTCATTTGTAATAATGCGAGAAAGTACGTCACATAACGAAAAAGCTAGTGAATCGCTCACATATTTAAGTGAAATAAATTGATTTTTAACAACAAAAAATCCAATTTCTTTAAATATGTATTTGATTAAATATTATATACTGTTTAGTATTGTATATTCAAGATGGGTGAAAAGATTCGTTTCATAATCTTTTTATTTTTACACATTATTTTTATCACAATTACAACATACAAACGTATACTGACCATATATACGTTTGTGTGTCATAGGCTTAAAATAATGAATGGTGCTTTTCCACACCACCCATGGGGTATCACCAATGGCGCGTTAGATTTTTTGATGTGGATCTTCGCCTGGAGCCTTATTATACCACATTATATAATATTGTACCTGTAATTTCAGAAGTGATGTCTTTTACAGACAACATATTATTTGCACATTTATTCTTTACAAATGTGATGTCTTTTACAGACAAGATATTTTTTATTTGTTTTGCAATATTATTATTGCATATCATTAGCTGATGACGGACCAGCAATGTCATTAATAATTCGCGAATATCCGAATAAAGTTCGAGGGCACTTACAATTACTACAATCACAAAATAATACAGAAATAATAAAATGACAATTAATTTCATTATATGTTAACATTTTTTAATTTATATATAGTATTACTGTGTTTAATGATAAAAATGTAAAAAATATAATATTTTAACTATAGGATATTGTATCTGAGGGCAATAGGGATAAATAAGAAAAAATTATAGTGTAAATAATTAATTACTGAATTATTATTTAATAATCTTTATTTTTTTAATATTTAATATAATAATTTTTTATAATAGTGGGGCGACTTCGGCCCCGCATAACTCCTCGACCTTGCTTCCTTCCTCGGCCTCTCGGGCCGCTTCTATCGGCCCGGCTGCCATATACGCCAGATCCTCTGCCTCTGCCTCCTCGACCACGCTGGTTGTACCAGCGGGCACGCGACCGGCCGCCTCGTCTTTTTTTTTCCTTTTCTAAAAAATAAATATACATTCATAAATAATAAATAAATTAATATAATCATGCATATAAATTAATAAATTAATAATAAAAAAGATATAATTTACCATTTTTATTATTTTGCTGCTCCGGCTGCGACTGCTGCTGCTGCTCCGGCTGCGACTGCGGCTGCTGCTCTTTACTTTGCAGTAAATATTGCAGCTGTTGCTGCAGTTGTTGTTGCTGCTGCTGAATATTCTGTTGATGCAACAATTGTTGCATCAACTGCTGTAGATTCAGCTCCTTCTGCAGCACCATCTGCTGCATATTTTCATTTACTTCTTATGTAAAAATAAAATATATATAATGTTCATATGTTATTGCATACTAATAAATTTTACATATATACATACATACATACATACATACATACATACATACATACATACATACATACATACATAGTTACATATATACATTACATTACATCATACATTACATATCGTGTTAATAAAATTTCGATAAATTATTATTATATATAATTACGAAACAGAAAGAAACCGAAGCCTAAACTTTCTTAAACTTGTGTAACAAATACAAATAAAATAATGATTTAATTAACTACTTACGAGACATGATGCGTTGTGTCGCAGTGATGTTCTCCAATGAACTGAAGCATTCTGCATTTTTTCATTTGTTTCGTACGCCGTGCATTTATTTTATGTTTACTGTTTCATGGCGCTTCTGTGAGATAATCTTGTTGCCTTGTATTTGCGAGTCAACGTTTCTTTCTACGTGTCTTGTAAAATATTGGTATCCAAGTAGCTGAATCAATTCTGATTGTGAGTCCCTATTGTTTATTGTTTATCTTTTACTTTTTTGCTGTATATAAAAATGTGTGATGAATTAAGAAAAAAATCTAAGCGAAGCTTTTCAGAAGCTTGGCTTAGTGATGATAGAATAAAATCTTGGATACGTAAAGTATCTTGTGATGATAGTTTTTATCATTGCATTATATGTAATAAAAATATTTCGTGCAACACACATGTTTTAAGACATGCGGATTCTGCGTGCCACAAAAATAATATGAAAGAAAGTACATCATTATTATTAAATGCTGACAATAAAAGTTTAAATAAAAAATTAACAGAAAAACATAAATTTAAACAACAATGGTTAGAGATAGAATTATTTAAGCCATGGCTACGCGAAGTGTCACATGACAAAAATTCGTTTTTTTGCTCATTTTGTGATAAATCTATGGTTGGTAGTTTATCACAAATTTATCGTCACGCAGAATCAATAGCACACATAGAAATATGTAAAAATAATAAAACAGAAACAAAGAATACGGACGAAAGTATCAACATGACGGACGAATCACTTTTGTCATTTGAAGAGCGAAAGAAATCAGCAGAAATTCGATATGCCGCGTTAATTGCTGATAAGAATATTTCGCATCAAACGGCAAAAGAAATTCTTAGTTTTTTCCAAGAAGTAGGAAAAGATCCTAACGTATTGAAAAGTATGAGCATGGGTCGAACAAAATGTAAAAGTATAATTTCAAATGTATTGTGTCCGTTTGAGACGGCCCGTGTGGTTAACAGCATTCAAAATACGAAATTTACAATTTTTATTGACGAAACGTCTGATATTAGTAATGAAAAATGGATGACGTTTCTTGTTCGATATGTTGATCCTGAAACATTAGATATTCGCACGCAATTAGTTAAATTAATTAATATTGATGCGAGAAATAGCAGCGCGGAAAAATTATTTAATGCATTCAAATGTGAAATGTGGAAATTAAACATTCCATTTTTAAATATCGTTGCCCTATCATGCGACAATGCGTCTGTCATGGTAGGAAAACATCCATCGTTCAAAAAAAAGTTAGAAGAAGTTTGTAAAAATTTATTAACATTTTCATGTCCATGCCATTCCGCTGCATTGGCTGCACATGCTGCATGTGCAAAAATACCGGAATATTGCGAAGAATTTTTAAAAAAGATGGCGAATTATATTAACAGTAGTCCCAAGCGTGCTGCTATTTATCAGGAAACAAATCATAAAATTTTAAAGTTGTCTGATACACAGTGGCTCTCTCGCCATTCATGTGTTGAAAGACATCTTGAGTTGTGGGATACTACCAAGCTTTTTTTGACCGAAATGGTCGTAAGTGAAAAATCAAAGTCAGGAGAAAATTTATTATCTATAATGCAAAATCCTGATGTAAAAGCATATTTGCTATTTTTAAAACATATTTTGAATTTTTTTAATTCTTTCAATGCATTTTTCCAAGCTCTGGAAACAAGAATTCATTTATTGCAGCCAAAATCTGTAGAGCTTTTAATAACAGTTTGTAAACACTTTTTGAAACCAGAGCTTCTAAAATATGTATGTAATGATGATTTTAAATTTTCTGAAAAAGAAAACCAAAAATCTTTAAATAATATAAATGTAGGATTTGAATGTGAAGAATATCTCGAGAGTTTAATGAAAAAAGGACACGCAGACATAATTGGAAATGTTCGAGATAATTGTCTGCAATTTTACGTGACTGCTGCCGAGGAGATTAGTAAAAGACTGCTCATTAAAAATAAATTTTTATATAAATTAAAGGTTTTTCAATTAAACGCAGCATTATGTAGCATCGATAGAGAAACATCATTTAATGATGTTTCTTTTATCGCTCAAACCCTCGGTGGTTTTGACGAAAATGCATTAAAAAAAGAGTGGCATGCTTTACATCTCGATTTTACAATAGCAGAAAAAGAACATTTTTTTAAATTAAACTTTGATGAGATGTGGAAGGAAATTTTAAAATGTAAATATCCCAACCTGAAGTCTCTTTTGAATGCTATAAGATCACTTCCAAATTCAAATGCTGATCCAGAAAGAATGTTTTCTTTTCTATCTGATATAAAAACAAAAAAACGAAATAAACTTTCGCCCGCGTGTATAAATGCTATATGTGTATTAAAATCAGCACTAAAAACGAGAAAACAAACTGTTCTAGACATGGAGATTAATGAAAAGCATTTATCTCTCATGTCATCGGAAAAATTATATTCTACTTGTCCCAAGAAAATGAACAGTTTTACATTATATGCTGCTGACATTGATGACATTGCTGGTCCGTCATCGGTTAATGATATGTAATAATAATGTTGAAAATAAAATAAAAAGTATCTTGTCTTTAAAAGACATCACACTTGTAAAAAACAAGTATGTAAAAAATATCTTGTCTGTAAAAGACATCACACTTGTAAAAAACAAGTGTGTAAAAAATATCTTGTCTGTAAAAGACATCACACTGGTAAAAAACAAGTGTGTAAAAAATATCTTGTCTGTAAAAGACATCACATTTTTAAAATACAAATGTGTAAAAAATATCTTGTCTGTAAAAGACACCACACTTGTAAAAAACAAGTGTGTAAAAAATATCTTGTCTGTAAAAGACATCACATTTTTAAAATATAAGTGTGTAAAAAATATCTTGTCTGTAAAAGACATCACACTTGTAAAAAACAAGTGTGTAAAAAATATCTTGTCTGTAAAAGACATCACATTTTTAAAATACAAGTGTGTAAAAAATATCTTGTCTGTAAAAGACATCACATTTTTAAAATACAAGTGTGTAAAAAATATCTTGTCTATAAAAGACATCACACTTGTAAATGAACGATACAATAAAATATATAACATACAGTGGTATAATAGGGCTCCAGGCGAAGGTCCACTTTAAAAAACCGAATTTAAAAAACCGCGCCATTGGTGATACCCCATGGGTGGTGTGGAAAAGCACCATTCATTATGTAAAGCCATCCTAAATACATAATACTAATATATAATATTAGTATATAATATATAATATTTAATCAAATATGTATTTTAGACAATTAAATTTTTTGTTATTAAAAATCAATTCATTTCATTTAAATATGTGAGCGATTTACTAATTTCTTCGTTAGATGATGTATTTTCTCGCATTCTTACAAATGGATATAAAGTCTGCAAGGTTTGGCTAGTAATATAAGATTTAAAGCGTAGTAGTGTTCAATCAGTTTAATTTCTGATTATATCTGATATAAGCCCAACACAAGATTCAGAATATTAAACTGATTGAATTGAGCACGATAAATATTTGTAAACTGTTTGTTTGAAGCACAAAAAGTAGGAGTTTAATTCTCATATAAATTATATATCTCGAGTTGTATAAATGAAATTTGTAACTATTTCCAAAATTTATTATTTATTTTATTGAGTTAAACCCCAATGCTTTGTAAATATATTTACAATTGCAAATATTATTTCTCCAATTTAAAAATATATTTACAGCCTTTTGATACTATATATTTATACCAGAGTTATAAGATAATACATTATTACATTAAAACAATACTGCTTTAATTAATACATATTTTTTTATTTAAATATATAAAAGTGCTGGCATAATATATATATTTTTATTCTTTCAGTATATTATTAACAAAAATTATTTGATTTGTTCTAACAATATTCATTTTTTATCTTTGTATAATTTCTTTTCATTTAAATAATATTTTTTAATAATCTAGATATTGTTTTTGATAAGAAAAATATATTTTATATTTATTATATTTACTAAATAAATATATTATACTTAAGAAACTTAAAGATTTAACAATAAACAAAAACGTTATTAAAATTCACCGAATAAATAGTTTTCTCGAATAAAATAACATTTTTTACTATCAAATTATTTTTTTTCTCGGTATGTAGAATATGAAATGTTTAATATTATGTTCAATCTTCGAGTATTTTACTCGAATACTTTTATATGCAGTATACATAAATTTAAAAAAAAATTAAAGCAGAGTATTGTCTTAATTTAATAATGCTCCCTCTTATAACTCTGATATAAATATATATTATCAAAAGCGTAAAAAATCATTTAATTTAAAACATATTAAAGAAGAAGGTTGAAAGAAAACATTTCATATATAACACATTAATAGGCTGTAAAAAAACATTTAACGCTGTCATGCATCAAGAATCGAGAAACGAGCAACATCGCCCGTCGCCCGTCGCCCGTCGCCCGTACCGTTACCGGCTCGGTAGGAAGGAGAGAGACAGAAAACAGTACATCTGTCCTCTTCTGTTATCCGAAGCTAGCCGAAACGCCGAGCTCACACGTACGCTGTTTACGCTTGTGCGTGTTATCCCCTCCATCTCGGTTGCATGTTGCTCGCGTCTCAATTCTGGCATCACTGGCGCCCGGTAGTGTGCGTGAGCGCTCAGCTGTTACAGCGCTGATCCCTACAATACATTATTGTACGGAGGTGGTGAGACAAGCTATGTATGTATGTATATATATGTGTGCATGTGTGTGTGTGTCTGTGTGCGCGCGCGCGTGTGTGTATACACAGTGTATATATATAAGTAATGCCAAATATATAACATAAATCTCTGAAAAATAAGAACGCAGTCTTTTGCTTATTTTGATATTTTATTGAAAATTTATTATATTTGTATTTTATAATAGTAGTTAGTGCTACAGTAGTTAGTTAGCCAGAGGCGGTCAGTTCGTGAGCTGGTTGTTTTAAGAATATTTGACACCAAATGCGTTTTGCATGTTCGCTTTGGTTAAAAAATATATGCCAGAGGCGATCAATTTGTGAGCTGGTTGTTATTTCACACTAGATGCGATTTGCATGTGCGCTCTATATATTGCGAAATATTTGATCCCAGAAGCGATCTATTCGTGAATTGGTTGTAAATATTTCATACTAGATGCGGTTTGCATGTGCGCTCTAGATATTGCCGAAATATTTGATCCCAGAAGCGATCTATTCGTGAACTGGTTGTAAATATTTCATACCAGATGCGGTTTGCATGTGCGCTCTAAATATTGCCGAAATATTTGATCCCAGAAGCGATCTATTCGTGAACTGGTTGTAAATATTTCATATCAGATGCGATTTGCATGTGCGTTCTAGATATTGCCGAAATATTTGATCCCAGAAGCGATCTATTCGTGAGCTGGTTGTAAATATTTCATACCAGATGCGGTTTGCATGTGCGCTCTAAATATTGCCGAAATATTTGATCCCAGAAGCGATCTATTCGTGAACTGGTTGTAAATATTTCATACCAGATGCGGTTTGCATGTGCGCTCTAAATATTGCCGAAAAATTTGATCCCAGAAGCGATCTATTCGTGAACTGGTTGTAAATATTTCATATCAGATGCGGTTTGCATGTGCGCTCTAAATATTGCCGAAATATTTGATCCCAGAAGCGATCTATTCGTGAACTGGTTGTAAATATTTCATATCAGATGCGATTTGCATGTGCGTTCTAGATATTGCCGAAATATTTGATCCCAGAAGCGATCTATTCGTGAACTTGTTGTAAATATTTCATATCAGATGCGATTTGCATGTGCGTTCTAGATATTGCCGAAATATTTGATCCCAGAAGCGATCTATTCGTGAACTGGTTGTAAATATTTCATATCAGATGCGGTTTGCATGTGCGCTCTAGATATTGCCGAAATATTTGATCCCAGAAGCGATCTATTCGTGAGCTGGTTGTAAATATTTCATACCAGATGCGGTTTGCATGTGCGCTCTAAATATTGCCGAAATATTTGATCCCAGAAGCGATCTATTCGTGAACTGGTTGTAAATATTTCATATCAGATGCGATTTGCATGTGCGTTCTAGATATTGCCGAAATATTTGATCCCAGAAGCGATCTATTCGTGAGCTGGTTGTAAATATTTCATACCAGATGCGGTTTGCATGTGCGCTCTAGATATTGCCGAAATATTTGATCCCAGAAGCGATCTATTCGTGAATTGGTTGTAAATATTTCATACCAGATGCGGTTTGCATGTGCGCTCTAGATATTGCCGAAATATTTGATCCCAGAAGCGATCTATTCGTGAACTGGTTGTAAATATTTCATATCAGATGCGATTTGCATGTGCGTTCTAGATATTGCCGAAATATTTGATCCCAGAAGCGATCTATTCGTGAACTGGTTGTAAATATTTCATACCAGATGCGGTTTGCATGTGCGCTCTAAATATTGCCGAAAAATTTGATCCCAGAAGCGATCTATTCGTGAACTGGTTGTAAATATTTCATATCAGATGCGGTTTGCATGTGCGCTCTAAATATTGCCGAAATATTTGATCCCAGAAGCGATCTATTCGTGAACTGGTTGTAAATATTTCATATCAGATGCGATTTGCATGTGCGTTCCAGATATTGCCGAAATATTTGATCCCAGAAGCGATCTATTCGTGAACTTGTTGTAAATATTTCATATCAGATGCGATTTGCATGTGCGTTCTAGATATTGCCGAAATATTTGATCCCAGAAGCGATCTATTCGTGAACTGGTTGTAAATATTTCATATCAGATGCGGTTTGCATGTGCGCTCTAGATATTGCCGAAATATTTGATCCCAGAAGCGATCTATTCGTGAACTGGTTGTAAATATTTCATACCAGATGCGGTTTGCATGTGCGCTCTAAATATTGCCGAAATATTTGATCCCAGAAGCAATCTATTCGTGAGCTGGTTGTAAATATTTCATACCAGATGCGGTTTGCATGTGCGCTCTAAATATTGCTGAAATATTTGATCCCAGAAGCGATCTATTCGTGAACTGGTTGTAAATATTTCATATCAGATGCGATTTGCATGTGCGCTCTAAATATTGCCGAAATATTTGATCCCAGAAGCGATCTATTCGTGAATTGGTTGTAAATATTTCATACCAGATGCGGTTTGCATGTGCGCTCTAGATATTGCCGAAATATTTGATCCCAGAAGCGATCTATTCGTGAACTGGTTGTAAATATTTCATATCAGATGCGATTTGCATGTGCGTTCTAGTTATTGCCGAAATATTTGATCCCAGAAGCGATCTATTCGTGAACTGGTTGTAAATATTTCATACCAGATGCGATTTGCATGTGCGCTCTAGATATTGCCGAAATATTTAATCCCAGAAGCGATCTATTCGTGAGCTGGTTGTAAATAAAAGCTTACAAATCATTGGAGGGAATTGTAGTAATCACTGGCGATGTATTTTCTTTGATGGCACTAAACTTCGCGTATATGATAGCCTACCTGGCTGTACATACGGTAAGATGGTAGCTAAAGAGAAAAATTATATACATCTACGTTATCCTACAATAAATCAAGCTAACATTATTTTTGAAAAGGTTCAAATACAACCTGATGGCATATGTTGTGGGATTTACGCTGCGGCTTTCGCCACGACTATAGCCTTAGGAGGCAACCCTTGTGAACAGAAATATTCCAAGGATGTAAAATGCATGAGAGAACACTTTTTTAAAATTATAGAAGGCAATAAACTGCTGCATTTTCCACAATGATCAAGCGACGCGGTAGCGTCGCGACGCCAAGTATATTTTTTTACCTTTATGAGGTGTTTTTTAGTGGGATAACATTATCCAAAAAGTGTATCGTAATATTTGTACGAATATTGAAAAAAAAGATGCCTCAATCTCGATTGCAAATTATAATCGGAGAGACGAAAAACATATTGGTTGCGTTCTCACGAAAATGGGCGATGGAGGGGCCCATTTTATATTTTCAATATTCAGAATATTGTAAAAATATATTATTCTGTTGCGGTCGAGACAAACAATGTATTATAAATCTTTATTACAAATATATAAACATTTATGTATACGAACAAAATAAAAGACAATATAATATATATTTGTATAAATAATACATTGTTGTTATATATCCATTGATTATATCGATTGAAAAAAATTAGCTGCATTGCATAGATCGCAACTTATAGAAAGTTACATGATAATATTCAGAATATATGTATATATATCATACACATACATCTGTATACATCTATGTACATATTAAATATAATATAAATAGGCAATTAGAGCCACGCGCGGTAAATAGTGCGCACAATGTTAATAATTAAATTCAATATAAATTAATATAACTTCAAACTACGTACGTTTCGACCCTTTATTTGGGTCATCTTCAGCGCAACGAAATTAATTAACTAACGCAACTTAACATAACAAGATTTAAAATAATAATAAACGGACTTAAAAAGTACAGAGCTCAAAATCTCCCGACATCTTCGCATTCCACCTTGATGAAACCATCGTTTCGTAGTGAAGGTGGTTTAACAGTTGTTGTATAGTAAATTAGAATTCGGATTAATTCTCGAGTCTGTACATACTGTGCCTGCTAATTGAATAGAAAGATGTAAGAGATACGCACAAATTTAAATAAAACTAAAGAACAAAGTTGACACTCACGACAAAAATACCCGTTCCACACATTGAGTGATGATATGCTAATGACGTCAAGACTAATGTATAAATCGCAAGACCGACTCACTAGATATCCGACTGAGAAATGACAGTGATCAAAAATAATACAGTGACAAGACATTAATTAAAAACAATAACTGTCGTGACAATAATAAAAAAAAAAAATTAGAAAACAATGTATGTCATAACAATAAATAATAAAAGTCAGAATAATAAAGTCAAAGTAAAAAATGATCAGTAAAACAACAAGGTAATAAAGTCCAAAAACAAGTAAAACTAAAAAAACAGAAGTAAAAATGGTAAATAATAACGAAAATAAAATTAATAAAGGGAATACGTTAAAACTGTAAAATTAATATAATAACAATGAGGTTGTCACTAAATTATGTCATGAAACTAAATAAAAACCAAAATCAGATCCTGGGAAGCTTATCAAGCACCCCAAGATACACATCAGGAAGAGTTTCCGTGTCCATCTGCAAATTCAAACCGTTCTTCTGCTTTTTTATGTAAAGAATTTCAGAAATTAAACAAATCAGACAAAACGACAATTGAATACACGTATTACAGAGCATAAAAATCATATCAGGAGAAATGCGAGCAACCACTCAGTGATTACGGATCATAGAATAGATTTCAACCACAATTTTGATTGGGAGGGGGTCAGAATCTTAGACACTGAACCTCAATTACGCAGGCGATTAATTTCTGAAATTACAGCTATGCACAGCTGTAATAATTTAGCTGTATTGTTGAAAATATTTTTAATATTTTTATATTTTCAATATTATATTAAACAAAGCATACTTTTTTCCATTTTTGACCTCTAACATTCCTTTATATTTTTTATATCTATTCTTTTGTATCTATTCTTTTATATCTATTCTTTTTTTTATATTTACTCTATGTCTATCCTTTCTTCTATCCTATATTCTATCTGCATTCTTTGGAAATGTAAAAAAATATTCTTTTACATTTCCTCCTGACGGAAGAGACCACCAGCTTCCCGCGGTTTCCGTTGAGCAACAACATGTACGTTGACTATTTATAAAAAAATAAATAATAGAATAAATTATTTAGAACATGATTGACATATAATTTAATGTTTTATTTAATTTTTTAACATCAAATCATCTTTTTAAATTAATAACAATTGATTTCGTAAAGAAAAGATGTACATGTTGGCCAAGAGTGGGATTCCTAACGATTCTCGTTCCTTGTGTGCGCTACCCCCTCCACATGCGCTGGTAGCGGGCAGAAACCGCAGAGTTTGCATTACTGCTTTTGATAGGATTTAGTAGGCGGTGAGGAGACCGAGAATGCTCGACGGAGACTGCGTGCGCGTCAATCTCACGTTCCTTCGTTTGTATGCGAGTTTCTAGGATCGGTTCTGGTATCGGCTCGGAGCGTACTGCTCGAGAGGATTCAAGAATCGTTCTGGTGCCGGGATGTAAAAATGCTGCCGTTATATACTCGAGCGTCTAACGGTAACCGCGTCGTTCGCCCCCGAGTGGGGATAATGACGTGTTGTTTTTCGGCGGGTAATTACGGTAAACACGTCATCTCCCTTGGGCGAAATGGCGCGGCGTTTCGGCAGGTGTCGCTCGGGCTTTTACGGCAGCACTCGGCGGTGCTCGGTTTTCCGAGCTTTTCGTTACGGCGGCCGTGTAACGGTCGTACGGTCGTTCGCATAAGCGTTTAAAAATGGGCGCTTGGCGCCTCTGCCCCTGCCCGGCTGGTGTTCGCCGGGCGGCAGACTTCCGGCGGTCTACTGCCGGGTAACGATGGGGGGTGCATCGTTACATAATAATAAATTTTATTTAAAGATTGTGTATATCATATAAATGTGTGTGTGTGTGTGCGTATGGTTAAAAAATAATAATAATAATATAAAAATATATAAAACATAATATAAAAAAAATACTATTGTTGCTACTAATAATATGCAGCTGCTTCTGGAACAGAAAAACAAGTGTTATTAGTATATTAATCTAGTTTGAATGTACTAAAATTTTAAAAAGAAGATATTTACGGTTAGTTCTATACTTCTTGTTCGGAGGTTCTTTTAGCTCTTCCAGTTCCTAATCTTCATCACCGAAATAATCGCTGTAATCATCATAGGGTTCGAGCTCGAGAAGCTTTCGAGGGCAAAAGGTATCATTAAGCGGAAATATTTCCGCCAACTCGCGGGCCTCTCGGGTGTCATCCCATAACTCTACAAGATCTTTTTGTGCGTTCCATACACACCTGCGCAACATACGCACCCTCTGTCGATGCCGTATATTTACAAATCCGTCTATGCGGACATCGATGAGGCACTGTAAATATAATGTAAAAATTATAATTATATATATAATCATCTTTTGAACCATTTTTATACTTTTTTCACTTCACTTCTTTCAAAACTACCTCACAAACAGTCAGACACTTTGTGACGGACATACCGGGATAGACATTGTCTTGATTAAACATTTTGGAGTAGGGGATGTATCACTTTACAAAGAACGCTTACTCTCAGCTCTTGATAAGAAAACAAAAATTAGCATGTTTCCGCAGACAACTGTCCACAGTTAAAGTCTGTTAAATATGAATAACAGATTATTATAATATGCAAACCATTATCGAACAGCTATCAAACAGCTTTTGAACAGCTATCGAACAGCTTTGAACGGCTATCGAACAGCTATCGAACCACTATCGAACGGCTATTGAACAGCTTTGAACAGCTATCGAACCACTATCAACTACATTGAACCATTATCAAACGACAAATTAATTATTATTTTAAAAATTTTATGTCTATAGACATGTAACAATTATATTTTAATTAAATGGCTGACGCCGCTATCTAACGTCACGTACTGAAATTTAATACTCGCATACTGGGATAAGAAAGAGGAAAAGGGAAGAATAAAAGAGAATAAAAATATATTTTAACAATAGTTTATTCTAAATAATGTTTGGGTAAACCTTTATGATGATTCGTCCACCAATTAAATATTTTTAATACATTTTGTAAAACGCAATTTTTTAAATGTTTTTCACAGCGCATAGTATTAGTAACATCTAGCTTATTTAACGAAGTGATATCTTCATAATCCGCATCCAAGGTTTCAATCCCACTCGGCATGTAATATTTCTGATACATTGCTGCAATATTCCATTTGAAATATTACACTTTTCAACAATATTACAAAAATATTTCACGACTGTTTCTGCAACATTTCTGCAATGTTTCAATGTCCGCAATCATTTCAAATGACACCTTGCTAAAAGATTTCAGCAATATTTCGGTAATATTACTGAAATATTTCTGAAACATATCCCAAGTAGCAAACTGACGTCATAATGACGGTAAATTTTGATCACAAAATGACCACTTAGGCATCCTAAGTTAGGTCTCATGAGACCCGAAAATGATGTCGATATGTCACATCCACGAGACGTCATTTTCTGATGTTTGTTTAACGGTAAAACTAAAATCAATTACAGTAATAATATATAATAACATACATTAATGTGATATATATTATAGATAAATTTAAATAATTTAATTTATAAAATTAAAGATTTTATTTATATGGAAGTTAATTTCTGTTTTATATTTTAAGCAGATAATAACGAACGATTTTCACTGATTCGGACAGAAATTGTCTGAATAAGTGAAAATCGGACATTTATCTGTCCGATTTTCTAAAAATAAGTTCAATATCTGAATTTCCCGTTACGGAAATCGCATCAGAAATTAAACTGATAAAAATAATTACAATATTATTAACCGCATTTTGCAGGTTTTATATACGCTCATGAAAAAAATTTGAATACGGGTATATATAGTGAATAGCGCGCCGCATAGCGGTAAGCAAATAAACTATAATCTTAATACTAGTTACAAAAGGACTTTCTGAAAGATTTCAGAAATATTGCAAATTCAATATCTTAAAAAACATGATGCAGGTACATTTCTGAAATATTTCGAATGCAAAGTTACAATTGAAATATTAATGAAATATTTTTGTACCATTTCCGAACATTATAGTATTTCAGCAATATTACATGCCGAGTGGGATAATAACATCGTTTCTTGCATCATCGTCAAGTATATCGGCCAGCCATTCTCGTTTTTCGTGTCCTTTAACGTACACGATAGGAGATGCTCCATCTTCCTCTTCCGTCGCACCCATCACAGCTCTCGTAATCAAATGCCTAGCGAAGCTGTATGGAACGTTTCCATACTCCCATTGAAGTCCGTAGTGATGTCCGATTAACCATGAAGCTTGGCATCTCTCAGATTTTATAAGCGCACGCCATGGTACGGGACTTGCAAAAAAGTAATGAGAGAGAACAAATCCATTTCTCAGTATCGCTACTTCCTTCACGATAAAGTTTCGCCCGATAATGAATCCTTGCAGATCCACAAACGTTAGCGCGATCATGCTGATAATATTACTGTACGATTGCAAAAATGATGTACGACTGCTGTCGATCGTCAAAATCTGAATCTTTATATATTTTTGACATTGGAGGGGATATTTGCTGATCTAGGTAATTTTACGAACTACGTTGGTCAATAGGCAATATTCGACAACGCGATCGTGCAAGATGAGATAATAGGCGATGGTATTTGCCGATATATCCTCCTTGCACTCAAACTCTAATCTCACGTCCACGGTGGAATTTTTAACAGACTCGTTTTGTCGTAAGCAATCAATAACCGCGAGAGGACCACAATGTAGAAATTTTGAAATGTTTAATAGCACGTCATCATTATCACATCCATGATAAGATTTGGGAAATCGAGAGTACATATCGAACAAGAGGGCGAATCTATTTTTATCGAAATCTAAATTCAAATCATCGTATGGATAAAATTCCGAGTTTAGATAAAGTTTAATGTTGGCCAATTTACAGTCGTCGAATGTAGTAATATCTTTTGACATAGCATTTTTTCTGCCAGTGCAAAGATCACGTATCGCGGCTTCTCCAGCTGAGAGGCGGCTTTCACGGTCCACGAATGCTTGGTCGTATTATGCAATAGAGGAAATTCGTATAGATCCCAAGAGCGAAAATTCATATTCAAGTATCGCCCACTTTCCAACGCGCGTAGCAAGGATAGTTTATTGACCTCGTTCAATATTACATGTGGCATACGCCATTGTATCTTGAATAATTCGATATCAGCTTCAGTCGAAGCATTTTCAAATATGCAATTGTTGTCGTTGCGCGAACGTATCAAAATTAATTCGTGACGAGCGTTAATCACAATTCGCTTATAATCTTCGCAAAAACCCAATAGTATGTTTAGCGGCACGCAAAAGTTGAAGTAAGCTTCAACAGCATTATGCGACATGTTCCACGCAGCATTCTCCAAGATTTTACCTTTCTCGGTTGTTAGAGAGACATAGTTTTTAATCGTGGAAGTTATTCCAACGTTTCTGTTGCGGTCAATCTCCACACCGTCGAGTTCATATCAAAGTTCATCAAACATAAACACGACACAATTGTTTCCCAATACCACTCTTGCCCCTTCATCTACTTTACGCACCCTTAACTTTCCCTCGATGTATAGAAAACTTTCACATGGTAACGTGTACAAATCTTGATGTTGTATCGGTATCCGTACTTCGTCGCTATATCCAAGCGTTGTGTTGGCGTATGGATTGTACGTATGAGTCTCAATCTTGACGATACGATCGTCAAACATCGGCTAGCCTCCGATATTCAAGATGTCAATCATATTGTTCAAGTATTTCGTACGACGAATCCCAATGATTTTAAAAACTCGCGATTCAACGCGCTGAGCTTCTTTTTAGCGTAACCAGATATCTGATTATTGTCACCCGATACCGCAGTCATTCGTCTTCTCGCAAAAATATTGTCCCTCGTAAAGATATTGTCTCTCGCGTGCTCCGTGCTTTCGTTCAACACAAGCATTTCATTTGTCACACGCTTTATTTTTGCCGCCGCCGTATATGCAATCTTACGGTAATTTCCTCTCCTCGAAAATCGAGCAAATGTCCTTCTTGATCAACAATGCGTATCGTTAAATCAGTAATGCTCCGTGCGACGATCGGTAGATAAATGATCTGTGCTGGCGTTTCCGATATCTTATATCCTGGCGGCACGCTCGGTAAAAATTCATGTATCGTGTGTACGCGCTTGTCATTGTTGTACGCGCCAGTGGTTACGCTGCATTCTATACGAATAATATTTACGCTAATAATATTTATCGGTACATCCGATTCGTGCCATTTCCGAGGGTGTAATATACGATTCGATGAGAATCCCAACAACGATCCAACGTTGTCTGGTTTACTAGAATTTATTCTATAGACACATTTGATTTCACTCTTTAGCGTATTATGATTAGCGCGAAGCATTATTGGATATTCATAGTGTTTTTCGATATCATCTTCATTCTCTTCCCGCGCGACATCTTCGTCATCAACAATATCGTTGGAATCAACTACGCGTCGATGTCGTAAAATTGCACGTCGGAGATACTCGGTTATAGCGTGTAATTCGTACAATCTCTCGGGAATTGTAATTTCCATATCGTCGTTATCAAAATAAAATTTATTATTCCAAGAATTCACGTTCGATATCGTATGATAAGTTTCAAAGTCCGTTAAACCAAGCTCGTAATCGTCATTGTTTAAATCTATAGCCGGAAAATAGCTCGTGTCCAAAATATCTCCTTAAAGGGATTACGTGGAGTTAGAGGAAAGAGATAAGAGAAGGCAGGAGGAAGAGAGGGAGAAGAAAATAGGAGAGTCGAGGTACAATAAGTGGTATAGAAGAGTGAGAGGAGAGGGTATTCCAGAATATTTAAAAAAGGGATGAGCGGAAAGTAGATGGAGAAGAGTAATAAGATTTAGACTGGGAAACGAAGTTAGAGAAGGATTGTACTGGGAGAGAGAGAGGAGAAGAGGATATGTAGATTGTGCGAGGGAGAGGAAGAGACATGGGAGCATGTATGGGAAGGGTGTATGAGAGGAGAGAGGGAAGGAGGTAAGCTGGCAGGGAATAGTGGAAAAGATATTGAGATGGGATGGAGGGGGTGAGGAATGGATGAAGGAGATAGAAAAAGCAAAGGGGTGGGCAAGGAAGAAGAGAGAAGCATATAAGGGGAAGGGAAGAGAAAGGATGTTGGAATGAGGGATATGAATGTACGTGTAAACGGAGGAGAGAAGGGTAGAGAATGGGAGAAGGTGAATAAGAGTAGGAGGAAAAGGGGAGAATGAGAGAGAGAGAGAGTGGGCGGAAAGGGAGGAGGAATAGAGGAATGAACAGCGAAAGCGGAGGTCCAATAGGGAGTAAGGCATATTGTAAGATAGATGTAAGTAGAATGTAAGATAGATGTAAGGTTAACAGGCGAACAGAGCGGAAGGAGAGAGGAGATAGGCAGGCTAAATTGCGGCGGCGATATTAAGGCGGTGTTCGAACGACTATGTAATAGGATAAGATTAATGTAAGATTGTAACCCCATAAGGGAACAATAAAGTTTATACATATATACATACATATTTCAATATTTGTTTTGAGAATATTTTTATGTGCAGATATGTTTTTATTATAAATGTTTTTATTGTAAAGATATAGGTCAAAAGTGAAATTAAACAAAGAAAAATAAAAATTGAATCAAAATTCTTAATTTTTAAATTACTGATTTTGATATTATAAATTAATTTGTAATTAAACATACACACATACACATTAATATATAATATTTCTAATGCTATTATGTTACTTATACAATAACTATTAAGTATATAATTTCTCTCTCTTCTGTAAAATATAATTACATTTAATAAATAAATGTATGTAATGATGTACCATAAACTTTAAAAAATAGTAAAAAAAGACTCGAATTTGAACCCCGATCTGCGTCGTGAGAGACCGAGCGTTTTCCAATGATCCACCGCACACTATTGAAATGGACATCAATGCTATCGGTACTTGTATATTTACGGAAGATTATGTAAATCCCTTTTTAAGTTAAAATTATCATTTAGCATTGATCTTAATTTTGAGGCTGCAATAGTTTTTGAGTTATAAGCGATCAAAGTTTGCCAATGATATCGCATAGAGCTCGCATATTCAGATCCGTAACTGCACATATACGCGTACCGATTTATCATATGTTATCAAGAGACGCAGTAGCGTCTCGCTAAGTATATCTTTCGTCGTCTTTTCATTTATTCTAACAGACGCTACTGCCTATCATTTACCGGAGTGAGGACGTTTTTTGAAAATTTTAGAAAATGTATCCGGGATATCTCGTTCGTCGGACCATCCTTTCAAGAGATGAACATATCAATCGAGAACATGGATTTTTCCGAATATAATAATATCAAAATGATACTGGTAGATGCACTTGATGTACAGATCTCAATATTTAATATGAATTTTTTGGCCAAAAATATGTCACTTTTCGAAATGCCATGTTTGTCCAGGTTCACTAATACGCCGCTAGGCTATGCTACTAGGTGGTTTTCCATGTTCACTGATACGTCGCTAGGCGTATGTCGCTTTGTTCGCAAGACGCCATATTGTTCCAGATTCATTGATATGTATACACACGCCTTAGAACATATATACCTGGAAGGGGAATGATGGATTGAGCCTGTGTCCAAGTTGGGTGCGAGAGAGAACCACGTTTTAAAAAAAGAGAAAGGCAGATTGTAACCTTTGTCTGCAATGCGCAAGCGCGAATTAGCGAATAGCGTGAATAGCGTCATTGCTGTAGGAGGTTAGGGTTAGTTGATATCGGTGACATCGGTACGCAAAATTATTTCGAAAAAAAGTTATTTCATAGAAAAAGAAAATGCCAGGCCCATATTGTGTCTTATGCGGTAAACGTGATAAATCGAGTGATATATAGCAAAAAGATTTTATTAGACAGAAGTATTCAAAATTAGTACACTTTAAACATCAATAATATATCTCGAACGTTACTTGTTATTTTGATTAATAAAGTTTATCATTATTTGTCACTGTATGTACATTAACACCTATTCGATCATCGTCAATTGTATCCCAATTAAAAATTACATTTTTATTTTCAAATGGCGCGGTGAGCGTGACGTGCGTTTGCGCATTGCGAGCAAAGATTACAATCTATCTTTCTCTCTCGTACCCAACTTGGTCACAGATCTTTTCCACGGAAAGCATAGGCAATTCCCCTTCCAGGTATATATGTTCTAAGACACACGCACACATACATACACACGCGCGCGCGCACACACGCAACGCACACACACATATACGCACACATACGTACGCGCGCACACATGCACGCATAAATACTTACGCACGCATGTATGTCATAAATATTAAAATAAAATTAATAATATATTAAATAATAATTTTTCATAATTTATGTAATGTACCGCATTCTTTCTGTGCAGTATAGAAAAAGGTAATTATGCATAAAATGAGCAACCTCACGGATGACCTTGACCTTGACATATATCATCGTCCTGAGTGACCTTGACCTTGAAAACAGTGGCGGTCACGATCCGTTCAAAAGTTATTAACAAAGAAAGATTATTAAAGTTGGCTTCAAAGGATTATAATGCATAAGATTTTGATTAGTAATTGACCTTAGAAAAAGGTAAAAAACAGTTTTTTATTTATTGCTATTCATCCGAAGATATATTTAATGATACATTAGGTGAAATGGGAAACATTTTTTCTATTACACGGAAGAAAGCTTCTATTCGATAAGAAAATTCAAAATTGCGTTTGAACTAACCTAACTCAAACCAAATTTTAGTTTTAAATCAGAAATAGGTTTGGGTTAGGTTGTATCTCCGAAAGTGGAGCCCCCCCTACGGGGGGGCGGAACCCACCGCGTCCACGCATACACTTTTTCATCCACACAACAATTGTGGGGTGGACCTTGCTTTGCGTTATAAAGTATATGCGTGGACACAGTGGGTTTCGCCCCCCCCCTACGGCGGGGGCTCCGCTATCAAGAAAACTAGACACATAGGTTTGCGTTGAACCTCGCTTCGCGTGGAAAGTTGTAAACCTATGTGGAACCTTACTTCGCATTAAAAAGTATATGCGTAGAGGCAGTATGTTCCGCCCCCCCTACGGGGGGGCTCCACTTCCGGAAGATATAATCTAACCCAAACCTATTTCTGATTTAAAACTGAAATTTGGTTTGGGTTAGGTTATATCTTTCCGAAGTGGAGCCCCCCCGTAGGGGAGGCGCAACCCACTGCGTCCACGCATACACTTTTCCATCCACACAACAATTGTGGGGTGGACCTTGCTTTGCGTTATAAAGTATATGCGTGGACACAGTGGGTTCCGCCCCCCCCCCCTATGTGGGGCTCCACTTTCGGAAGATATAACCTAACCCAAACTTATTTTTGATTTAAAACTAAAATTTATACTTCTGTTTATGCTTATATTAATGCTTCATAACTTTTGAACGGATCGTGACCGCCACTGTTTTCAAGGTCAAGGTCACTCAGGACGATGACCTTGACGACATATGTTAAGGTCAAGGTCATCCGTGAGGTTGCCCACTTTATGCATAATTACCTAGAAAAATTCGTGAAGGGGAATTATGAAATACCCTGTAATCAAGAAACGTGATAGTGTCTCCCGTTAAGAGGATGCCGGACCGTCCTGTTTTACCGACCATAATAATTATATATTTGCTTAATATAAAAGTTTTGGCAGTTTGTATGTACAAAATAAGATAGGTTCCCACTCGGAAATGCATGAAAGAATATAAGTGAACGTTTGAAAATATATTTAGAAGCCTAGTAAAAAACATTTCGGTGTTCAAAAATTTTGCACACCGAAATGTTTTTTACTAGGCTTCTAAATACATTTTCAAATGTTCACTTATATTCTTTCATGCATTTCCGAGTGGGAACCTATCTTATTTTGTACATACAAACTGCAAAACTTTTATATTAAGCAAATATTGTTACGACCTGACGCAAAAAGCCGGTAAAAAAACTGTAATTTTTAAGATTTTTTTCATTTTTAACATAAAAGCGCAAGGTTCCCACTTTGTTGATGTATATACTTTAATCGTGGAAAAGGATTTCTTATTTCATGTAACCAATAAAAAAATTTCGGTCTGCAAAGTGTAATTATTATGGCCGGTAAAACAGGACTCCGGCATCACCTTAATATATAATATAAATATATATAATAAATGTAATATAAGTATATCTTTCGTCTTTCTCGTTACATTAGATATATAATTTGTTGACATTATATTTACAATAATCTTTAAAGTTTTAGTAATTGTTATACGATCGAGAATAAAGAAATGCCTTGACACAAATTTATCAGGGCATATTTGACACGCATACTTTGTCTCTAAATAATCACATATCATGATTGTTGATTAATTAAAATATAATTTTATTCATCTTGATAATGAAACTAACATTATTGATAAAATTACTATTAATAATAATAAAGTAATAATTTTTTAATTAAATTTAATGCGAATAATTTATTTTTTATATTTTTGAAAAGCAATTATAGTTCACATAAACACAAAAATAATTATTAAAGCACATTTCTCTTGTTATTTTATATATAAAAATATATTTTAAAGTATAAGTGTATTGAGTTATAAAAAAATGCATTTTATTCCTATAAAGATGTATTATACTCATATAAAAAATTTTACATTTTATAAAAAAGTATATCTATAAAAATAAAATACGAAATGTTTTGTAAAATATATCCAAAACTGTAAAAAAAATTTTTATTTATAATTTTTTATTTTTTGTTTGGAAAGGAGTCAAGTTGGCAGCAGGCAATTAATAAAGAAAAAATCAAGTAAGTGATTTATTTACGTATTATTATTATTTAAAAAAATTTAAAAAATTAATTATATAAATAATCAAATTAATCAAATTAAATTGAAAAAAAATAAGAAATAACAAAAGTGAAAATGGCAATGAAAAATATAATAAAATTATCAAATTACGACATAAATATACAGCAAAATGCATAGTTGGAAGATACCTGTATGGACGCATTTCAAATGTTACTAAAAAATTACTCTTCTTTCTGTTTTCGTGATAAATGGAGAATTCAATTTCCCGAAAAAATATAGCCTATTTCAGCTATATAAAATCATATACAAATCTTGCATAGCAGTATGTCGAAATATGATGGTCACTGGGTATGTGCTATTACAATATCAAAGTAATATATATTATTTAAATGAGTTATTATTAATATTAAATTAAAATAAATGTATTTTATTATTACTATTATTACTATTATTATTATTACTATTAAAAAATGTAAAAGAAGAACGATAATGTGCGATTGAGAGATGTGAATTTAATAAAATTTAGTTTTGCCCGTGAAATTTCAAAGTTAATAAATCTTACTATCATCAGATTTAAAATTTGTCTTCCTTTAAAATAAATTTTTTGAACTCATCGATTTTGTATCATTTTATAAATTCATAAATACAAGAATATTTTTATTTAGCATTTATTAATACAGCAAAGTAGCATTTATTTATTATTACAATACAGGGTGTCCTAAAACTACCGTATTTCCTCTTAATGACAGATTCCTTAGAAAATTTCAAGACGAAAATCCTAATACAAAAATGTCGAGACTATAATAGTATTTAAATGGGAAGCGATTATATTTTACGAATGACAGGGCTAAGATTTCACGCGCTCAGGCACGGCGAAATAGTAGACACCTTCATGGTAACATTGATCGACCACTTTGATAGCTGAAGTTGAAACATGTCAAAAATTTTTACTTGTATCATTTTTGAGATGCCTTTAGTTCTTGCATCCATTATTCGTAAAAAGAATATACTAATGCAATGCGTAGAAAAGCGGGAAAACATATAATGCTGTTGGAGTAGCTAAGAAAAAAAAAAACTTTCAAGCTTTCGCGTTTTCTTTCTTTCCATGTTATACGATTGTATTATCGCGTCTATGTCATATTTGTTTTGGGTACGTTCGCGAACTCTCGTCTCACCAAATATTGTAACTGCGTGCGACGCTCTATGTACGTTAAATATGTGGTCGCGCTCTTCCGCACACACATCCTTTAGTCGTCGTCGTCTAGTCGAACAAGTCGGTCGCACTGTAATAAAGTAAAGAAAATCGCATCGTAACACCGCATTATTCACTGGCCCTTCGTCCTTTCAATCATAATCATCAACAGGTTATGGGCCCAGGCGTTCGGTTCGAGTGAGAGACTCGTTAGATTCTGAAGAACTAAAGTGAATCGTACGGTTGTCGCGAGTGTAGCCGCAAAAATTACACGCGGGGTGTACACGTGGCAGTGAGAGAACCGGCAAACATGGCCGAAGAGATATATGTTAAAAGTATTGGCAAGCTGAGCGGAAAGAATCTCCAGTGTTGGAAAGTTCCAATAACCGCGGCGTTGCAAGCTTACGGCATTTATGATATAGTGGTCGGTAGAAAAGTAAAACCGGCGGACTTGGCGACCGCGGAAGGGAAGAACTGGATTCGAGAAGACGCAAAAGCGAAATTCATTCTGTCTTCGTCCATCGAGGAAGAGCAGATGAGTTGTTTGATCACCTGCGAGACGTCTCACGAGATGTGGGTCAAGCTATGCGCTATCCATGAGCAAAAATCGGCAAATAACAAATTAATTTTGCCTCAAAAATTCCACGAATATCGGATGAGCCCGAGCGATTCGGTAGTAAAACACGTGGCCAAAGTACAAAATATGGCGGCTCAACTGGCCGATCTCGGTGAGCGCATATCGGATGTGGCCATAATGGCGAAGATTTTAGCCAGTCTCCCTATAAAGTATAATTCTCTAAAGACAGCTTGGGACAGCGTCACAGTAGCGGAGCAGACTATTTCAAATCTGCAGGAAAGACTCAAAGAAGAGGCTCGATTAGCCTATGACGGTGAGACCGCAAACGCACTTGCTGCGTTGAGTGTACAGAGAAAACACAAAGGAAAACATTCTTCACAAAGCAGTACACAGAGAGGTCAACCGAGAGACAAGAGCGATGTTGAATGTTAGTTTTGCCACAAGAAAGGACACTTTGCCCGAGATTGCAAACAAAAAAAAAAGAAACGCTAGTCAGAAGTACGAGAAATCCGCACAATCGGTTCAAAATTGTGCTTTTGTTTCCACAGCCTATAAACATTGCGACGAAATACAACTGTTAATACCTGCCAGCCAAATGGAAGCATTGTTCAGTTCTGACTCTAGTGAAGTGTGGTTAATGGACAGTGGAGCGTCTAGGCATATTACCTACAGACGAGAGTGGCTTGAAAATTATGAGTCAATCAGGGGAGAAGAAATACGGCTCGGAGACAACGGTATCTGTTCAGTGCATGGGACAGGTACGGAAAAAATTCAAAAATTAGTCGACAGTCAATGGTATCCGTCAGTGATCGAAGATGTGTTATTTGTCCCGGACATTAAAAAGAATTTGTTCTCGGTAGAAATATGTACCTCAAAAGGTTTCAACGTCACGTTTCGAGGACGAAGTTTTTCGATTTCGAAGGAAGATATAACAGTCGCTTAGGGCGTGAAGCAGGAAAACGGAGTGTTCAGGATGTTCTTCAAGACTTTAAAAGTTAACAGTGCCGTGAATGAGGTTAATCTCTCTACTGCGAGTCTGAGAGTTTGGCATGAGAGACTAGGACACGTGAACAGTCGCACGATGCGTCACATGGTGAAAAAGGAAGTAATAAAAGGCGTGAAGTTAAGGGACGCGCAGAACTTTTTCTGCCAAGCATGCCAAATGGGAAAGCTACATCGATCTTCTTTTAATTCAACAGAAGAAAAGAAGAGATTGCCAGGAGAGTTCATCCATTCTGACGTCTGTGGACCAATGTCGGTGGAGTCCGTCAGAGGAGCGAAATATTTCCTCACATTTATAGATGATGCATCAGGTTATCGACAAGTTTATTTTTTGAAACACAAGTCCGATGCTGTCGAATACTTCAAACAATTCGAGTGTTTGCTTCATAATCAGTTTGGACAGAGGATGAAAGTGCTGCGCACCGATAGTTGCACAGAATATTGCAACCATGACATGAAGAGACTCTTGGCGAGCAAGGACATACGCCACGAAACGACTGCACCAGGTACTCCCGAGCAGAATGGGAAAGACGTGTTGTGCCTCTAGCCGCTAAGGAAGAGGTCTTTAGGGATTTATACGCCCAAAGGATTAGGATCCACGCTCGAAATAAGACACTCCCGAACGTTAGGTATAAATTGATATATTTCACAGATTCTTGTACACTATCACTTAGTCGCGATTATAATAGTCGGGCGCGATACGTACGGTACTTCGATACTATTAATATATGCGATCGAGTAGCGAGCGATGTTAATGAGCTATATTACTGAGCTAGCATCGGTGCATCTCGCGCTCAATATATATTAACCCTTTGCGGACGAGTGTCGGCAAATAGCCGCCCAAGTCTTTTTACCGTTGCGGACGCGTGTCGGCATATAGCCGCCCAATTCTCGCGCTGCGGCTGGCGTATGTTTATCGTTCTGAACGATAAAATACGCATGGGTATCCCTTTGCGGACGAGTGTCGGCCTATAGTCTTTGTATCGATAAGATCTTATCTTCCATATAGTGTAAACTTACGATGCGAGACCATGGTAGGTTCAGAACGAATTCAGTCTGCCGAGTCAGTCTTTCAGTGTCACTACCAGAGAAACCAGCAAAGTTTTCATACATTTTATACATTTACACATATTTTACATCTTATAACATCCTACACACGATGGCTAAAAGATCCAGAGACGATACGTTCAATAATGACAGTAGTGATGAGCTCCAATTTGAATCTGACAACACAGAAGATGACGACATTGCTTTATCGAGTGGAAGTGAAATCCTTGCAACAAGGAATGCACTCAGGCGTTTCAATGTGGGCAATGATAGTAGTAGTGACGAAGAAATGAATATTCAGGAAAGTGATAGCAGTAGTAATAACGAATGGACGAATGTCACAAATCACGACATCGTTCCACAAAAAATACAATTTAGTTCTGGATCACGAACCCCTGGTTCACAACTAAATTCAACTCACACAGAACCATTAGATTTCTTCAACTCGTTCTTTACCGATGAGTTGATCAGAAAAATAGTTGAGGAGATTAATCGGTACGCAAATCATATGATACAAGGAAAACATCTAGAAAAGCGGTCCACATGGCATACATGGACTAATGTCACACCAAAAGAAATGCGAGCATTTCTCGGCATAATATTGCTTATGGGGACAATGCCACTTCCGAGCTTGAAAGATTATTGGACCACTGACAAGAAATGTAGGATCCCATACTTTGCCGAAATATTCAGAAGAGACCGATTCTTACAAGTATTTTGGATGCTGCACACAAATGAAAATATTGTAGGTACGCGAAACATGGCAACAAGGACGCAAAAAATTAGCAATTTTTTAGATTACATTGATAGTAAATGTCGTGAAAATTTTGTACCCGGGGCGGAGTTATCAGCGGATGAATCAATCGTCAAATTCAAAGGGCGAATAAGTTTTATTACGTACAACCCACAGAAACCAACCAAGTGGGGTATCCGTATTTATGTTCTTGCAGACGCCAATATTGGTTATATACAAACTATTTTACCATATTATGGCAGTTTTACTACGAAAAATTAGTTAGACCAGATCTGCCAATAAGCACGAGAATAGTCTTACAACTATATCACAATTTATTGCAATCCAATCCTGGCGCTGTAGGATACCATATCTTCAATGACCGGTACTTCACAAGCATTCCTTTGGCAAATGCACTACTGAAAATGAAATGTAATCTAACTGGAACTATCCAGACGAATAGGAAATTTATTCCACGTGAAATAAAAAATCCAAAGATTGCAAAAAATGAAATCGTTGCATACAGACGGAACAATTTACTATTATTGGCTTGGAGAGACAAGCGTATTGTGACCATGCTCAGCACCTGTGCTACCTCATCTTCGACAACCGTTACTAAAAGGTCACGCAAAGAAGGAAGAACACATATTGTGAAGCCAGACGTGGTTATAAATTATAATAAATATATGGGTGGGGTAGATAAAGCAGATCAGTACACAGGCACGTACTATTTCATGAGAAAGTCTCAAAAATGGTGGCGAAAATTATTTTTTTGGGGATTGGAAGTTTCAGTGATAAATTCCTATCTGTTATATCAAGAACATCACAAGACATACAATATAAAAAAGTTATCCCATTTACAATTTGTACGTCACTTGGTAGGTCAATTGATTGGAGATTTTCGAGACGCTAATCCCAAGGCTCCTGCGACTTCTGGAACAGCAGAAAGGCTCAACGGCCTTCTACATATTATTAGGCGAGATGAGACAGGAAGAAGTAAAGATTGCCTCATCTGCTCTAATCGAAAAATAAAACACGGAAGGAGAGAGTCGAGGTACTATTGTGCTACTTGTTCGGCTAAGCCGGCCTTGCACATAGGTGATTGTTTCGAACTATATCACACAAAGCACGAATATAAAACATCTCCTATGTAAAGACGGCTAAATTTGTTTCTTTATGATTTTATTGGATTTTATAAAAATGTTATTTGAATAAAGCTTTAGATTTTATAACGCAAACGTGCGACGTGAACATTTTCTTTACTGCGCGCTCCAATACCTGTCGTCCACAGCGACGCTCGCCCGTCGAGCGCCCCCGTCCGCAAAGGGTTAATTAATTAGGTCGTTGATTAGGGAGGAGTGTGGTGTCCCTGACCGGAGCATGTCTTGTGCTCCGCTCGTCAGCTGTCTCGTCAGCTGCTTACTCAGCTTCCGAGAACTTGACCGTGACTTCCTTCTCTTTAGTCACGTATCTTACTTTTATTTTATTAATAATCTTTTATTACTTTACTCTTTCTTAATTATCTTTCCTTGATCTCTTTTCTAATTTTAATGCATTGCTTTACTCAGCTCTTTCTTAATCTTTTCTGTTTTACTTTATTGTTTTATCTTTTAATATATTTAGAGATTGGTCGGGTTACGACAGCCGAAAGAGAGAATCGCACCATCGTCGAGAACGCCAGGATGATGCTTGAGGCAAAAAGTTTGCCAAAGATGCTTTGGGCTGAGGCAGTGAACACTGCCGTTTACGTTCTGAACAGAACCTCTTCGACCAGCAATACTCTGGCAACCCGTTACGAAGTCTGGCATGGCAACAAACTTGTCGTAGCACATTTGCGTGTTTTCGGAACAGATGTGTATACTTATGTAGACAAGCAGTTTCGAGGGAAATTCGACTCCAAAGCTGAAAAAGGAATCTTAGTGGGATACGAAGGCGATTCGTCAAATTACCGTATTTATTATCCACAGAAAAGGACAGTGTTAGTTTCGAAACACGTTAAGTTCGATGAAGAGGATTCAACCACAATGGAGTTCGAAAACACATCTGAAGAAGGAGAGGAAGAAGAACTGAAGTTCCAGGCAAATTCCAGAGACGTGCAAGGTTTAGAAGAGCAAGACAAAAACATACAAAATGTGCCAAGCAGAGTCATTGTTGGAGAGCAGGATACAGTTGGTCAAGAAGGTCAATCAGTGGTAAATCAACGAAGAACACTTACGACTCAACGTCTAAATTTAAGAGACAGGAGTAGCATCAAACCACCCCCCAGGTTCGAAGTCAACGTGGCGGAACACATTCTTAAAACCTTCAAAAAAACTACAAGCGGATCAGACGGCGACAAATGGTCGCGAGCCGTTGCTGAAGAGCTGGAAGCACATCAGAAGAACGGAACGTGGATTCTGGTGCCGCGAAGGGGCATCAAGACACCCATTGATTCTAAATACGTGTTCAAAATTCTGTACGACACCACAAGAAACATCTGTCGCTACAAAGCGCGATTGTGTGCGAGAGGATTCCGCCAGCGGGAGGGAGTGGATTACTCAGAAACCTTCTCACCAGTCGTTCGTTATGATTCCCTACGAGTCTTTCTATAGTCTTCCATAGTGACACAGCGAGATCTGGAGATGTCGCAGTTCGACGTTAAGACCGCTTTTCTTCACGGTGATCTTGACGAAGAGATTTTTATGGAGGTGCCAGAAGGTCTGGATGTCGACGGTGACAAAAGTGACGTTGTCTGTTTGTTACAGAAATCGTTGTACGTCTTAAAGCAAGCACCTCGGTGCTGGAACGACAAGTTCACGCACTTTCTTGCACAATTTGGTTTTAAACAGTGCAATTCCGATCCGTGTATTTTTCTAGGCCAAGTCGAGAACAGTGTAGTGTACTTAGCGTTATTCATAGATGATGGACTGATTGCTTCGGAAAATAAGACTGTTTTAGAGACAATATTGGACAAATTGAGTGATGAATTCGAAATAACGATAGGAAACGGCAGAAGTTTTGTAGGAGTACAAATAGAAAGAGATAAAGCTAATAAGACAATGTTTATCCATCAAGAAGCCTACGCGCTTCAGATCTTAGATAGATTCAAAATGAGCGAGGCCAAGCCTGTGAGTGTCCCAGCTGATGTTCATGTCTGTCTGAAACCGGCGGAAGACACAAACATTTGTTTAGCAGTTCCCTTTCGTGAAGCTGTTGGCTCACTCATGTTTTTGGCGGTGATGACGCGGCCAGAATTGGCTTACGCTGTTAATAATGTTAGCAAATATCTTACAAATCCTGATGAAAGTCATTGGCAAGCGATCAAGCGCATTTTCAAATACTTGAAAGGCACCACGCGTTTCGGTATAACTTACAGAGCAGGTGGGAGCGAATCTCAGTTGATAGGCTTTGCAGATGCCGACTACGCTGGAGACATCGAGACAAGAAGGTCTCGAGAAGAAGAACCACCGGATACGCTTTTTGTTTCGCATATGGTATATGTATATGTGGTCGCGCTCTTCCGCACACGCATCCCTTAGTCGTCGTCGTCTAGTCGAACAAGTCGGTCGCACTGTAATAAAGTAAAGAGAATCGCATCGTAACAACGCATTATTCACTGGCCCTTCGCCCTTTCAATCATAATCACCAACAAATGCTATTGTAAATCTATACGATAATCATAATATCATAAAAAGAGCGCCCCATTCATAGAGCACTTTTTTCACATGTTATTTCGCCATGCCTGAGCGCACGAAATTTCAGCTCTATCATTCGTAAAATATAATCGATTCCTGTTTAAAAACTATTATAGTCTCGACATATTTGTATTAGGATTTTCGTCTTGAAATGTTCTAAGAAATCCATTAAGAGGAAGTACGGTAGTTTTAGAACACTTTGTATATATACTGGGTGAGTTTTTTAACTTTAAACTGTAAAGTAAGCTTTATCGAAAAAAATGTTCCAAACAAAAGTTGTAGGGTTAGGAGGGGGCCACATGACAAAAATATGGATTTGACCTTGAGTGACCTTTTCAAGGTGAGATCAATGTGATCGACGTTTTCTTAAATGGAACCCCCCTTTTTTATTACATATTCTTGTAGCTTATCTCGAGAGCTTTTCAAAACACTATAATAAAGTATTTTTTCATTAAGTACTTTTTGAGTTATTTTATATCTTAATCTGACATATTTTGATATAAAAGATAAAATATCTCGTAAAATATTTAGTTTTCGATAATCTTACCGTAATACTTTTATGTACAGAATAATGAGACAAATCAATTAGTATAAAAAAAATTGTTTTTAAGGAAAAGTATGTAATTATTTACAATGTATTTTTTTAAACAATTATTTGTTTAAAAAAATACATTAATTCGGTGTCGGTATTAGAATTGATTCCGAATTTTTGTTCTTTAATGTGAATAATTTCCGAAATAAGTCTTTTATTGAAACTATTTTCAATATCTAGAATTCTTGCTTTATCCCAATTAAATGTGTGTTGTAAGTTTAAAATGTGTTCTGAGACCACCGAATGTCTTGAAGAGTCGAGTTTTATGTTATTTATATGTTCCTTGAGTCTAGTGCTCAACTGTTTCTTTGTTTGTCCTACATATGAAGCATCGCAATTATTACAGTTTATTTTATAAATTACATTGGTGTTAGATGGATGTTTATTTTTGTCCTTTTGTACTTTAATCATTTTATCAAGTTTATTGAGACAACGGTATCCCACTACAAAGTCCGAGGGGTTCTTTTTTATGATGGATAAATTGCATTGCATGTGTAAATCCACAATGGAATTTTGTCACCGCAATCCAAACATCCTATTTACACATGCTGACAAAGGCAATGTTACTGTAGCCATGGATAATGATTATTACATAAATAAGGTAGAGGATTTACTAAAGGATAAAAACACTTACTCCATCATAAAAAAGAAACCCTCTCTAAAAATCGAAAGAGATCTCAATAACATGTTAAGAGATTGGTTAAAGAAGGATTACATTTCCAAGAAGGATTATTATTGTCTTCGATCTAGTGATTCTCTCTTGCCCAAAGCATATGGCCTACCAAAAATCCACAAGGAGAATATTCCTTTCAGGATTATCGTTTCCTCGATCAACATTGCCTTATACTCTATTGCTAATTATATGCATAAAATATTATCAAGTATCCCTCGAGCCAAGAGCCATGTGAACAATAGTTTTGAGCTGTGCAACACACCAAGTGGAAAAACATTGGGACAGTCGGACGTTATCGTCTCTTTGGATGTAATATCACTTTTTACGGGCGTATCCCGTTTGGACACGGAACGATTGGACACCGCTCGATTGGACACGTAGTATTGGACACGGAACGATTGGACACTGCACGATTGGACACAGAATTATTGGACACCGCACAATTGGACACGCACACTGCACAATTGGACACTACACGATTGGACACCGCACGATTGGACACTGCACGATTGGACACCGCATTATTGGACACTGCACGATTGGACACCGCACGATTGGACACTGCACGATTGGACACGCACACTGCACGATTGGACACTGCACGATTGGACACCGTACGATTGGACACTGCACGATTGGACACCGCATTATTGGACACTGCACGATTGGACACCGCACGATTGGACACCGGTAATTATGCATAAAGAGGGTACAAGCAGAAGCATAAATTTTAGTTTTAAATCAGAAATAGGTATGGGTTAGGTTATATCTCCCGGAAGAGGAGCCCCCCCGTAGGGGGGCGGAACATACTGCCTCCACGCATATTCTTTTTAATGCGAAGTAAAGTTCCACACAGGTTTACAACTTTCCACGCGAAGCGAGGTTCAACGCAAACTTATGTGTCTAGTTTTCTGATAGTAGAGCCCCCCCGAAGGGGGGGCCGGAACCCACTGTGTCCAATCCTGCGGTGTCCAATCGTGCAGTGTCCAATCGTGCAGTGTCCAATCGTACGGTGTCCAATCGTGCAGTGTCCAATCGTGCAGTGTGCGTGTCCAATCGTGCGGTGTCCAATCGTGCAGTGTCCAATCGTGCGGTGTCCAATCGTGCAGTGTCCAATAATGCGGTGTCCAATCGTGCAATGTCCAATCGTGCGGTGTCCAATCGTGCAGTGTCCAATCGTGCAGTGTGCGTGTCCAATTGTGCGGTGTCCAATCGTGCGGTGTCCAATAATTCTGTGTCCAATCGTGCAGTGTCCAATCGTTCCGTGTCCAATACTGCGTGTCCAATCGAGCGGTGTCCAATCGTTCCGTGTCCAAACGGGTGTCACCCCTTTTTACCAACATTTCTTCAGATCTTGCAATCGATAGCATTAACAGCAGATGGTATCACATTGAAACACATACCATGATTTCTAAGAACGATTTTATTTCAGCTATTAAATTCATACTATCCTCCACATATTTCACATTTAATAACAATATTTACAAACAAACATATGGGACCCCTATGGGTTCTCCACTATCACCGATAATAGCTAATCTAGTAATCCAAGATTTGGAAGAATCAATTCTTAACACATTGAATACGAATTTACCATATTATTACCGTTATGTTGACGATATAATATTAGCTGCACCGGATAATAGTCATAAACATCCTGAATAAGTTTAATGACTATCATAAAAGATTGCAGTTTACGGTGGAATACAAGGTTGACCGAAGCATCAGCTTTTTAGATTTGTCAATTAAGATTATTGATAATTCCGTTTACATTGATTGGTTTCACAAAAAAATATTCTCAGGGAGAATGTTATCATATTTCTCGAATCATCCTAAGTGTCATAAAATAGGAACCATTTACAGTTTAGTTGATAGAGCTATGCTTTTGTCTCATCCTCAATTCCATAAAAAGGATTTAGAAATTAGTATCAAGATACTGTTGAACAATGCCTATCCCCTCCGTTTCATCTTTAACACAATTAATCGCAGAATAAGAACTCTCATTAACAAGACAACAAATTTAACGAACAATAATACAAAGAAAGAAGAAAATAAGAAAAATTATTTTGTGATCCCATATATTAACAACATTTCAGAATTAGTTGCATCTGCGATTAAAAAATCGGACTTTGTAGTGGGATACCGTTGTCTCAATAAACCTGATAAAATGATTAAAGTACAAAAGGACAAAAATAAACATCCATCTAACACCAATGTAATTTATAAAATAAACTGTAATAATTGCGATGCTTCATATGTAGAACAAACAAAGAAACAGTTGAGCACTAGACTCAAGGAACATATAAATAACATAAAACTCGACTCTTCAAGACATTCGGTGGTCTCAGAACACATTTTAAACTTACAACACACATTTAATTGGGATAAAGCAAGAATTCTAGATATTGAAAATAGTTTCAATAAAAGACTTATTTCGGAAATTATTCACATTAAAGAACAAAAATTCGGAATCAATTCTAATACCGACACCGAATTACTTGATAGTGCATATTTCGATATTTTCGAAGAATTATCGAACATATAACGTTCGACTTGTTTTCAGCGCCGCTCTTTTACTTTTTGTTTATATCCACTCAACATCTTATTGACACTCACTAACAGTCACGATTTAGACTCGATAACAACAAGAAGCAAGACAATACTACATGTAAAACATCCTCGGAATTGATTGACATAGGGTTGTAAGTAAAAATATTAACCAATTAGTGTTTGCCTAAATTAATAGCTGGTAACATCAACCTTTTTATTTTGTTTTTTAACAGTATAAGACCGGAAACACAATTTTACGATTATAACTGACAATTTAAAAGCTAACTTCTCGCCTTCCAACGACGAATTTATCTTCAATAGTTTTAATTGTCGCTAATTAGTTTTATTAATTTTTAACCTCTGACCAAGCTCTTACATTTTGTCACAGCTTCTTCTTAGTGTTTTATTTAAGTATTTATTTCTATATGTTTATTTTAAATTGACATGATTACTTCAAAGGAGTGTGTTAACTTTCACATATTTTATTAAGAATTTATTTATGTTTATGTTTTTAGCGTTATACTGAAGAAGACTAAGTAAAGTCGAAACGTTTATTTGAATTAAATACATTTAATTAAAGAAAATCATCTTGTATTCACAAGTTTTTTATTATTGACACCTTTAATTTAGCTCGTATAGTTGGTCCATTATTTATTTATTTTTCTTATTTATTGTTTTGCAATACACGAGCCACATTGATCTTTATTTAATATAAAAGTATATTTAATTATAGGATAAGAAAAATAAAATCAAAATCAACATATATAAGTCAATAAATGGTAATTATTCAGAATCACGGCTCCACCTGCAAATGGGCTGCAAATTTTTTTACGGACTTTTTATGTTTAGAAAGAAATATAAATAACCATTTTTAGTTGGGGGAGGCCCAAAAAAAAGTTATAGACCAAAAAAGGGTAATTATTTCGAATAAGGTCTTTTCTGAATTTTGACAAATATGATCGGATCTCTCGGTAAAACTCTTTGTTGTGACTCCAACAGTGATAATCAGTCGGGGGAGCCCGTCCCCCATTACCCCCACCCCTCAAAAAACGAAAAACTCCCAAAATTACCGAAAATTAGGTAATTATGTACTATAAAGTTTACTCCACAACCCAAATCAAATTTTAGTTTTAAATCAGAAATAGGTTTGGGTTAGGTTATATCTTCCGGAAGTGGAGCCCCCCCGTAGGGGGGCGGAACCCACCGCGTCCACGCATACACTTTCCCATCCACACAACAATTGTCGGGTGGACCTCGCTTTGCTTTGTAAACTATATGCGTGGACACAGTGGGTTCCGCCCCCCCTACGGGGGGGCTCCACTTCCGGAAGATATAACCTAACCCAAACCTATTTCTGATGTAAAACTAAAATTTGGTTTGGGTTGTGGGGTAGACCTCGCTTTGCTTTGGTAAATTTGGGGGTTTTTGTTTTTTTTGGGGGGTGGGGGTGATGGGGGACGTGCTCCCCCAACTGATTATCACTGTTGAAGTCACAACAAAGAGTTTTACCGAGAGATCCGATCATATTTGTCAAAATTCAGAAATAGCCTTATTCGAAATAATTACCATAATTACCCTTTTAAGGTCTATAACTTTTTTTTTGGGCCTCCCCCAACTAGAAATGGTTATTTATATTTCTTTCTAAACATCAAAAGTCCGTAAAAAAATGTGCAACCCAGTTACAGGTGGAGCCGTGATTCTGAATAATTACCAAAAAATTATTCAATTAGACTTACGTTTTTAATAGTAATTCGGAAGTGAAGGGGTGACGAATTTGTGCGATGTTTCGCTCTGTGTCTCATGTCAATATATGTTCGACTCGTGGTTGCTTTGGAGATAATGCCAAGTGAGGATTGGTTGCACAAATAACTAACTCACGAATTACGGTGCAAAAGCACAGAGTAATGACCCTCGCATACTGGACGCGATGAGCGATGAGCGATAAGCGATATCCAATGAGAGCTCTGATTTTCCGAAAAAATAAAGCTTTTATTGGATATCGCCCATCGTTCATCGCTCATCGCGTCTAAAGTCCTATATAATCAGAGAGGCGACATCGTTACCCCCTCCATGCTTCCTATGATCGCAATGTTGGGCTCGCAGCTGTTCATTTGTAAATCTAAAATATCTTTAAAATGTCTCAGAGATATTTAAGATGTTTTTTTTTTTTTAGAAAATAACATTACAAATATATTTTTTTCTCACTTACGGTACGCCGGTTGCGGTTAGTTTGCACGTAGGATTCACCGCCAACATGGCGGTCAGCGCAAGCGAGACGCTATTGTCGCCTCCCTGATTATATAGGACTCTAATCGCGTCCAGTGTGCGAGGGCCATTAGACTACGTGAAACTGAAGACTGGAGAATAAATGTAAGGTTGTGAAATGTAAAAATGTATATCCGAGTCTTACGAGTTCTCTTTTTATAATCCCCTTTTAGAGGTGTATTCTAATTCTAAGAGTGGGGATCTTCCAAAACTTCAACGAATTGAAATTATGCAGAAGTGGGGATCCTTCAACTTTAACGAATTAAAATTGTGCTAGTGTCCTCATTAGGCGGGGTGTGTCTCCTACTTTTCATATTTTTACCCGTAGTGATCGTCAATTGGTGAGCTCGATATCAGTTCAAAAGTCCCTTAAACATTAGTTTTTCCCAGCGGACTTTCGCGCACATGATCTGATTAGAAAGGGTCTTATTTCTTTATAGTTATTTTTGTCGACGTTGATGCAGCTGTATTTAATAAATATTTAGTCAAGATTTTATCATTATTGATCCAGTTGTACTTGTCCGTTAGAAAATTATTATCAGTATTAATGCAGCTGCATTTATTAAATATTTTGTTAAAAAGTTTTTATTATCTTCTTATTCTTCCGCCGGAAAATTCTATTGCAAGGGGTATCTATTATTTTTTATTTATCTCGAGAAGACCAGCGTGGTTTCCATCACCGATCTTCTTGCGTCTTTTCCACGGTTACTCGTAAATATAGTTATTGACTAGTGACAGTGCTTAAAAGAAACGTATGGCGCAAGATGCTCTGTTTATTAAACCAGTGCATGCCACGATCTGCACATTTCGGCCGATTTCCAAGAGTCAACGCCTATCGCGCTCCCCTTGCGTCTTGAGATCCTCGTCTAGCAACCATAACCAAGCGCGCGACGCTCTGCCTCAGGTACGGTGCATCTGTACCGCGATGCGGTTCCGTACTTCCTTACTGCCAAATATCAATGTTTTAAATGCGATCTCTTTAGAATTTTTTCAAATAATGAATCCAAGAACAAAATTTTAATACTCGATTATTAATTACATTTACGATATAATAATCCTAAAATATTATTAAATTATATTTGATAGATTAAATTTGTTAAATGTCTCGCGCGCGGAAACTCTTCCCGATATATAAATTAATAAATAATTGTAAATTTAAAGTTTTATAAAAGACGCTTTTATTAAAGGATTTTCATCAATTTTTTGTATCATAATGTCGCAAAATTCTACCCGACGATCAAAATTATCTGCAACTAATTCCTGAACAAGATTCATTTTAAATGGGTGAAATTTTGCATTTTTGAGAACACGACGAATGGATGACACGCTAGTGTCATGTACCTGCGCGGCTTTTTGGATAGAGATATGGGGGTCTTCTATGAATGATTGTAATATCTCTATCGAGGAGTCTTCATTCGTAGCGGTCTTAGGCCTACCCGATCTTTGCCGATCCTTAACGCTTTCTATATCCTAAAAACGCTGACACGTTTTCTGAACAGTGGAACCCGTGTCGCATTATAAGTCATAGATTTTTATTAATATATTGATAATGATTTCTGATAATCTTTTGGAAATTTTTATTTCAGATCGGGCACGCCAAGTATTTGTATGTCACTTTAATTTTAATCCTTTTCGTTTCAGGCCTATCTGGAAAACCTTATGATTAATTTCAAAACAAGTCGATCAGTTTGGCACGGGGCACTTTTAAACTCGAAATTGGTGATCGATGTGATCGACGTTATTGCAGTAAGGATTAAGTAGTTTTATGATGTACTATTTGTAATAAAATCCGCAATATAATTGTGCTATTTTATATATTATATATAATATTTATTTGGGGGGGGGGACATAATAGCGTAATTTTATAAAAATAAAATGCATTTTAATTTTCTCGAGAGAATCTATAATATTTCTATAAATGCAAGACTGATTTTATCAAACAAATACTATTTTAAATTACAAACTCTTACAAACTGAACTGCTTCTATGTACTTGGCTAGTTAACTTGATTTCATATTTAGTTTTGATTTTTTAAAGGTTTTTATTTCTTAGAGGAAAATCATTTTTTAGTTTTTTATTTTGTATAAAAATTATTTTTCAAGGAAAAATTTTTTTAAAAGTTATTTTTTAGGGATAAATAATAAACTTTTTTTGCGTACAAGTTGGGATTTTTTTATATACTTGGCGTTTTTTTTTTTACCTTTGTGAAGTTTTTTTAGGTGATCTCATTGCTTTTTGTAAAAATCTATATTTTTTCTGTAAAAAATATATATGTGTTTTTAGCATATAATATTTAATAACATAATATAATTTTTTATTCATGTAGAATATCTAATAATAATAAGTTTCTTAATAATAATAAGTAAATCACAATAATAAAGTTTTATTGTAGAATTGACATTCGTTAATTTTATTTTTAGTATATAATGTTCAACAATAATATATATGTGCTTACATTATATTATCTTACAATAATACAGTAGTTTTATTTATGTAAAATTGGCATTCGTTAATTTTATTGAATCCTATATAGGCAATAAAATCTTGTATAACGTAGCTCAATTTAACTATACCTATAAATTCATTCACTTTTGTATTACTGTAACATCATACTTCAATGTAGACCATTCTTCAACTGTATGATGTTACAGTAATGCAAAAGTGAATGAATTTGTAGATATAGTTAAATTGAGCTACTTTACGCAATATTTTATTGCCTATATAAGATTCAATAAAATTAACAAATGCCAATTCTACATAAATAAAACTGTACTGTATTATTGTGAGGTAATATAACATAAAGTGCCATAGAGGATGCCAAAGAAGATAAATGAAATGCCATAGAAGATACCAAAGAAGATAAAGTATTTTTTATTTTAAGTATTTTCTTTTAAATATTTTTTATTTTTTTTTTGTATTATCTTACAATAATAGAGTTTTATTTATATAGAATTGGCATTCGTTTTATTTTTAATATATAATGTTCAACAATAATATAGTTATATATAATATAATATAATTTAATAATATAATATCAATTTAACTACCCCTATAAATTCATTCACTTTTGTATTACTGTAATATCATACTTCAATGTAGATCATTCTTCAACTGTATGATGTTACAGTAATAAGTGAATGAATTTATAAGTACAATTAAATTGAGTTACTTTACACAATATTTTATTGCCAATAAAATTAACGATGCCAATTCTACATAAATAAAACTATACTGTATTATTGTGAGATAATATAATATAAGCACATATATATTATTTTTGAACATATATATTATTGTTGATAATACAGTTTTATTTATGTAGAATTGGCATTCGTTAATTTTATGTTTAGTATATAATGTTCAACAATAATATATATGTGCTTACATTATATTATCTCACAATAATATAGTACAGTTTTATTTATGTAGAATTGGCATTCGTTAATTTTATTGAATCCTATTTAGTATTGTTATAGTTTGCTCCCATGCACATCATACGTCCAGACTTTATGCAAAATGCGCTTTTCTTCTCTTTTTTTAAATTATTTCTTTTAATATTCTTATTCCAAAAACTGAGCAGGCGCCGTATCTATAATGACTTTGAGTATAATTCGTTATCTCGTCTTGAAAAGCTGATCTCCAAGGCTCCGCTATAGGATCTGGTTCATAAGGTTCATAATCTTGCACCTTCTTCCTCAAGTGATCATATTTGAAACTTTGCTTACTCCGTGCATTGTAAAACCTTTGAGAACCCAAGTCATTATGTTCGATTATAAGCGCTGGATGATCACTTCCCTCTATCTGTATGTGAAGAAAAGAACAGAATTGTAATATTTAACTTAGTTTACATATCTGGTTTTATATGTGCTACTCAATATTTTATATGTGCTAATTAATTGTATTTACTGTCTGTTACTCCCAAATCTCTGTAATCCAATATGTTACGCTGTTTAGCAAAGCTCTTCAGCTAGGATTGCATACGGTATAAGACCGTATGCAATTCCAGCTGAAAAAATCCCAGCTATAAAAGTATACCGGTCTTCTCGAAAAGATTGATTTCGCTTTATCCTGCAAATAAGCGCTATAATTTAGATAATATTCAGATATAATCAACAAATATACTTATAAAACAATAAATAAGCATGTATAACCAGATATATATACAAAATTTCAATCTACTTACTCGATAGAACCAAATATATTTTCTTGCTATATAACCTTAACCTTATTATATCTTGACGTCACGATTTCTTGCTATATAACCTTAACCTTATTATATCTTGACGTCGCGATGCTACCGCGTACCGCAAACCGCGACTACCGCGTCGCTTGATACGTATCATATACGTATGCACGCACATACACATTGTCTCTCAAGGCGTATTTGCACACTCAAGCGAATAATCGTACATGAGTGCTGCAAACGCGCCTTGAGGGACAAACTCGCTTTGCGTGTGTGCGTGCGAGCATACGTACGTGAGAGTCTGAAACTTATCTTATTATTATAATAATGATGAAGAACCAAAAATGTCACATTTCTGGTATACGATTATTGATCATTCCTCAGGATTGACTGCACCAATCTTATTCAAACTGGTCGCAATCGAAAGCTTGCATCCACATTGTATTAGAAAAGTGCCGTTAGATTTTTGATTAACGGCTTGGTTCCTGAGGAATTTTAATCGAAAGTTTATTAGGCGTAAAACTCCTGATAAGCTACTTGGTAGCGTCGCGGTCCCTGTACATAGGCAAACCGTTGACAAGCTGGAACAAATTTTTATATATACTTGGCGTCGCGACGCTACCGCGTCGCTTGATAACAGCTATCCCTTGCAGTAGAATTTCCGGCGGAAGAACAACGAGATAACAAGAACTTTTAACGAAATGTTTAATAAACTCAGCTGCATTAATACTGATAATAATTTTCTAACGGACAAGTAATAAACACAGCTGCATCAACGTTGACAAAAATAATTATAAGGAAGTAAGACCCTTTTCTAATCAGATCATGTGCGCGAGGGTCCCCCGGAAAGGCTAATGTTTAAGAAACTTTTGAACTAATATCGAACTCACCAACCGACGATCAGCACGGATAAAAATATGAAAATAGGAGACACCCCCTGCCGAATGAGGACACTGGCACGATTCTAATTCTTCTGATTCTAATCGTTAAAATCTTGAAGAATCCCTACCTTTGCATAATTTCAATTCGTTGAAGTTTTGGAAGATCCCCACTCTTAAAATTAGAATACACCCCCACAAGAGGATTATAAAAAGAGAACTCGTAAGACATTCAAGAGATATATTTTTTTTACATTTCACAACCTCACACTTATTCTCCAGTCTTCAGTCTAACGCAGTCTTATCCTGTGCTTTTGCACCGTAATTCGCGAGTTAGTTACTTGTGCAACCAATGTCCTCACTTGGCATCATCTCCAGAGCAACCACGAGTCGAACATCGGGCTACTGACATAAGACACAGAACGAAACACCGCACAAATTCGTCACCCCTCCACTTCTGAATCACTATTAAAAAAGTAAGTCTAATTGAATAATTTTTCCTTTCCAATTCATAACTACAATTCATAACCGCAGAATGTTTCATTCTTTCAAAATCATTAATCCATTTCGGCAATAAGTCTTAGAAAGTTTAATCTTAATCTAACACATATGCGAGCGACCAATTTTATACTTTCGACCATTCTTAACATATACATTTATTGATTTATATATATCGATTTTGATTTTATTTTTCTTATCCTATAATTAAATATACTTTTATATTGTATTAACCAGTCAGAACCCTAATGTTAACGATAAAATATTTGCCTCGCCACTCTGACTGATGTCCTCCGTATTAATGTAACACTCGCGAACTAAAACACACTCTCACTGACACAAATTGTTTTATTTTCTTTTTCTAACAGATATTTTGTAATAACCAGTCAAAAATTCAATATTAATAATAGAATCTTGCCTCATTATTTTGACTAATGTCCTCCGTACGATTGTAAGAACCGCAAACAACCAAACACACACACACATACACACATATGCATATTAAAATAACTATTGTTCTGATCATTTCGATATAATGTATACCAACGTAGTTTAATTTATTATGAATAAATTTATATTCTAATTTAGATCCAATCTTTATTAACCCCTTTCATTCTCCAGTCAAAAGATCGCACCTGATCCCATCCCGCGTAATAGAGATTAAATTCTTTTACCAAAAAGGGACCGCCGAGCAAAATTCTGAAAAACAGAGTAATAGCGACCCTAATCGTCGTTTACTTGATTTTCGGACCGTCAAGTTCGTTTGACCCGATTCTAACGCTTCGAGACGTTTAACTTCGAGCTCATAAAGATAGTGGTTGCGCCCTTCCACTGACTCATCCTTCCTCGAGTCTGAACGTAACATACTGTTTTAAAATTTTGGGAGCTCGTCCGGGATTGTAATATGCGATCTTTTAAACTGGAATGAGTAAAGGGACAAGAGGTACAGCTGATAAAGACGAAGTAGAACGAAATTTTCAATTTGCTCAGGAAACATACAATCGAACAAAATCTAACACATCAGAAACACAATACACTTCTACTCCTAAAAAATATACTACTACTGGTATTAATTTTTCGTTAGACAAAACGGTAATTGAAAAAGATTTCGAAAAAAGGTTTAACGAAACTAACTTCGCCGATTCTTGCGATAAGACTGTTATACCTGAATTCGATAAATCTGAAAGAAAGGAAGGCCCAAGCGGTACCGGCCGCAACATGACTCAAAATAATCCTTTCGCTACTTTGAAATACGCGGTCGAAGCCGTCCCTTATTTTGACGGTCAAAACATTCCTTTAAATTATTTTATTGAAGGATGTGAAGAAGCGAAATCCATGTTGCCTAGTGAGGCCGAACCACAGTTTACTAAAATAATAAGAACTAGGATAATAGGTGAAGCTCGCCGAACTATACAAGACCAAGATTTTAATAGCGTCTTCAAATTAACTAAATTCTTAAAGCAAATTTATGGACCACCAAAAAATGTTTATCAATTACAAGGGGAATTGGGGTATATATATCAAAAGGGGGATGAATATGTAATTACATATGCAAATAGAGTAAAAATTCTTGGGAAACAAATTTTAGAGGCATATAGAAGTTCGGGAAACGTGTTATTTGACTAAAATATTAAAGCGTCATTGGGAAAAGACATGTGCAAGTGTTTCATTAGAGGGCTAAAACCAGAAATTGAGCAACGAGTTGCGAAAAACTTATTAGATGTACAAGAAACTGTAGCCGATGCTTTAAGGATAGAGAGAGAGAGCTCCGAGAAATGACAGATTTACGACAGGGAACAGATAGCGTTTCAGGTAGACAGAGATCTAACAGCCTAAAGGAAATCTGTCAAATCTGTTATAAGGAAGAGCACGTGGGTAACAACTGTAGGAAATATTTACAAACGTCTCAGCAAATTAACAACCAGATTGATTTAGGAACCGCGATTCTAGTTTGTCAAATTTGTAAAAAACGTGGGCATGGAGCAGAAAAATGCCGCTTCCGTGATTCACAACTTCGCCGACCAGTAACAACAGCATACATAACCATACAGCACACAAGCTTGCAGCAACATTGCAACAATGTTACAATATTGTACATTGCAGTGCAATGTTGTAGAAATATTGTATAGATATGAATTTGCAATATACTTCAAACAACATTATAGCAATATTTCGAAAATATTGTGAAAATAATGTGTCCCATATATATATGTATATGTGTATGTATATATTGCTTAGAGTAAGTATGCAGAAATGTTTATTATAACAAGGATTATTTTTATATAATTTTCAACTTTACGCACAAGATTGGAAAAGCATAAGTGCAGTGATTCGTATGTGCAACGAGAGGCGCGAGGCTGTGACGTAATCACGCATGCGCAAGGTCTTGTGAATTAGAAAGTTCTCGTTCTTCGTTCTCGATAGTGATGTGCGACGTGTATGAATATAAAATCAAGATTTTACTTTAAGAAGATAGAAAAGATTATCCTAGAGAAGGAAATATATATATATATATATATATATATATATATATATATATATATATAGAGAGAGAGAGAGAGAGAGAGAGAGAAGGTATGTAAATATAATTATTGTTTTTCTAATAAAATTTAATTATATTGTACAGTTATAACTAATATGAACTTTACTTAACCTAACTTTCGATTTACTTTCATGCCGACACATTTTCTGATTATTTTTATAATCATCACATGTACACTCACCGGCAATGCTTTACCATTTGATATAAATATAGAATAGAAATTTCCATTAGAATGCATTAATTGTAGCAGTTACATAATATAGAAATAATAATGTCTTATGAGTATTACATTTTACTTTTCATTCTAATTAATATGTATACTGCAAAAAAGTGAGAATTTAGGTTTTGTGCAACTTACGAATAACCAAATGTATTAATATTTTATTAATATTTTCAGTAGCAGCTGGTCGTAGCTAGTGGATAGCTAGTGGTATACTACATATACGTGGAATACGCATATTTGGATACGTGCTTACGTTAGATACCTCTTACGTACCGTAAGTTATCTACAAACTATCTGACATATTATTCATCATAATATATGAAGAAACTAAACAGTTTGCACACTTTTATTTGATGCATTTTAAAACGTTATTTAATTCAATAGAAAAATTTATCAATAAAAGATAAATGCTCTTATTGCATATCGAATAATGCTCTGAAATATCGAAAGAAAATTATACAAACTGTTTTGCTTCTTACAATTAGTATATGTAATTATATGAAAAACTTAGTTTATAAAATTAAAACTTATTATATTATATATATTGAAAACGATGAGCTTGTAAATGTATATTTATTTAAAGTTTTTGATTTGTTTCTTACTACTTAATTATTGAATACTTATTTTAATGTTTGCAGCGTAGTATAAAAATTATTATATAATTATTGCTTTATTGTAAGAAATATGAATAACGCACGAAAAAGAAAACTTGTTTCTCGACGCCTATAAATAGTAGGCGAATTATTGCGAATAATACTGATATAGATATTGCAGGGTATCATGAACATATTTCGAATCAGCATATTGTAAATATTTCTTCTGAGGATTCTTTTAATTTAAATTTATATGATGATGCTACTGAAGAAGTTGATACTTATAATTCACATGGTACTAAGAAAGCATTTATTGAACCTACATTCTTAGGAGATCATCAGTTTCAATATAATAATAATATACAAACAAGCAGTTCTAACTATCACAACTATATTATAAATGAAATAAACGAGACTGATAACATTAATGATGAGAACGAATTAAAAAATGTTATAGCTACATGGGCAGTATCTCATAATATTACTCAAAACGCATGCAATGACCTGTTACGTATTTTTCGTCGATATACATCGTATAATATACCTACAGATATACGGACATTATTACAAACTCCAAGAAAAACTGATGTTTTAAGAATATGTGGAGGAGAATACTTTTATTTAGGTTTTCAAGATATTATTAAAAAAATGTTATCAAAAAATGACAATACATATGTTAATTTAATTATAAATATTGATGGTCTTCCCTTAGCAAAATCAAGCATCTTTATGGCCAATTTTGTGTTCTAATACGATCAATACGGCAGTGTATCTAGTTGGTGCTTATTTTGGATATCAAAAACCTATTGATCTTAATGTTTTTTTGCAACCTGTTGTCGATGACTTAATTAATTAAATTAATAATGGTTATATTCATGCCGAAAAGATAATCAAAATAAGATTACTTGCTTTAATATGTGATGCACCTGCAAAATCTTTTGTTTTGTGTATAAAAGGTCACACCGGATTTAATAGTTGCACTAAATGCTTAATTAAAGGAAAATATGTAAATGGTAGAGTTTGTTTTCCACGTGATAAAATTTATCCTTTAAGAAAAGACGAATTATTTGCCATTAATGCATATAAAGATTTTTAGACCAATTATTCTATTGTAAATAATATTCCAGAATTTTTACCCTTAACTCATACTCCATTAGATTACATGCATCTTATATGTTTAGGAGTTGTTTAAAAAATGATTATTTTATGGATGAAAGGTCCATTTTCTGTACGTTTAAATACAAGATCTATTAATAAAGTATCACATATGTTGATTGAATTTAGAAATACTACACCCAATGATTTTGCTAGAAGACCCAGATCGATAAAAGAAGTTAAATACTGGAAAGCTGTTGAATTCCGAAATTTTTTATTGTATACAGGTCCTATTGTGTTAAGATATATATTAAAACAAGACATACATATTCATTTTCTGACACTACATGTTGCTGTAACAATTCTTATACGTCAAAATTCATGCCAAAAGGAATTAATAAATTTTGCTGAAGCTTTATTGAATCACTTTGTTAAATCGTTTGAAATATTATACGGCAAACAATATGTATCGCATAATATACATAATTTTCTACATATATGTTCTGATGTAAAAACATATGGTTCATTGGATAACTTTAGCGCTTTCCGTTTTGAAAATTATATGTCGTTTATTAAAAGACGATTACGAAAACATGAGAAACCATTACAACAATTATTTAAAAGATATCATGAGATTGACAATTGTAATGTTTTACATTCGGAACATAGTAACAATAATGAAACATTATATTCATGTAAATTTTTACACAGCAATGGTCCGATACCTGATAATTTTGATGTTCAGTTACAATATCTAATAATATCAAATGGAAAATTTTATATCAATTGCAAAGGTTGTAATAATAATTGTTGTTTATTAAAAAATGGCACATGTGCTCTGATTCTGAACATAGCGCAAAAAAAGAATAAAGACATTTTTTTTATTGGAAAAAAGCTTAAATATGTAAAGGAAGTCTATAAATTACCATGCGAATCCAGCGATTTTAATATTAAAGTAATGAAAGTAGATCATGATAACATTTTTTCTTGGCCAATTACTGATTTATTGTGTAAAACATGGAAAATTCCTTATGGCAATGATCGAGATACGTTTGCAATATTTCCTCTTAACCATCAAATATAATTTTATGCGTTATTTAATAAATATTTCTTACAATACAGTTTAATGCATATTTACTACGATTGAGTGCGTGCAATATCGTAAAGAAATGGATAATAGCACATTTATAATTGCGGAATTTCACGACGGGCTGCAAATAATACCTGCAACGTGGTATAATGCAGACAATTTATCAAGCATTTGGCCTACCCATTTTAAAACGAAATTCCGTATTAACAAAGCTATTATGACAAGAGAAATGCCACGGGAAAAATCAGATTGGGAGGTGTTACCAATTAAAAAAGTCTTCGGCACTGCAAGTAAATGAATAATATACAACATATAAATTTTTCTTTGTTATACAGGGTGAGTCATTTTAATCAACGCACGCAAATATCTCGTAAAGTAAACAAGATGGAAAAAAATGTTATATACAAAAGTTGTAGGGTTCAGAGGGGGACACATGATGAAAATATGGACTTGACCTTGAGTGACCTTTTCAAGGCCAAGTCAATGTGATCGATATTTTCTTAAATGGAACCCCCCATTTTTTATTGCATATTCTTATAGCTTATGTCGAGAGCTTTCCAAAACACTATAATAAACTATTTTTTCATTAAGTACTTTTTGAGTTATTTTATATTTTAATCTGACATATTTCGATATAAAAATTAAAATATCTCGTAAAATATTTAGTTTTCGATAATCTTACCGTAATACTTTTATGTTCAGAATAATGGGACAAATCAATTAGTATAAAAAAATTGTTTTTAAGAAAAAGTATGTAATTATCTACAATGTATTTTTTTAAACAATTATTTGTTTTTCTCTTTACACTAATTGATTTGTCTCATTATTCTGAACATAAAAGTATTACGATAAGATTATCGAAAACTAAATATTTTACGAGATATTTTAATTTTTATATCAAAATATGTCAGATTAAAATATAAAATAACTCAAAAAGTACTTAATGAAAAAATACTTTATTATAGTGTTTTGAAAAGCTTTTGAGATAAGCTACAAGAATATGCAATAAAAAATGGAGGGTTCCATTTAAGAAAATATCGATCACATTGACTTGGCCTTGAAAAGGTCACTCAAGGTCAAGTCCATATTTTCATCATGTGTCCCCCTCTGAACCCTACAACTTTTGTATAAAACATTTTTTTCCATCTTGCTTACTTTACGAGATATTTGCGTGCGTTGATTAAAATGACTCACCCTGTATATAACAGTGCTCGGAGATAGTTGCCCTTTTCGGGCCGATATGTGAAGCGACGCCTACGGTCCCCCACTACCGCTCGAGGCTCGACGGCCGAGCCGCCGATCGCGCGCGTGATGCTATGCCTCAGGAGCGTCTCGATCTAAAAAATATGCTGAAATTGTACCTGCCGTCAAATCGTCGTTTAAATTTGTTTTGCCAGATAATTTGTCTATTAGTAATATATTATATATGTTATAGTAATATATATATATATATATATATATATATATATATATATATATATATATTACTATAACATAAATAATATATTACTAATAGACAAATTATCTGGCAAAGCAAATTTAAACGACGATTTGACGGCAGGTACAATTTCAGCATATTTTTTAGATCGAGACGCTCCTGAGGCATAGCGTCACGCGCAGTGATGCCAGAATTGAGACGCGAGCAACACGACTCCGTAATGATGGGGATACACACACAAGCGTAAACCGTGTACATGTAATGCGCAGAGCGCTCTACGGTGACTCACGCGCGCGATCGGCGGCTCGGCCGTCGAGCCTCGAGCGGTAGTGGGGGGACCGTAGGCGTCGTTTCACATATCGGCCCGTAAAGGGCAACTATCTCCGAGCACTGTGTAACGTCCCGCTTTCGCGAGGCGGAGACGGATAACTCGGTCGGGATCCTGGGCTCGTGAAAGGGGTATCGAGACACGAATGACACTATGTATTGTTAAAATATAATTTATTGTTTGAGTGTGTGGGTGTTATACAGCGAGAGTCGTGTAGGTGTACGAGGTGTGTGTGTGTGTGTGTGTGTGTGTGCGCGCGAATGTACAATATGAATATGTGTGTGCGTCACGGTGTAAACGTTCGTGTGAGTGCGAGCACGTATAAGGTACGTGTACGGATTTGTCTCATTATTCTGTACATAAAAGTATTACGGTAAGATTGTCGAAAACTAAATATTATATGAGATATTTTATTTTTTATATCAAATTATGTCAGATTAAGATATAAAATAACTCAAAAAGTACTTAATGAAAAAATACTTTATTATAGTGTTTTGGAAAGCTCTCGACATAAGCTATAAGAACATGCAATAAAAAATAGGGGTTTCCATTTAAGAAATTGAAAGTGACCTTCATGTGACCTTCAAATGACTATCCAAGGTCACATCAATGGCACCATCTTATGTCCTCTTTCAAACCAAACAACTTTTGTCTGAAACGTTTTTCCGTATTTTCCATATTTTTCGAGATATTTGACTGGCTCTTTTAAAATGGACCACCCTGTATATATATATATATATATGAATTTTTATTCTCTATACCCTATTATATTCTCTAAACCTTAAGATTAAAATAAAAAGACTTTCTATAAGAGATTCATACGTTTTAGAACGGTTTTATTTCGTGTGTTAAAGCTATTATGCCGACTTGTGTATAACTCAAAATAATATTTATATTAGGTGTACAACTTTGCTTCCGCCGTTTTTTTTCCGAAATTCGAGGCTTTATTGTAAAAAACTGGTTACACATTTATGATTCAAAGTATTGTCCATCGCTGGCCACTACTTTCTCCCATCTTTCGGGCAGCGTACGAATCCCGCGTTGAAAAAACTGGTCATCTTTTGAAGCGATCCACGAATCGATCCAATTTCTTACTTCTTCATAAGACCGGAAGTGCTGGTCAACCAGGCCGTGTGCTATTGATCGAAACAAGTGATAGTCAGAGGGAGCAACGTCTGGAGAATACGGCGGGTGGGGTAGGACTTCCCATTTCAACGTTTCCAAGTATGTCTTGACCACTTTCGCAACATGGGGTCGAGCATTGTCATGCTGCAAAATCACTTTATCGTGTCTCTCGTTGTATTGCGGCCGTTTGTCTTTTAATGCTCGGCTCAAACGCATTAATTGCGTTCGATAACGATCGCCTGTGATTGTTTCAGTCGGTTTTAACAGCTCATAATACACTACGCCGAGCTGGTCCCACCAAATACAGAGTATGACCTTGGAGCCGTGAATATTCGGTTTGGCCGTCGACGTGGAAGCATGGCCGGGATATCCCTATGATTTTCTGCGCTTGGGGTTATCGTAATGAACCCATTTTTCGTCCCCAGTCACAATGCGATGCAGAAATCCCTTCCGTCTTTGCCTTTCAAGCAACTGTTCACAAGCAAACAAACGCCGTTCAACATCTCTCGATTTCAACTCGTACGGCACCCAATTTCCTTGCTTCTGAATCATTCCCATGTCTTTGAGGCGTTTTGAAATTGCTTGTTGAGTCACTCCCAATGATCGTGCCAATTCTTCTTGACTTTGACTCGAGTCTTCATTAAGTAATGCCTCCAATTCTGCATCTTCGAAAACCTTCTCTCTTCCACCGCTATGCCGGTCTTCGACGTGAAAATCACCGTTCTTGAAGCGTTGAAACCACTCACGACACGTTCTTTCACTAACAGCGGCCTCACCATAAGTATTTGAGAGCATTCGATGAGCCTCAGCCGCAGATTTCTTCATATTGAAGCAGAAAATTAAAACCTCCCGCAAATGACGAGAATTTGACTCGTAAACTGACATTTTCAATCGAGAATTACTTTATGATGCAGACACAAATCGACTAATGTTTCTATGGGGTTATGTTGACAGATGCCCAAGTTTATTGCATGACGTCTATGATCTGCTTATTACGACCACTACTTACCGCTAAAGGCATCTATAGGAAAACGGCGGAAGCAAATTTGTACACCTAATATATTAAGTGAATTATGACTATTATGATAACAATAAAATAAATAGAAAATGTGCTAATATATAGTCGGGCTGGATCTTTTGTGTCTAATAATATTTTTCGCGTGGATTTATGTACATACGAAAAATGTATATAAATTCACACAAAAAGTATTATTAAGCATAAAAGATCCAGCCCGACCGTATATTGGCACATTTTCAAAGTAATATTGTATAATATTGCAATAATATTTTACTGCAATATTGCTACAATATTATATAGTAATATTTCTGAAAGCGGACATTTTATCGTTGCTGCAAGCTTGCAGCAATCTTGCAGCAACATTTCACAACGTTTATGCAATGTTGCAATATTACGATGAAACATTGCCACAATGTTTCTGCAATCTTGCTGTGCTGTATGGGAAACGTAGTTCAAGGAAGGATAATAACTTGTCAATTATGCTTAAAATCTGGTCATGATGCAAAATCCTGACGACAGAATAATACAACAAATAACAACAAAATCTCAGTAATTTGCCAATGGTGCGACAGACCCGGCCATTCTGCAAATAATTGCTGGAAGAAACAAAATGAGCAACGTTATACGGAAAATAAGATTCGTGTAACTTGACAAATTAGCAATAATTTCGGGCATATTGCTAAAGATTGTCGATCAAAAATAAATCAGCAAATGGAATCAAAGAATTCTTTATTCTGTCGCTATTGTAAGGAGCAAGGTCATCTTCTCGAGAATTGTCAATTACGCCATGCCAGTAATCTTCGGAAAAAAGGAAATACTCAGGGAAACTACAACGGCCCCTCGACGTCGGGTGCACAACAGGGGTCCGAACGAGAGCCGCACCCGTTCAAACCTCAGGCAGCCAAATAGACAAAGACAGAACAACCATAAGACCCGTGACAGTAAACCTCGATAAACATAGTCGCGTGCCTACCGTTCAAATCAATATCGACAACTTAACTACTCTGTTGTGCCTCTCCGGGTACAACGGGATTTTTGGGGATGATCCAAGGGTTCGGCTCGTCTTAGGAGTTGGGACTCCGAGTGTCGAGAAACACGAGGCAGAGATTCCGTGCAAAAAGATATATTTGTACAGCTTACGTATCGTAGAGTTCGGTTTGGTGATGCTTCGGCAATGTAACAATGTCGGCGTTTACAGAATCTCACAGTTTCTTCAAGTATACGCGTCACCACTTAGTTTCGGAATACGGCCCCGAGGTACTCGTTATCTCTCTTTTTATGGTCCGAAAGTAGGTGATTTTTCGGTACTAGGTCGCGATGTCTTAATTGCATATTGCAACGAATTGCATATCTTGCATTTAATCGCGGTTTTGGGAGCGCGCGCAACAGCTTACGAAGTGCTGAATTTGCACTGTGCTCCTTTTTTATAGATCGTAATTACGTTATTCGATTTCGAGTTACGACAACACGTATAACTTTTATGCTAGACACGGGATCTGGACCTAATATAATTAAAGAAAATCTCGTTCCTGAAGAAATAAATATTAATTATACTAATATCCTCAAGTTGAACGGCATAAATAATTATCCGGTATACACCTTAGGTGAAATTACATTAACTCTTTTCAAAATATCGGTTATATTTCATATTGTATCTAACGATTTTCCAATTTCACAATCCGGCATATTAGGAAACGATTTCTTTAAACAAACCTCGTCGAAAATAGATTACGCACAAGGACACTTGGATGTTTCCGGAATCAACATACCTTTCTTATCACCTGAAGCCATTATAGTAGCTCCGCGATCTGAATCATTATTTTATGTAAGAATAGAAAATCCAGAAATAAAAATGGGATACATACCAAGATTAAAAATAGCGCATGGAATTTATTTGGGAGACACTATCGTGGAAAACGTTTCTGGAAAAGCATATTTAAATGTTATAAGCACTTTAGATGAAGAGGCGAAAGTACATGTTCCGACCTTGCGCCTAAAACCATTGGGCGAATTATTAAACAACCATAATTCAAATATCGAGACAGCAAGCAGCTCAGAAGAACCAAGGAACAAGGAAGAAAAAATTACTTACGAACTTGACGATTATGAAAATAAATTGAATATCAAAAATAAAGGTGAAAACGAAAAGGAAGAAAATATTATTATCAAAGAAATTAATCATGAAGACGATGAAAAAACATTAAACCAAAAGGAAAATGAAAATACGAATAAAATTAAAAATAAAGATAAAATAAAAAATAAAACTGAGAGGAAAAATAAAAAATTAAACAATTCAAAAATCCTTGGAGAGAGAAATTACCAAACCTCTCCTGATAATCCAATGAATCCAACTATCCTTGGAGGGGGAAGTTACCAAACCTCTCCTAAAGATTTAATTAATTCAAAAATCCTCGAAGAGAGAAATTACCAAACCTCTCAAGAAGGAAATAATTCTAGGATTTCGGAGGGAAATTTCCAAACCTCGACAGAAAATCCTAGCTCCGTCGATTGCGAGGAGGGAAATTACCAAACTTCACTACGTATTTCGACACAATCTCATTCCAAAAAGGGGAGAAGTCCTTTATCCTCCCTGGATATCAAATTTCCTAATGTTGAATTATTTAAAGAAGAAAAAGACAACAAATTAAAACCCTCTCATGTTACAATAAAAGACCTTCTTGAAGAGGCTCAAAAATATAATTTGAATATTAGAAATTCGAATCAACGAAATTTTAAAAATAAAAATAAACCGCCTTCAAAAATCCTTACATCCTTGTTGAATAAATCTCAAGAAATTTTGGAAAAATTTTTGCGAAAACGCAAAACAAAATACAAAGGAAACCAAGTTGAAAATTGCAATTTGCATAATTGTCTAATAATCTCCGAAGAAAAGGAGAAGAATCAACTCGATGAAATCATAAAATCATTACGATTAGAACATTTAAATGAAGCAGAAAGAAAAAGCAAAATTAATAACAGACAGTCAAGATTGATTTCATATTCCTGGAGAAAAATTAACCGCAACTCACGTATTACAACATCGAATACCTACCACAGATGACCAACCAATTAACACTCGACAATATAGATTTCCACAAATACATAAAGAAGAAATAAACAAGCAGGTAGAAGAACTGTTAGAAGAAGGAATTGTGAAACATTCACAATCGCCATATAATACGCCCATATGGATCGTACCTAAGAAAGAAGATTCCAAAGGAAACAAACGATGGAGAATGGTATTAGATTTCCGCGCTTTAAATTATAAAACCATCGGAGATGCATATTCTTTACCGAATATCGTCGATATATTAGATCAATTAGGAGGAGCTAGATATTTTTCGGTATGCGATTTAGCATCTGGATTTCATCAAATAAAAATGAACCGCGAAGACGGTCATAAAACAGTTTTTACTACTCCTTTTGGACACTACGAATTTGACCGAATGCCGTTCGGTCTAAAAAATGCTCCGGCTACTTTCCAACGGGCGTATCCCGTTTGGACACGGAACGATTGGACACCGCTCGATTGGACACGTAGTATCGGACACGGAACGATTGGACACTGCACGATTGGACACAGAATTATTGGACACCGCACGATTGGACACCGCACAATTGGACACGCACACTGCACGATTGGACACCGCACGATTGGACACCGCACGATTGGACACCGCACGATTGGACACCGCACGATTGGACACGCACACTGCACGATTGGACACTGCACGATTGGACACCGTACGATTGGACACCGCATTATTGGACACTGCACGATTGGACACCGCACGATTGGACACCGGTAATTATGCATAAAGAGGGCACAAGCAGAAGCATAAATTTTAGTTTTAGATCAGAAATAGGTATGGGTTAGGTTATATCTTCCGGAAGTGGAGCCCCCCCGTAGGGGGGGGGCGGAACATACTGCCTCCACGCATATACTTTTTAATGCGTAGTAAGGTTCTACATAGGTTTACAACTTTCCACGCGAAGCGAGGTTCAACGCAAACTTATGTGTCTAGCTTTTTGATAGTGGAGCCCCCCCAAAGGGGGGGCGGAACCCACTGTGTCCAATCGTGCAGTGTTCAATCGTGCGGTGTCCAATCGTGCAATGTCCAATAATGCGGTGTCCAATCGTGCAGTGTCCAATCGTGCGGTGTCCAATCGTGCAGTGTCCAATGATGCGGTGTCCAATCGTGCAGTGTCCAATCGTACAGTGTCCAATCGTGCAGTGTGCGTGTCCAATCGTGCGGTGTCCAATCGTGCAGTGTCCAATCGTGCGGTGTCCAATCGTGCGGTGTCCAATCATGCGGTGTCCAATCGTGCAGTGTCCAATAATGCGGTGTCCAATCGTGCAGTGTCCAATCGTGCGGTGTCCAATCGTGCAGTGTCCAATCGTGCAGTGTGCGTGTCCAATTGTGCGGTGTCCAATCGTGCAGTGTCCAATAATTCTGTGTCCAATCGTGCAGTGTCCAATCGTTCCGTGTCCAATACTGCGTGTCCAATCGAACGGTGTCCAATCGTTCCGTGTCCAAACGGGTGTCACCCCTTTCCAACGCCTAATGGACTTAGTGTTAACTGGGTTACAAGGAATTATTTGTTTATATGGACGATATTGTTATCTATGCAACGTCTTTAGAAGAACAGGAAAGAAAATACAACGCTTTAATGGAACGTCTTCGAGAAGCTAATTTAAAATTACAGCCAGACAAATGCGAATTTTGAAAAACGGAAGTAACTTATCTGGGACATGTAATCAGTAAAGACGGAGTAAAACCAGATCCAAAAAAATTAGAAGCAGTACAACGGTTTCCAAGATCTAAAACACCTAAAAACATTAAACAATTTTTAGGACTTGCAGGATATTATAGACGCTTTATACCGAATTTTTCCAAATTCGCCAAACCATTAACAAATTTATTAAAAAACGACACCCGCTTCGAGTGGACATCCGTGCAGGAAGAATCTTTTGAAATTTTAAAACAAAAATTGTGCGAAGAGCCAGTATTGCAATACCCAGATTTTTCCAAACCATTCATTTTAACGACCGATGCATCTGGAATAGCCGTGGGAGGAATATTATCACAAGGAGAGATAAATAAAGACCTACCGATAGCATACGCCTCACGAACTTTAACAGATAATGAATTAAAATACGATACATATGAAAAAGAAGCACTGGCTATTGTATACTGCGTTAAACATTTTCGACCATATTTATACGGAAGAAAATTCACTTTAGTTACTGATCATAAACCTTTGATGTGGTTTAAAAACACACAAGACGCAAATATGCGAATACTTCGTTGGAGATTAAAATTAGCAGAATATGATTATGAGGTTGTATACAAAGCGGGAAAAACAAACGTAAACGCAGATGCATTATCAAGAAATCCTGTAAATATCGGAGAAATAAACTGTAAAATTATAAAAAACAAGAAACTTTTAAATCCAGATAACCCTAAAGATGCACAGTTAATTGCCGAATTACTAGAAAAATCCGATAGCGAAGAAGAAAAAGAAGATGATAACGATTTCCATTTATATCTTTCCAATATCGAAGAAAACGAAGAAATAATACCTGAAAGCGATTTATTAAATAACAATAACGATACTCTTCCATTTACACCTACAGGATTAAACGAACCAGATTATTTATCAATTACCGAAAAAGCTTTAATACATGATCCTCCTAAACAAAATAAAATTCAAACAAGAAGCCGAACTATTGACAAAATATTGAGCAAAATAAAATAACCGACGAATTGCACAACGACGGAGGAGAGATTGAAGAGATTGTAGAAAGAAACGATCCGCCTGATAAAGATTCTGACAGTGAAAAGGAAGACGAAGAAGAAAATGAGGAAGATATTATTAACTAAAATTTAAAGTCGAGAAAAAGAAAACCCGCGTTTATTGAAAATAAAATAATTCATGGTAACGTCATAGACTCTTGAGAACTATTATTTTTACGAAAAGATAACATGGTATATTTCGTCGACACCCAGGGAAAACCTTTAGATTCAGGCTCACAAAAACTTTTCGAACGAAAAGAGCTTCCAAACCTAGGATTTCTTGTCTTAGGAAAGGCTAAGGCCATAAAACATAAAAATCATTATCATGTGGCTTTACCCATCAGCGAGGGACAGCGAGAAGGCCCTACGGCTACCCTTAACCAAATTATTAAAATCTTAGCAGATTTACAAAAAATAACCGAAGATTTAAAATTTGAAACATTTAGTATTGCAAAAACCAAATTTATTAATAACGTTCCATGGAATGATATCAAATTACATTTACAATCAACATTCACCGACGCTTCCACTAAAATTATTATTTGTCACGGACTAATTAAATATCCACCGAAAGATTTATGTTCCGTTATAATCAATGAAATGCATTGTTTACCAACGGGAGGACACCGGGGAATCACAAAAACTTACAACCGAATAAAACATAATTATTACTGGGAAAACTTGAAAGCAGATGTTCAACGATACATACAGCAATGTTTACAATGTCAATTGAAAAAACTTATACGAGTTAAAACAAAACAACCTATGATAATTACAGACACACCAGGATCTTCTTTCGATAAAGTAGCCATGGATATCGTAGGCCCTTTGCCTAAAACCGAAAGAGGAAACGAATATATTTTAACATTACAAGATCAATTAACTAAATTTTGCATGGGAATATCATTACCGAATCAAACTTCCGAAACCATTGCAGAAGCTTTTGTAGATCGATTTATTTGCGTACTTAGAGCACCAAAAGCAATATTCCTTAGCGACTTAATAAAGAAAATAGCAAAATTATTTAAAATTCGCAAATTTCGCACAACAGCTTTTCATCCTCAATCAAACGGATCATTAGAGAGATCACACCATGCATTAGGCGAATATTTCAAACAATATGCAAATGAACAAAAACAATGGGATAGATGGATCGGCCTTGCCATGTTTAATTATAATACGAGCGTACATGAAGCAACAAAGCACACTCCATATGAATAGGTTTTTGGAAAGATAACACGTGTTCCATCGAACGAACTTTTACCTCCTGGGGATAAATTAGCAAATTACGACGAGTATTTAATAAATCTCGTCACTCAACTTCACGCAATTCAGGGAAATGCACGCGAAAATGTAATTCAAGCCAAAGTTAGATCAAAAAATTATTACGATAGAAAAATCAACCCGCAAACTTTTAAACCGGGAGATCAAGTATTTTTATTAAAAGGTCCAAAACCAGGTAAATTCGGAGATCAATATACTAGGCCTCACGAAGTTCTAGAATTATTAAATAAAAATAACGTAAAAATTAGAATAAAGAAAAATAGCCGAATTGTACATCCTAACCGCTTACGAATTTCACATATCAAATCTACCAATAAAGAATAATTATCAAAGAAATAATTATGCAAACTTTCAGATGGACAACAACATTAAACGACTAATCGCGATACTGGTAGTGTTAATCAAATTTTATCAAACTCTTGGAATAATAGGATACGACTGCGGATCTCCTTCAGCGAATTTAACAACATTATCTTTATTAACTATCGAAGAGTGTAACATACCACCACAAAATGTTAAACGTGAACAAGCATGTATACAATTATTTCAAATTAATGAATTTGAATTTGTGAAAGTAATACAGTGTAAAGTTGAAATAGATCGATTAATAAAAAAGTGCGGAATGTTCTCTCACACTATGGACGTATATAACGGAAAATATTCATACATAGAGGAAATACCCCGCGATATATGCAAACGAATGCACGATTATGGTACTTATCAAATGGCGCACACCTATATAACCGGCCTAAGATCAAATCAAACTACAACACGTCCAATAACGCTCGCTGGTAGTGTGGACAACGACGGGGAATGTATCGGAGGAGCGTATTCCGATCCCTATGGAACATGGACAGACGTAATCGTACTCGCAAGCGTAAGAATTACGCTGCAAGATTACGTAGCCGACGTAAAAATAAATACTAATCGAGTGCAACTCAGGTCCGGCGTAGCATGTAAATTTGGCTCCACACATTGTACTAATGTAGAGGGAGGAGATACTTATTGGGATCCCGTACCTACTGATACTTGCAAACTCCGTAACTTCGGTATACTATTCGAAGGATATGCATACAAAATAATAGATAACGACAAAGATCATCCTCAAACAGTTTATTCTTTAACCACACAAGAGACAGTATTTGCATTGACTAGCAAAGGAAAATACAATATATGTGGATATTCACTAATAACAACAGAGCATCCAAAATTAGTAATTTTTGAGATAGTACCACTATTTGAGGCAGTTCCACTATTTTTAAAAAGCAATCGGGCATCTCAAATCTCGATATCTTTACTTATATGAATTCCAAATTCGTATATGTAGAAAGACACGTCCGCAATCAAATAAATGGACTATACAGGAATTTATTATTACATCAATGTAATCTAGAGAAACGAATGTTACATAATGCACTAGCCATAGCTACGCAAGCACCTGACATTTTCGCATACCATCTAATGAAAGGACCTGGATATATGGCCCTTTTGGCGGGAGAAGTAATTCACATAATCAAATGTGTACCAGTTGATGTAAAATTAGCAAGAACAAATGAATGTTACGACCAATTACCACCCAGCTAACCATTTGCTTGCGGATTGTTAACAAACGGCAAACAATTCCCTGTGGAACGAGGCTGCCAAATTCAGGGCCTACTGTGTCCTCGAGTGCGCCCCAATTGCAACCAAAAGTTGAAATCATATCCTGATGTCAAATTGGGTACAACACCAGAGCAGATCTGTCACTAGCAGTGCGACGACAGATTGACGCAACAAATCGAGAGCAGGTTTGTCAACCGCAGACCGACAACAAATTTGCGCCAAATGCCCAGCAGATCTACGGCAATTTTCGACGACAAAAATTAGATCAGTTACAGTATTAATATATAATAATACATATTAATGTGTTAAAACATATAGGTAAATTTAAATAATTTGATTTATAAAATTAAAGATTTTTTTGGACAGGAATTGCCCGAATAAGTAAAAATCGAACAATTATTTGTTCGATTTTCCAAAAATCAGTTCAATATTTGAATTATCCTGTATAGGCATCGTGTCAAAAATTGAACTGATAGAGATAGATATATTATTAGGTGTACAAATAAGTTTCCGCCGTTTGACAAAAGTTGGCGCCACCAGTAAGTTATGGTTAAAATTGTCAGATGTAAAACGTCCTTATCGTAAGATTGGACATCAGTCAATAACATAACCTTAAAATATTAGTGATATTTTATCAATATAATATATTCTTTTGTGTGCGAAAATGTCGAGTTTTGAGCCAAATAAGCGTCATTTGCGGGAACTTTTGATTTACTTCTTCAATTTGAAGAAATCTGCAGCTGAGGCGTATCGATTGCTTGTAGAAGCATATGGTGAGGCTGCCTTAAGTGAGAGAAGTTGTCGTGAGTGGTTTCAAAAGTTTAAGAACGGTGAATTTGACATCGAAGACAAAGAACGTAGCGGAAGGCCGAAAGTGTATGAAGACGCGGAATTGGAAGCATTATTGGATCAAGATTCGTGCCAAACGCAAGAAGAACTTGCACTTACATTGGGAGTGACTCAACAAACAATTTCACATCGGTTGAAATCATTGGGATTGATTCAAAAACAAGGAAATTGGGTTCCATATGAACTGACGCCGAGAAACGTTGAACGCCGATTGTTCACATGTGAAATGCTGCTTGCCAGGCATAAACGAAAGGGTTTTATGCACCGTATAGTCACTGGTGATGAAAAATGGATCCACTATGATAATCCAAAAAGGAAGAAATCATGGGGACCACCTGGCCATGCTTCAACATCTACAGCTAAGCCAAATATTCATGGAAAAAAACTCTTGTTATGCATTTGGTGGGATCAGCTTGGTGTCGTGTATTATGAGTTGCTCAAACCGAACGAAACCGTTACTGGGGCTGTCTACCGAACACAATTGATGAGATTGAGTCGAGCACTCAAGGAAAAGCGCGCCCACTACTCCAGACACGACAAAGTTATTCTCCTGCATGATAATGCTCGTCCACATGTTGCGGCGCCGGTCAAAACCTATTTGGAAACACTCAATTGGGAAGTTTTATCCCACCCGCCGTATTCACCAGACATTGCTTCTTCTGATTTCCACATGTTTAGATCGATGGCGCATGGCCTGTCTGAGCAACACTTCACATCATATGAAGATACCAAAAATTGGGTCGATTCGTGGATAGCCTCAAAAGATGAAGCATTCTTCCGACGCGGTATGCTGCCAGAAAGATGGGAAAAAGTAGTGGCAAGCGATGGACAATACTTCAAATAAAACATAGGTTCCGTTCTTTCACAATAAATGCCCAATTTTTGATAAAAAACGGTGGAAACTTATTTGTACACCTAATACAATATTATTAGTCACATTTTGCAGGCTTTATATACACTCATGACCAAAACTTGAATACGAGTATAGATATGAATAACACGCCGCATAGCGGTAAACGACTGAACTATACTATTTCAAATAATAGAATTTTATAATACTTTGTCATATTCTGCTTGGTTTTTGCTGCCAATATGCCATTAGATTGTGCACGCCAGATCTTGCTCAGTTCGTGCCGACAATCTGATGCCAGTCTGTCAGTCATGTCAGCAAGCTTTGCTCGGTTTCCGCCGCCAATTTACTGTCGGGTTATGTCGGCAACCTTTGCTCAATTTTTGCCGTCAATCTGCCAGCTTAATCGGTAATAACAACTTTTGTACCCAATTCGTAGCCTTTTTGCTGACAATAATTTGTAGCAGGCCTTGCCAAAATCTGTTAGAACAGACTTGGCTAACTGGGCAGTAATCCGAGAGAATCGAACACATTTCTTAACGCCTCAAACTCATATATTACTACACAAGGAACGCAAACTGCATGCAATCCATTTGCACCTGCCATGTACCTCTTAGGAGATTCATGGTACAAATTTATATCTAATCCGATAGATACCTTACCACCAACTATCATGAAACCGTTAACCAAGCCTACCTGGAAATACATTAACCCAGGATCGCTCGCTACTAGTGGTATATATTCTGAAAAAGAGTTAAAAGATCTGAGATATCATATAATGTTTCCGGCCGAACGACCGTCAGTACATAACACCGTAGCAAGAGGAGTAATAGGAAGACCCACTTCTCTACAGGGGGGTTCCATTTCCAATTTATTGGATGAAGCATCTATGGAAAAGATAGCCGCTTCCACTTGGAAAAAATTCTGGAATAAGTTTCTGTTTTTCGGCAATATCAGCGCTGGATTACTCGGGATTTATTTAATCGCAAGAGTTTCCAAGTTAATATTAGACACAATTGTACATGGATATGCCTTATATACTGTTTATGGATGGTCAATCTATTTACTTGGAGCAATCTGGGATTCCCTCACAAATCTTTTGTTACATCTGGGAAGACGTAGGCAACCCGAGAGGCCACAACCGAATCCACCACCACCACCGCCAAGCGCACCACCGGAAGACCATAAAGTAATAAAACCCACTAAACAAGAAACCCGTAACATAAACATCATGGAAAGGAACGCGGTATATCCTCTGCTACGTCCGGAAGAAAACGCTACCTATACATTAGAAATAAGGGAATAAAAATTAAAAAAAGGGGGGAAAAAGAAAAGTATATTAATTATATATCGATAATAATAATAATTACAAAAATAATAAAAGAAAATTTTTATTAAACGTCTTTTATCCTTTTCCTTTCCATCAACAAGAATAAAAAAGAAAAAAAGGGGGAGCTTTTGTAAAAATTTTTTTTTCTACATCAAGCAGTTTTAACTATTTCTAGAAAATGGAAATCGAAAATATCAGCACCCATGATTCAACCCGCGGACGGTTGGAAATACAGGTAACACGCGCGGAATCTCCATCACTTTTCTAGGTCCAGCTGAAGAACGGCGAAAGAGATCTGGTGGAATTTATCGAAGAGCTTAACTTCCGAATGAATCGACGATCTCAATATCTTCATTGTTGGCCTGAAGACTTGAAAGAAGATGCCTTGCGCTGTCAAAATCAAAACCATCTGGCAACGCGACGTCATTACAAGAGTTAATACAGTGACGCATATGGTCAAAATCTCTCTCAGAGATTGGGGCATGGTAATCTGGAGGTCTATGGGACATGTTTATTTTCTGGAAGACCGATTCCGAGACCTGCCGTGGCAAAGCATCAGATGCGGTTTGCCACACACAGGCCCAGCGGTTACAACAGCTACGGAATGGCCCGAAAAGACACGGCAATTATGTAAGATCCTCACAGAGCGCCAAGAAGGATGGATGCAAATAGTCCATCCCCTCGGTGATAGAACTGCAATGGTAAAATTAATGATATACAATGAATATACTGAGGGGGCCCACAACCTGAGAGACTCTCTGATACAACTGGGCCACGCTCGACTCACTGAAAACATCACAACAGACGTATACCCCACTGTATAAGTCGCATAAAAAGCCTTTTTATCTAATAAGCAATACCGTAGCATTTAAGATTTACATTAGATTATTTACACAATATACACATAATAATACTCTATATAATAATAGTAATATTAATAATTCTTATTATAGTACTAACACAAAACATTCCTTTTCTTATTTTTGTACTTTACCTTTACATCTAAAAAAAAAAAGAGAGAGAGAGAGAGCGAAAAAAGGGTAATAATAATAATAATAAATAAAAAAAATATATATATGTAGAAAAGAAAAAAAACAAAAGAAATATTTTTTTTTATTAACCTATTAATGTAGCATATACCTATGCGCGTATGTATAACAAAACACAAAACTATCTTTTCTAACATCTTAGAGCAATGTTACTTGACCAGCGGTTTCAGAAGGAGAAATAACAACCAACATCAGCGAGCAAAATATATATATATATATATATATATATATATATATATATATATATATATATACATATATATGAACCTTATGTTAAAATTAATAATTAATGAAAACAAAATGTAAAAGGAGGACGAAGGAAAGAAGGAAGGGGTTTTGGAGGTCGCCTTCTCTTTCCTCCTTCTTAATAAATAAAATCAGCATGCATAAAAGTACATGCAATTTACGATATAAATCGCGAAAAAAGGAATCCATTTTTTATTTCCCTTTTTGCAAATGTTGGGTTTTTCCCCAACATTTGTCTAAGGCCGGGGATGTTACGTCCTGGCGACTCCACGATTCCTTTCTTCCGCGACGTTGCGGTAACGATCGTCAGTTGGTGATAAGAACGAACCGTTCAATAAACAAAGCATCTTGTGCAATACGTTTCTTTTAAACACTGTCATTTGTCAGTAACTACATCCACGAGTATCCGTGGGAAAGACGCAAGGAAATCGGTGATGGAAACCATGCCGGTCTCGAGATAAATAAAAAATAATATTAAGCCCTTGCAGTAGAATTTCCGGCGGAAGAACAACGAGATAACAAGAACTTTTAACGAAATGTTTAATAAACTCAGCTGCATTAATACTGATAATAATTTTCTAACGGACAAGTAATAAACACAGCTGCATCAACGTTGACAAAAATAATTATAAGGAAGTAAGATCCTTTTCTAATCAGATCATGTGCACGAGGGTCTCCCGGAAAGGCTAATGTTTAAGGAACTTTTGAAATAATATCGAACTCACCAACCGACGATCAGCACGGGTAAAAATACGAAAATAGGAGACACCCCCTGCCGAATGAGGACACTGGCACGATTCTAATTCGTTAAAATCTTGAAGAATCCCTAATTTTGCATAATTTCAATTCGTTAAAGTTTTTGAAAGATCCCACCCTTAAAATTAGAAGACGCCCTCAAAAAGGTTTTATAAAAGAAAGAACTCGTAAGACTAGAAAATTCAATTGATTCATTCAGTCATTTCTGTCAACTTCAATCAGTGCCGGGCAATTAGTCTCGTGTGCGCGCATTAAGAGCAAAAATTCATAATTAGAAAAAGAGTGACCAGTTCAACATCAGTGTCCTCGTCTTGGCATCGTCTCCAGGGCAACCCGGCACCCGCACAGCGTTACATCTTAGCGAAGGACGACAAGTTTTGTCAACCTACTCAACCTACCAATTAAAAGTCAGCAACGAAAGTAAGTCTCTAATAATTCAGTTTAATTATATTTTTATTCCCGCAATAAATAACGTTGTTACCGGTTCTATAGTGAGAACCAGGTCGGGAAAAGGTTACGAATTCCAACCTGCTACCGCAAAGGTCCGTTCCGCGAGTCAGAAGACGCGAACTTCTGTAGACTTTAAATCAACCATAGCCAGTAGTAGTAGTAGTAATTACTCAATCACCGCATACACAGAAACAATCATTGACTTCCCCTCTAGTTACTCCCCAATATATCCTTCGGAACCACCTTCTCCCGAACTGCCGCTTTCCCCCCCGATCGTTCTCCTCGTTGTCAACGACCATCCTTGATGATTCATCCCCTCCTTCTCCTCCTTCAGAATTAGACGAGTTCGAGAAGGCAGTGCAGGATTTCTGCAACGAACTCCCTGATTTGGAGGACGAATCCTGCTATCAATCTCCACTCCCTCCTTTTTCCCCTCTTGAATCCGACGAATTCGAGAGAGCACTGGAAGAGTTCTGCAATGAACTCCCAGATCTCGATGACGAATCCTCATACCAATCCTAGAATTATGAAAGCAACCTCCTAATATTCCTACACACTCTCACTCACACAAATTGTTTTATTTTCTTTTTCTAACAGATATTTTGTAATAACCAGTCAGAAATTCAATATTAATAATAGAATCTTGCCTCATTATTCTGACTAATGTCCTCCGTACGAGGATATATATTACGAATATATATTACTATAACATATATAATATATTACTAATAGACAAATTATCTGGCAAAGCAAATTTAAACGACGATTTGACGGCAGGTACAATTTCAGCATATTTTTTAGATCGAGACGCTCCTGAGGCATAGCGTCACGCGCGCAATCGGCGGCTCGGCCATCGAGCCTCGAGCGGTAGTGGGGAGACCGTAGGCGTCGCTTCACATATCGGCCCGAAAAGGGCAACTATCTCCGAGCACTGCTTTAGAATATATGTACATATACAGGGTGATTCAAAACAACCTTCTGTCCTTACAATGTCATATACCTGACTCAATTCTAAGACGATTTTTCCTTTGCCAAAATTTTTTCCGAGGCTTAGTTTTCAAATTATAAGCCAAAATAGTTAACGAATTACGGGCCGCGCACGCGAGGCAGGCAGGGACGGCGCAACTCACCGTCCGATGCTGGTGATTACGTGGGCGCTCGCTGCGATCAACTGTTTGCTACATGCGATGGGGTGTATGTGTGAGAGAGAATGTATACGCGTATACACACATTCTCTCTCTCTCTCTCTCTCTCTCTCTCTCTTTCTGTCTTTCTCTTTTATACCCATCGCATGTAGCAAACAGCTGATCGCACACACGCACTTTCTCTCTCTCTCTCTCTCTCTCTCTCTCTCTCTCTCTCTCTCTCTCTCTGTGTCTTTCTCTTTTACACCCATCGCATGTAGCAAACAGCTGATCGCACACACGCACTCTCTTTCTCTCTCTCTCTGTCTTTCTGTTTTACACCCATCGCGTGTAGCAAACAGCTGATCGCACACATGCACTCTCTTTCTCTCTCTCTCTCTCTGTCTTTCTCTTTTACATCCATCGCGTGTAGCAAACAGCTGATCGCAGCGAGCGCCCACGTAATCACCAGCATCGGGCGGTGAATTGCGTCGTCCCTGCCTGCCTCGCGTGCGCGGCCCGTAATTCGTTAACTATTTTGGCTTATAATTTGAAAACTAAGCCTCGGAAAAAATTTTGGCAAAGGAAAAATCGTCTTAGAATTGAGTCAGGTATATGACATTGTAAGGACAGAAGATTGTTTTGAATCACCCTATATAACCAAAACACAGCTTTTACTGCTTTGCTGTTCAACAGGATAAACTTCAAACAGCAAAAACTTGCGCCGGAAGTACATCACCGATTCTAGTTACTTTCTAAACTGCTGCTGCTTTTCACTGCTCATGAAATGTTACCTTATGGCTGCGGTCCGAAATACGCTCACAGCGCTATTAGCACGTAGAGTCTTAGATTATCAGAGAGGCGTCAACTCTACCCCCACGATGCCCACCGCCGCCATCTTAGGATACAAACGTCAGTAGTGCTTATATATATATATATATATATATACAGGGTGTCCCAAAGCACCCTTGACAACGCTTGTGAGCAGGTAGAGCACAGCAAACTGAACAAAAAGGTCCTGTACCATTTTTTCTATAACGCTTAATGAAGGAGTTATTATTGAGTAAAGTCTGGCCAATCAGCGTCGACCTTTAGCCGCGCGCCTGGTAGTGTGCGTGAGCGCTCCGTCGCTACGGCGACACACATTAACAGACGGGCGGCTCACTGACGTGCGTCCGGCTAAAAGTCGGCGCTGATTGACCAGACTTTACTCAATAATAGCTCCTTTATTAAGTGTTATAGAAAAAAATGGTACAGGACATTTCTGTTCAGTTTACTGTGCTCTACGTGCTCACGAGTGTTGTCAAGGGTGCTTTGGGACACCCTGTATATATATATATATATATATATATATATATATATATATATATATGTATGTCCAGAGGCAGTTTTCGGGACATTTTTATACTATCTGATTTTATTATCTCATATTATGCAGAGCATTAATATAAACCCAACGGTACCTTTCTTTTGTTTTTATATGCCGTATTTTCTTTGGCCAATTTAATTATGTATGGATGGGCAGTTTTCCGGACCTTTCTTTATTTCGTATATATTACGCTATAATCGTACAAAATTGCTTCCCATTAATAGGAATACGTTTAGGAAAGAGAATTTAACAATTTTAATTATACGAAATAGCGTTTAATATTTATTCAAGGTAAAAATATAATGATGTCCTGAAATATGCTCTTTTATAGCTATATGATTTTATATAAATAGGCGGTTTTCAGGAACTTTCTTTTATTTTGTGTAAATCACGCTACAATTGTACAAAATCGCTCCTCATTAATAGAAATACGTTTAGGAAAAAGAAATTAATAATTCTAATTGTAAACAGTAGCGTTTAATATTTATCAAAGGCAAAAATACAATGATGTCCTGAAATGTGCCATTTATTGTGTAAATTCGTGGTTTTCAGGACATAATAATATTTTTGACATTTATTGTTACAGTTGAAATATTTGTAACCTTTTTAATAATGATAATAGCTATTATTTAATTTCGAAAATTACATTGCAACAGATTCAGTTATTTCATATTAAATCTATTGGATAATAATATATAAAATATATAATATATAAAATAATATTGTTCCGGTAGCTGCCATTATATAGTATGTGGCAGTTTTGAGGATTTCAGAAAAATCATAGACAGTGAATATGTTTTGAAAACTAAGCATAATATGAAGACAATTAGTTAAATAAATAATGTCAAAATTAATGTTTGGTAACCTAAGAAATTTCTCTTCATGTATTTATTATATGTATCTGTAACGGCTAATTGTGATAATTGTGCCTAATTACCAGGGATTATGAATAATTATCAATTTTATATTTCATACCTATATATTTTTTTACATAAAATATTAAATATCTATCTCTATAGTAAATGTTTTTGAGTAATCTTTGCTTAGTATTTTTTCATACGCAGGATGAATGAAAAGAATCTTTTGAAGCGATATGGTATAAAAAATAATTTTTTAAATTATTAACTTTAAATATTAATTTAATTTTAATTTATAACTTGTTCATTATTTTATTAAATTATTCATTATTTTAGTGTTTTATTTTATTTAATTTTTAATTATATTTTCTATTATTCCTTTCTTTTTTTTCTCTCTCTCTCTCTCTCTCTCTGTCTTTCTCTGTTATACCCATTGCATGTAGCAAACAGTTGATCGCAGCGAGCGCTTCACGTAATCACCAGCATCAAACGGTGAGTTGCGCCGCCCCTGCCTCGCGTACGCGGCCCGTAATTTGTTAACTATTTTGGTTTATAATTTGAAAACTAAGCCTCGGAAAAAATTTTGGCAAAGGAAAAATCGTCTTAAAATTGAGTCAAGTATATGACATTGTAAGGACAGAAGGTTGTTTTGAATCACCCTGTAGATAAATATTTAATATTTTTTATTTTAAAAAATATATTGATATGAATTATGAAATATTTAAGAAAAATTAATTAAATCGAGTTATTAAATTAAATAGTTTAATAAAATATTTACTTTTCGATTATCTTATGCAAATATTTTTGCAGTATACTTAAATAAAAATAATATTATAATTTTATATAATATTATTTAATATTATAATTATTTAAAACTGTATTGCTTTAATATAACAATCCATTTTCTCTTACAACTTTGATATAAATATATAATATAAAAAGGCTGTAAAAAAACGTTTAAAGCTTTCACGCGTATCAAGCAGCGAGTATCGTTGCCCATCGTCTTTGTTGCCAGCTTGGCAGGAAAGGGATAGAAAACCATATATTTGTCTTTTTCTGCTATCCGAAACTAGCCAAAGCGCCGAGCTCATATGTACGCCGTTTTTCGATTGGTGCGTTAGGCCCGGTCTACATAGGACGCAACACGCCAGACGCAAGCAAAATCGACCAATCATAGTCGAATATTCTCGGAATAATCGACTGTGATTGGTCGATTTTGCTTGCGTCTGGCGTGTTGCGTCCTATGTAGACCGGGCTTTATCCCGTCTACCACAATTTGGCGCGTTGCGTTTCTCTGGCATCACTGCATGAGATGCTTTGTCTAAGAAGATTTCGGTTGATCTTTTAAAAGAATCATTTCGTTTTGTATGTACATAGCTGAACCACATTATGTGAAAAATGTCACAATATATACTATTTTTTGTAATTATCATAAATATTATGTAACAAATATGAAATACGGAAGGATGAACGTTAAATGTACAGTTAATAGGAATCGTAAGAAAAGATGTATTTTGCGTACAATTGCACAGAATAGTAAGTATGATCATTTTATATTTATTTAAAATAATATAAAATATTTTAAGCGTAATAGAGTATTGTGCATATTGAGAATAACAGCATATAACCTGTCTAGGTTATGTGCTGTTATGCTCAATGATTATAGTCAGGATAATATCATTACAAACCGCAAAAACATATAGTTTTTGCACAACACTGCTTTTTTAACTTTCTTTTTAGTTAAATTCTCGCATCAATGCCTTAACTTCTGGTTGATTGTATCCAAATAATTTAAATTACTCTATCTATTTTTACAGAAAGTAAAGACGATCTTTCTACAATTGCTAAAAATTTAAATACAAATAATCCACGCATTGTTTTGGAGAATATAAAATTAATTATCAATGATAACAACAGTAAGTATTACAATTTTAAATTCTGAAACTACATATAGTACATTACATTTCTATTTTTTACAGTAACTACTTTTCTGTTTCTTGCAGGAACTACAGAAATGTCACAAGATATTTGCACTACCAATATGAATTATATTAATAAACATATTAATACTAATAGTTTGAGTAATGCCATTAATTTTGAGAATAATACAGTATTTTCTCTTGATAATGGACATGGCCATAATACAGTAAGTGATGAAAATGACGTCAATCCTATGAAACATGTTGATTCTGATAATGCCATATTTTTCGATGACTGTGATAATAAGCATAATAAAGTAAAGGCTGTTAATGTAACAGTTTCCTATGATAACGACAATAGTCATAAAACAGTAGATATCAATACCAATAATTCTACGAATGATAATGATCCTGATAATAATTTAATATTTTCCTGTAGTAATGACAAAGATCATAACATAGTAGATAGTGCTATTAATGTCAATAATTCTACAAATGATACTGATTTTGATAATAACGCAATATTTTCTTATGGTAATGGCTGTAAAACGGTAGATGGTGATATCAATACCGATAATTCTACGAATGATAATAATCCTGATAATATTATATTATTTTCCTGTGGTAATGACAAAGATCATAGCATAGTAGATAGTGCTATTAATGCCAATAATTCTGCGAATGGTACTGATTTTGATAAGAACGTGATATATTCTTATGATAATGAACATGGTCATGATGCACTAACACTAAATGATGAAAATTGTATCAATAATTCTAAGAAACATGCTGATTGTGATAATGCAATGATATTTTCCAACAACTGTGATAATAAGCGTAGTAGAGTAAAAGCTATGAAACTTAACGTAACATTTTTCTGCGATAATGACAACAGTTACAAAACAGTAGATAGTGACATTAATACTAATAATTCCACGTGTGGGAATGATCCTGATAATAACATATCACTTTTATGCGATAATGACAGAGATCATAATATAGTAAATAGTACTATTAATGCCAACAATTCCACAAATGATTTTGATAATAATGTGATATTTTCTTATGATAATGGCAATGGTTGTAAAACGGTAGATGATGATATCAATACCGATAATTCTACGAATGATAATAATCCTGATAATAATATACTATTTTCTTGTGGTAATGACAAAGATCATAGCATAGTAGATAGTGCTATTAATGCCAATAATTCTGCGAATGGTACTGATTTTGATAAGAACGTGATATATTCTTATGATAATGAACATGGTCATGATGCACTAACATTAAATGATAAAAATTGTATCAATAATCCTAAGAAACATGCTGATTGTGATAATGCAGTGATATTTTCCAACGATTGTGATAATAAGCGTAGTAGAGCTATAAAACTTAACGTTACATTTTCCTGCGATAACGACAACAGTTACAAAACGGTAGATAGTGACATTAATACTAATAATTCCACGTGTGGGAATGATCCTGATAATAACATATCACTTTTCTGCGATAATGACAGAGATCATAATATAGTAAATAGTACTATTAATGCCAACAATTCTACAAATGATTTTGATAATAATGTGATATTTTCTTATGGTAATAGCAATGGTTGTAAAATGATAGATGGTGATATCAATATCAATAATTCTATGAATGATAATGATCCTAATAATAATATATCATTTTCCTGCAATAATGATAAAGGCCACAGCATAGTATTAGATAGTGCTATTAATGCCAACAATTGTAGGAATAATACTGGTTTTGATAATAACGTGACATTTTCTTGTGATAACGACAATAGCTGTGATACTGTAGATAATTATATTAATACCAATAATTCTATGAATAGTAATAATTCTTATAATAATACAATTTCCTGTCACAATAACAATGCCAATGTTTCTGCAACTGGTGTTGTTCTCAATAATGTCATGATATTTCCCTATGACGATGATAATAATTCTAGTATATTAAATCTCACTAATGCCAAAACTTCTATGAATGATAATAATAGTGATAATAATATAATATTTTCCTGTGATGATGAAAATATTATTAACAACGTTGCTTGTGCAAACATAACAAGTACTTCGGAATATTTACCTTCAGCATCGGAAATTACAATTGAAAAAGAAACTATAGAACAAGAAAGCATCCACAATAATATTTCTACAACTAATAATAAAAATTCTTCAGAGTCACTGATAGACATTTCTTCTGTAAACACATTTGGTTGTAGAGAAGATAATTTATATATTCAATTCTCTCAACCTAAAGGGCTTCAAAAAAAGAATTTTTGCTACTATTGCAAAAAGTTTCAAAGTAAAATTGCACGCCATTTAGAAAGCGTGCATAAATTGGAACCTGAAGTGAAAAAATTTTTATTATTACCAAAAGGTGATCATATTTTTTAATTCTGTAAAATTCTATAAAATGATATTATATATTTTTTATAAATATTAATAATCTTATTAATATATTATAATTTTTATTAATATGCATTATCTAATATTATTTTTATTGTAGGTAATTTAGAAAGAAAAAAAATTATAGAAACTATTCGAAGGAAAGGGAATTTCATACATAATACAGATCCTTCCATAAACACGGGAGAGTTAATTGTTTGTCGAAGGCCTGCCAAAAATAGTTGCAAAACACTACAAGATTTTACATGTTGTGCGAAGTGTAAAGGATGGTTTACTAAAAATAATATCAGGCATCATTTTAAGCAATGCGCAGGTGTAACCGAAGGCAGAAATGTACAAATTTTAGGACGTGCTGTGATGGGAAGAATCCATGAATGTGCAAGTGAGACAGTAAGAAAAGTTTTATTCCCAGTTTTGAGAGAAGATGATGTTACACGATGTATTAGATATGATAAATTATTGATAACATATGCAAACAAACTATGTATCAAATACAATCATCAGCATCAACAAGACATGATACGTGCTAGACTTCGATTATTAGGACGATTTCTTATCGCAGTAAAAGAGTATAATCCTAACGTAACAGAGTTTTCTGATATATATGATCCTTCTATATATGATAATTGTCTTAAAGCAGTAAATAAAATAGCTCATTTTGATGACATTAATAAAAAATATGGTGCACCATCAGTTGCGTCAAATATTGGGACAAATTTAAAACAAGTTGGTAATTTGTTAATAACAGAGTGCATAAAAACAAATGATATAAAAAAGCAAAATACCACAGAAAATTTTTTGAAATTAATACAAGAAGATTATGGGATATCTATAAACAAAACAGTAGAAGAAAATATGACACAATATAAAAGACAGAAAAAAGTTACGCTTCCATCTATGGAAGATATAAAAAAGCTACACTCATATTTAAAAAGCGAAAGAAAATTATTGTATGCAAAACTTCAGAACAAATTTATGTACAAAACATGGCTGGAACTTGCAAAAGTTACACTTACATCCACACAAGTTTTTAATAGAAGAAGAGCAGGAGAAATTGAACGTGTTACTATAGAAGATTTTCATACTCGCGAAGGTATAACAAAAGAAACCTATTTAGATTTATACAAATCATTAGGAACAAATTTACAACAGGTATAAATTATTTTATTATGTGTAAGTAAACTACGCCATTGGTATATAATGCAAAATAATAATTCAATAACTTTTGTATATAGATTGCTGATAAATACGTAAGATTCTTAATTCGTGGGAAATTAGGACGCACAGTGCCTGTGATTTTAGACATGGAATTAGTTCGATGTATTGAACTAATTTTGAAGCATCGAAAGGATGCAAATGTTCCTAAAAAAAATCCATATGTGTTCGGCATACCTAATAACACTAGCAATAAACGCTATTTCAAATATTTAAGAGCGTGTATTCTTATGCGAAATTTTTCTAAAAAATGTGGTGCACGAATACCACATTTATTAAGAGGTACTGAATTACGCAAACATATTGCTACAACGTGCATTACATTAAATTTATCTGAAAATGAAGTGGATGATCTGGCGAACTTTATGGGACATCACGAAAAAATTCATAAACGCCACTACCGTCAGTCAATACCAGCAATAGAGATCATCCGTATGACAAAGTTTCTTCAAGCAGCATTAGGTGAAAATGTGCAACAGCAATCCAATAATAGTGATTCAGGTATATACACTATTTGTTTTGTTATTCTACATGTATTTACATGAATTCTTTTTATAAAATACATTAATTATTATATTCTTTTTTCCGTTTTTCTGTATTTTTATTACATATATCTAATCAGAAGAAAAAATCAGGCAAGGGTATTTATAACCGGATTATAAACCGTTCACGAGATTAAGACTAATGTGTGCTACAATCGCAGATGTCGATGCATAAAGATCGAGCGAAGCAGCAATGAATGCAACAATTAAATGTTTCGGTCCCAATTTGGATCCTCTTAAGTCAACAAAGTATAAATAATATGTCAAGTATAAATATGATATATTCATACTTTGTTGACTGAAGTGAGTCTAAATTGAGACCGATACGATGATCATTTATGTTGCATTCATTCTGCTTTGTTCAATTTTTTACGCATCGACATCTGCCGTTGTGGCACATATTAGCCATGGTTTCATGAATCGAACAAATTTCATTATATATATTTCATTATATATAATATATATTTACATAACAATTATTATTAATAACAGAAGAAGAGATGCAAGATACAAGTAAAGATGTCTCGAGTGTAGAGTCGGAAAGCGATGCCGAAACATGTATGATAAGTTCACGTAAACCTCCTTCAGTACAATCTGGAAGCAATCTTCCTATAACTTGCATAACAGATAGGCAACAAAAATCTGTAAAAAGGAAAATTATGCGTCAAAATCATACAATGGCGAATAAGGATAATGATTGCGATGAAACTTATTCTCCAAAGATAAAGAAACGTCGCAGTAGTAAGTTTATTTTCACTTCTATTTTATACAGCTTTTACAAATTTATCAAATTAGAGTGTATTCTCTTAAATATTATTTAGTTTTGTGTTTTCATGTGGTTATGTTAAAGTATATATTGAGCTTTAATGTATAATGCATTTTGATACAACAATATTATGTACATAATATTGTTGTATCAATGTACATAATAACAATATTTTATTGAAAAAATGATAATGAACAATGGTCCCACATTAGCTTAATTTAAATTTTTAATTATTTATATTATTTATATTTTTTATCCCTATATTATCCTATATTTTTTAAATTTTTACATTACATTGCCAAATTTTCAAATATATTTTTATAATTATGATTTTGACACTTTACTATTAATTTAAAAAATTTTTCAATATTCTGAAGAGGATTTTTAAGTAATCCGAAACGTTAGTATAAATAAATGGAAATTTAAATTAAGTTTGAATGGACCATTGCTTTTTAGAGTAGTATTGTTAATTCTGATATTTCATTTATTTCGTAGCATCCCCATTTGGTCCAATAAAAAGAAGACGTTGGACGGAAGAAGAACGTAATATAATAATTCAAGAATTTCAAAAGGAAATTACCACTTCACAGCTGCCATCGAATAAGAAAATTTCCCATATAAAAGAAAAAAATAAGTGCTTAGTCAATCGATCTGTTGCTCAAATTAAAACATGGATTCATAACTATATATCTGGCAAAATTAAACGTCACTAAATGCACAAATGTTTATTAAAAATATTTAAATACTTTATTCAAAAACAATACGTGGATTACTTGTATTTAAAGAATTGCAAAAATAAGTAAAATATTTAATTTTAGTTATTTTGACACAATGAACCAAAAATTAACGAGTTGTTGCGAGAAAGTTAGAGAAGCGGTACTGTGCAAAACCATTTATTTTTAGGGCATATATCGATATTAGGTGTTTATAATTACATGTGCAATATGCTATAAATGTGCTATTATATATGTGTTATTATATATGCTTATATATATTATACTATTGTACCGAAAACGTTTTAAGTTACCATACAAAAGGGAGAAAAGGCAATTAAAAGCCAGCGCGGTAATTTGAGCGTATATATTTAAGCGTATATATATTTGATCGTATATATTTAAGCGTATATATTTATTTATTAACTTACATTGACATTACCATGCTCTTTTTTAATTGCCTTTTCTCTCCTTTGTATGATATATTTAAGTGACTTTATTATTTCATTTTAATTTTAAATTATTTTAAATAAATATAAAATAATGATATTCTTTTGTACAATTACAAATAAAATATATGTTTTTACAATTCCTATTATCTGCATATTTAATGTTCATCCTTCTATATTTCTTACTTTTCACATGGCTTTTATTATGATTATATAAAAATAACACATATCGAAAAACTTTTTACGAACAATATGGCCCAATCGAAACGTATACATACGAGACAAAACAAAATGACTTTTCAACGACATTACATAAGTTTTCCTCAATAGATTTTTATAAATAAAACTTGATCGAAATCTTCTTTTGCAGATTTTGCATCAAGCATTTCATGTGAAACAAGGTAATCATTCATAGAGCCACCGACAAGATGCTATTAAAAACTCGTAATCTTGAGCAAATTTTTGTGACCACTAAAAGGACGCAGTAGGCCCGGAAATAATTGAAGAGTGCTGGTTATCGATTGCATCTGCTATTTCATATAAACATTTAGAAATTTAACCAATATTGCGGTATTAGTTTTACAATTTATAATTACTTCGATGTTCTCTAAATTATATACATACATTTATGATACAACATATACTGTACTCTTTCATATTTAAAATCTTACGTATGTCACGGCATTGTTTACGGACGATATACACACAAATATATATACAAAACCTATATATAAATAATAAAGATATTCTAACAGGGCGTTTTTCTACATTGCCTACTGCACACATGACAGATATCCTAACCTCGCATATGTCATGGTCTTAATATCTTTATTATCAGTTTTCAGTATCAAACATATTTGTAAGTTTAGACATTTTGCTCTTCGTACGAAATGACATTGGGTAAGTATTCTTTGCTAATTTGATAGAGCTTGGGTATTTTAGTAATGTGGGACAAGTTCTTAGATATAAGTAATAAAACATTATAATTAGAAACAAGTATTTTCTGTTATATCTTCATAGCTTATAATATAAGAGTACGTATATGCATCATAGGCCTACTAATTTTCAAGTCATTAATCATCTCTTTTATTTACAGTGGGATCTTTACGCTAGAAATAATGCAGTTTTGGGTCTACGCATGCTGGGATAACTATTGTGCAACTACAGTATGAGGTAATGTTTTTAAGTATTGTATTTACTGACTGTTCACTCAACCTAAAGGAAGACTGAATTGTGATGATGACAATTATGCTGGTAAGATTGCTTTACGAACGAGATCTTAATGTCACGCTACCTATTTATATTTATATCATGTTTATTTTCATTTTATGCAGGCGAAAGTAATAGATTGGCACTAATCTACAAACCAGGGATCCAGCTTGCATTGTATGTCTGGAGGGAATCCATTTACAAAGCACGAGAATCTTTTAAGCGAGAGTTCAATATTATATAGTCTCCGCTAATAGAATCTTGTGATCTGTAATGGAATGATCAACGTTCATTCACTAACTTGCAGTGTCTGTTGAAGCAATAATGATTTTGTACTGTTGACGTGTTAGAAGATTGAGTATAAGAATTGAGTTTGAAGATTGAACATTTATATCGCTATTCAGTTAGTGAATATATCAACAAAGACAGTGCTTTGACATATTATATGCAAATGTGGCATATTGTAATATATATATTATTATATATGTATTATATATGTATATATTATATATGTATATTATCTGTATCACAAAAGAAAAATCTTATAACATTTTGTTTTAACCGATTTATCAATTTTACAATTACATTGCAGTATACATATGAATACATTATTTTTCAAAGAAATAATCTTGTATCAATATGATAATTATATTGTAATAATTATACTTGAAGATTTACATGTATGTACTGTCTCACATAATGCATATACATATGTTGAAATATGGAATTATTAGAAATATTAGAATAGATATATTTATATATTTGTGTATCGGTGTATTTCATATGGTGAACAACGAAAAATTTTACCGCATTCTTTCGCACTTGAAATCTTACGATGCCGTGACATACGTGAAATTTTAAGTGCGAAAGAATACGGTATAATTCTTCATTGGTCACCATACGAAATACACCGATATACAAATATATAAATATATCTATTCTAATATTTCTAATAATTCCATATTTCAACATATGTATATGCATTATGTGAGACAGTACATACATGTAAATCTTCAAGTATAATTATTACAATATAATTATCATATTGATACAAGATTATTTCTTTGAAAAATAATGTATTCATATGTATACTGCAATGTAATTGTAAAATTGATAAATCGGTTAAAACAAAATGTTATAAGATTTTTCTTTTGTGATACAGATAATATACATATATAATATATACATATATAATAATATATATATTACAATATGCCACATTTGCATATAATATGTCAAAGCACTGTCTTTGTTGATATATTCACTAACTGAATAGCGATATAAATGTTCAATCTTCAAACTCAATTTTTATACTCAATCTTCTAACACGTCAACAGTACAAAATCATTATTGCTTCAACAGACACTGCAAGTTAGTGAATGAGCGTTGATCATTCCATTACAGATCACAAGATTCTATTAGCGGAGACTATATAATATTGAACTCTCGCTTAAAAGATTCTCGTGCTTTGTAAATGGATTCCCTCCAGACATACAATGCAAGCTGGATCCCTGGTTTGTAGATTAGTGCCAATCTATTACTTTCGCCTGCATAAAATGAAAATAAACATGATATAAATATAAATAGGTAGCGTGACATTAAGATCTCGTTCGTAAAGCAATCTTACCAGCATAATTGTCATCATCACAATTCAGTCTTTCTTTAGGTTGAACGAATAGTCAGAAAACAATACTTAAAAACATTACCTCATACTATACTTGTACAATGGTTATCCCAGCACGCGTAGACCCAAAAATGCATTATTTCTAGCATAAAAATCCCACTGCAAATAAAAGAGATTGATTAATAACTTGTAAATTATTAGGCTTATATTACATGTACATACTCTTGTATTATAAACTATAAAAATATAACAAAAATACTCACCTGTAATTATAATGTGTCTTATTACATACATTCGAGGACTTGTCCCTCATTGTTAAAGTACCTTAACTTTTCATGTAAGCAAAAAATGCTTATTCAATGTCAATACGCAGAGAAAGCAAAGTTTCGGTAGCTTACAAATATATGTTTGATACTACAAACACGATAATGAGATATTAAAGCAGTGAAATACGCGAAGTTAAGATATCTGTCATATGTGCAGTAGGCAATGTAGAAAAACGCTCTGTTAAAATATTTTTATTATTTAATATGAATTTATTTATTGTATAACTCTTGGTTATATATGTATGGTACGTTGCCCGTAAACAATTAATAATTGTATTGTACTTTTCTTAAATAAAATCTCACGATGCCATGATATACGTGAAATTTTAAGTACGGAAAAGTACAGTGCAATTATCAATAAAATTGTTTACCGACAGTATATCATACTTCTTCCTGTACGCGATTTGGCTCTGACATATACATATCATATGACCATCAAGTGGTAATTGAATTTTAAAACAGGTTGATTAAATAGGATTTAATCGGCATTAAAAAATAAGGTCCAAACGCGGGAGATCGCATCTGGACATGTCTGGACGCGTATGGACGCGTGTGGACACGTTTAGACACGACCGCTCTTGCTCACGCATGACAACGAACCAGTATATCATATATAAAAATGTACAAAATAACAGAGCGTTTTCTACATTGTCTACTGCACGCGTGATAGATATCTTTACTTTGCGTATGTCATTTTTGGCTGTAGTAAAATGACATATATTCGTGAGATACCAATGATAGATAAAGCATCGATATATAGACTTGGATTCTGCGTTATCCGTTGTTGCAAATGCGTATATCAAAAATAATGAGAGAGAAAGAGTGTGAGTACGGCCATTTCTGTCTCTTTCATTGATTGGTGTTGAATAGAAAGAGATAGATATTGGCCGCACAACGCTCTATCCTTTTCTAAAAAGCGGATTTTTATGTGTGATATGCGCAGGCTATATGTCGATGTTTTATCTATTATTGGTATCTTACAAATATATGTCATATCTTACCGCAACCAGTGACATACACGAAGTTAGGAGATCTGTCATGCGTGCAGTAGGCAATGTATAAAAACGCTCTCTTAAAATATTTTTATTAATTACATACGGGTTTATTTTTTGTATATCTATATTTTTCCTGTTGTATGCTATCCGTAAACAATTAATAATTGTACTCTTTCGAAATTAAAATTCCACATATATCACGGCATCGTGAGATTTTACGAGCAAAAGAGTACCGTACAATTATTAATTGTTTACAGACAATATATCATACATAAAACACAGATATACAACAGAAAAACCATATATAAATAAAGATATTCTAACAGGGCGTTTTTCTACATTGCCTACTGCACACATGACAGATATCCTAACCTCGCGTATGTCATGGTCTTAATATCTTTATTATCAGTTTTCAGTATCAAACATATTTGTAAGTTTAGACATTTTGCTCTTCGTACGAAGTGACATTGAGTAAGTATTCTTTGCTAATTTGATAGAGCTTGGGTATTTTAGTAATGTGGGACAAGTTCTTAGATATAAGTAATAAAACATTATAATTAGAAACAAGTATTTTCTGTTATATCTTCATAGCTTATAATATAAGAGTACGTATATGCATCATAGGCCTACTAATTTTCAAGTCATTAATCATCTCTTTTATTTACAGTGGGATCTTTACGCTAGAAATAATGCAGTTTTGGGTCTACGCATCCTGGGATAACTATTGTGCAACTACAGTATGAGGTAATGTTTTTAAGTATTGTATTTACTGACTGTTCACTCAACCTAAAGGAAGACTGAATTGTGATGATGACAATTATGCTGGTAAGATTGCTTTACGAACGAGATCTTAATGTCACGCTACCTATTTATATTTATATCATGTTTATTTTCATTTTATGCAGGCGAAAGTAATAGATTGGCACTAATCTACAAACCAGGGATCCAGCTTGCATTGTATGTCTGGAGGGAATCCATTTACAAAGCACGAGAATCTTTTAAGCGAGAGTTCAATATTATATAGTCTCCGCTAATAGAATCTTGTGATCTGTAATGGAATGATCAACGCTCATTCACTAACTTGCAGTGTCTGTTGAAGCAATAATGATTTTGTACTGTTGACGTGTTAGAAGATTGAGTATAAAAATTGAGTTTGAAGATTGAACATTTATATTGCTATTCAGTTAGTGAATATATCAACAAAGACAGTGCTTTGACATATTATATGCAAATGTGGCATATTGTAATATATATATTATTATATATGTATTATATATGTATATATTATATATGTATATTATCTGTATCACAAAAGAAAAATCTTATAACATTTTGTTTTAACCGATTTATCAATTTTACAATTACATTGCAGTATACATATGAATACATTATTTTTCAAAGAAATAATCTTGTATCAATATGATAATTATATTGTAATAATTATACTTGAAGATTTACATGTATGTACTGTCTCACATAATGCATATACATATGTTGAAATATGGAATTATTAGAAATATTAGAATAGATATATTTATATATTTGTATATCGGTGTATTTCGTATGGTGACCAATGAAGAATTATACCGTATTCTTTCGCACTTAAAATTTCACGTATGTCACGGCATCGTAAGATTTCAAGTGCGAAAGAATGCGGTAAAATTTTTCGTTGTTCACCATATGAAATACACCGATACACAAATATATAAATATATCTATTCTAATATTTCTAATAATTCCATATTTCAACATATGTATATGCATTATATGTGATAGTACATATATGTAAACCTTCAAGTATAATTATTATAAATATAATTATCATATCGATACAAGATTATTTCTCTAAAAAATAATGTGTTCATATGTACACTGCAATGTAATTGTAATGCTGATAAATCGGTTAAGAACAAAATGTTGTAAGATTTTTCTTTTGTGAGATATATATATGTATAATAATATAAATATTACAATATGCCATATTAGGATATAATATGCCAAAAACACTGTCTTCCCTGATGTATTCACTAACTGAATAACGATACAAATGTTCAATCTTCAAACACTCAGTCTTCATACTTAGTCTTCTAACACGTCAACAGTATAAAATCGTTATTTCTTCAACAGACACTGCAAGTTGGTGAATGAGCGTTGATCATTCCATTACAGATCACAAGATTCTATTAGCGGAGACTATAATATTGAACTCTCGCTTAAAAGATTCTCGTGCTTTGTAAATGGATTCCCTCCAGACATTCGATGCAAGCTGGATTCCTGGTTTGCAAATTAGTGCCGATCTATTACTTTCGCCTGCTTAATATGAAAATAAACATGATATAATATAAATAGGTAGCGTGACATTAAGATCTTGTAAAGCAATCTTACCAGCATAATTGTCATCATCACAATTCAGTCTTTCTTTAGGTTGAACGAATAGCCAGAAAACAATACTTAAAAACATTACCTCATACTATACTTGTACAATGGTTATCCCAGCACGCGTAGACCCAAAAATGCATTATTTCTAGCATAAAAATCCCACTGCAAATAAAAGAGATTGATTAATAACTTGTAAATTATTAGGCTTATATTACATGTACATACTCTTGTATTATAAACTATAAAAATATAACAAAAATACTCACCTGTAATTATAATGTGTCTTATTACATACATTCGAGGACTTGTCCCTCATTGTTAAAGTACCCTAACTTTTCATGTAAGCAAAAAATGCTTATTCAATGTCAATACGCAGAGAAAGCAAAGTTTCGGTAGCTTACAAATATATGTTTGATACTACAAACACGATAATGAGATATTAAAGCAGTGAAATACGCGAAGTTAAGATATCTGTCATATGTGCAGTAGGCAATGTAGAAAAACGCTCTGTTAAAATATTTTTATTATTTAATATGAATTTATTTATTGTATAACTCTTGGTTATATATGTATGGTACGTTGCCCGTAAACAATTAATAATTGTATTGTACTTTTCTTAAATAAAATCTCACGATGCCATGATATACGTGAAATTTTAAGTACGGAAAAGTACAGTGCAATTATCAATAAAATTGTTTACCGACAGTATATCATACTTCTTCCTGTACGCGATTTGGCTCTGACATATACATATCATATGACCATCAAGTGGTAATTGAATTTTAAAACAGGTTGATTAAATAGGATTTAATCGGCATTAAAAAATAAGGTCCAAACGCGGGAGATCGCATCTGGACATGTCTGGACGCGTATGGACGCGTGTGGACACGTTTAGACACGACCGCTCTTGCTCACGCATGACAACGGACCAGTATATCATATATAAAAATGTACAAAATAACAGAGCGTTTTCTACATTGTCTACTGCACGCGTGATAGATATCTTTACTTTGCGTATGTCATTTTTGGCTGTAGTAAAATGACATATATTCGTGAGATACCAATGATAGATAAAGCATCGATATATAGACTTGGATTCTGCGTTATCCGTTGTTGCAAATGCGTATATCAAAAATAATGAGAGAGAAAGAGTGTGAGTACGGCCATTTCTGTCTCTTTCATTGATTGGTGTTGAATAGAAAGAGATAGATATTGGCCGCACAACGCTCTATCCTTTTCTAAAAAGCGGATTTTTATGTGTGATATGCGCAGGCTATATGTCGATGTTTTATCTATTATTGGTATCTTACAAATATATGTCATATCTTACCGCAACCAGTGACATACACGAAGTTAGGAGATCTGTCATGCGTGCAGTAGGCAATGTATAAAAACGCTCTCTTAAAATATTTTTATTAATTACATACGGGTTTATTTTTTGTATATCTATATTTTTCCTGTTGTATGCTATCCGTAAACAATTAATAATTGTACTCTTTCGAAATTAAAATTCCACATATATCACGGCATCGTGAGATTTTACGAGCAAAAGAGTACCGTACAATTATTAATTGTTTACAGACAATATATCATACATAAAACACAGATATACAACAGAAAAACCATATATAAATAAAGATATTCTAACAGGGCGTTTTTCTACATTGCCTACTGCACACATGACAGATATCCTAACCTCGCGTATGTCATGGTCTTAATATCTTTATTATCAGTTTTCAGTATCAAACATATTTGTAAGTTTAGACATTTTGCTCTTCGTACGAAATGACATTGGGTAAGTATTCTTTGCTAATTTGATAGAGCTTGGGTATTTTAGTAATGTGGGACAAGTTCTTAGATATAAGTAATAAAACATTATAATTAGAAACAAGTATTTTCTGTTATATCTTCATAGCTTATAATATAAGAGTACGTATATGCATCATAGGCCTACTAATTTTCAAGTCATTAATCATCTCTTTTATTTACAGTGGGATCTTTACGCTAGAAATAATGCAGTTTTGGGTCTACGCATGCTGGGATAACTATTGTGCAACTACAGTATGAGGTAATGTTTTTAAGTATTGTATTTACTGACTGTTCACTCAACCTAAAGGAAGACTGAATTGTGATGATGACAATTATGCTGGTAAGATTGCTTTACGAACGAGATCTTAATGTCACGCTACCTATTTATATTTATATCATGTTTATTTTCATTTTATGCAGGCGAAAGTAATAGATTGGCACTAATCTACAAACCAGGGATCCAGCTTGCATTGTATGTCTGGAGGGAATCCATTTACAAAGCACGAGAATCTTTTAAGCGAGAGTTCAATATTATATAGTCTCCGCTAATAGAATCTTGTGATCTGTAATGGAATGATCAATGCTCATTCACTAACTTGCAGTGTTTGTTGAAGCAATAATGGTTTCGTATTAGTTGTTGACGTATTAGAAGATTGAGTAAACATTTGTATTGCTATTCTGTTAATGGATACATTAGTGAAGACAGTGCTTTAGCATGTCATATCCCAAATGCAGCATATTGTATATTATCTGTATTACAATAAAAAATCTAATAATTTCATGTTCTTAACAGATTTATCAACTTTACAGTTATGTTGAAGTATACAAGAATACACGATTTTTCAGAGAAATAATCCTGCATTAATATAATAATTATATTTGTAATAATTATACTTGAAAGTTTACATTTATGTATCGTCTCACATATACATATATTGGAACATAGTATTAGAATAGATATATTTGAAGATGCTAGAAACACTCATCCACCCGTATCAATCAAAAATAAAAATTGGAGAGTTTGCTCTAATGAGAAATGTGCATCTTCTATATATAGTTTAAAGGATAGTGTAAAAGATTTAGTTTCATGTTTTTTACCTTACATAAAGATAAATATTATTACTGTTTACATGTATTATCACATTTATTATATTATATAATATATATGTATCGTTTGATGTATATACTTGTTCATTACAAAAAGAAATAATGGTTTTCAATATTACAATTGATATATAAATTTTTAGGACTTAAGTATATATATTTTACCTGAGAACATTAAATAAGAAATATATTTATATATATAAAGCTTATATATTTACCAGAATTGTTACTATAGTGATTCTTCGAAAATATATATTGTGATTTACGAGATATATACATCGGTACATATTAATTTTTTAATTTTGTTAACATGTCCTGAAAAGCAACATTATACAAATGAATTTATATATAGATTTAGAGTATATCAAATAAAATAAATATATATAAAGTTTATATTTACCAGAATCGTTACTAAAGATCCTTCTTTGAAAATATATATTGTAATTCACGACATATACACATCGGTACATATTCATTTCTTAATTTTGTTAACATGTCCTAAAAAGCACCATTATACAAATGAATTTATATATATAAACAATATATATCTGGAGGTTCATTTCAGGACAGCTCTTTTATATGTCCAAAGGCAGTTTTCGGGACGTCCTGAAAACTGCCGTTAGATATATAATTTTTTTCGGGACAGTCCTGAAAACCTACAAAAGTCCTGGAAACTGCCTTTGCGTCGCACAGATTGTCCCGAAAACTACCTCTGGACATATATATATATATATATAATATAAATATATTTATAGAGCAAAGAGACAAATTATAATGAGAATCCGATACACGGATGAATAAATTAAGCTGCACATATGTAAAACATATATGTATATATATATATATATATATATATATATTTATTTATTTATTTAATTATTTATGACAAAGAAAATCATAATACTTGAAAAATAATTTATTTATCACTTATTATATGGAATACTATATGAATTAAATCAAAAAAGTTTACAAAAAATTTCTTAAATAAGTATATCGATTAAAGTATACCGATTACTGTTTTCACAATAAATTCTTTATTTTATGTAAATTTACATTAGTTGTGACAGGTAATAAAGGTAATAAACAGTTTGTAAAGGTAATTGTGCATATATTAGGATAAATAATATAAATACCTTGCATGGAAGCATAATTAATATAAATAATATACAATAATATCATGCATAACACAAATAATATAAATTACAAATAATACCAATAAAGGTAAAAATTATACGTATTAATAATTAGAACAAATAATATATATATAAATACTCTACACGAGAGCATAACAGCCAGTCATAAATTTGACACAAGAAACTGAATTAGGAAACGATAGCAAACCTGGCCGCAGTCTTACTATTATAAACACGTTCAAAGTCCATTGCAGCGTGTTCTTTTCTTGCTTTTAATCCATACATTTGCAGTCGCATTGTGATGAACCTCTTCAAGATTTCGGTAGGGATATCATGGCAGAGAGGTACATTTGCTCCTTCCCAGACATACTGTAGTTCTCCTGCTAAGAAGTCCACAATGTTCATATCTTTGGCTTTAGTAAGTGTGTCTATCAGGTTGCGGAAGGTAATTTCAGTCTTCATAATTGCTTTAAAAAAGGGATCAAAGAGCAAAGAGACGAATAATAATAATAATAATAATAATAATAATAATAATAATAATAATAATAATTATATTATAATTATAATTATAATTTAATTATTATTATAATTATAATTATAATCATAATTATAATAATAATTAAATTATAATTATAATCTATATATAATATATGTATTTATTCTACAAAAATATATATGTAAAACATATATAAAACATATATAACATATATAAGACATTTCTACTTACCGTGGTTACAAGAAATTATAATATGCACTTATTTAAACTTAATATTAACACAACCACATTTGATTGACAGCTCTGTCAGGCTATACGTGTGACGTTTGTGTTCTAACATGGCGGCTATTTTAATCGACCAATCAGGAGGAGGAACAAGTTGGCACATCTCTGATAATCTAGGACTCTATTAGCACGCTGCCAGCTATAGTGCACGTGACGTAAACTATAGATTTTCAGTACTGTGAGCGCTGTAAGCGTATTTCGGACCGCAGCCTATACATACTGGAATGAGCGACGTGACATCATCTAAACTGAGAATGATGTCACGTGACATGCCATGGACCAATCAAGTAATAATAGAAAGAGATGCCAAAATCCAAACGCACCTCTCTCTCGGCGAAATAGTGGCGACAGCCAAACAATAGGATCGCTCATTCTAATATATTGTTACGTTCGCGCTGGACGCTCGGTGTTATGTTCGCGCTGGATGCTTGGCGAGACATTAGCTGCAAGGCGTTCTCCCTAACAACGAAGGGGTTTTGTTAAACGAAGTTGGGTTGTTGTTTTTCCGGGGGCTTTCGGTCTGGAAAGGCGCGTGCCATATTCGGTTACGAATATTAATGAAAGCTGTACTCTTGTTGTATATAATATTTCTGTGTATAAAGTTGTTCTCCTTTTTACGGAAGTGTCCTTTTATTGCGTGTGCGCGAGTGTGAGAAAGTGAGAGAGCGACGAACGCAACATTTTGGTGGCTCGTCCGGGATAGTCATCTCGATATCGGAATACGAAGATGAGTACGGTACATTCACCGAGAAGGACCCGAGCGAGGACAGAAACACCACCTGCTGACGATATGAAGCCCGCGACGGAAACAACATCTCTTGGAGCGATACTGGAGGAGATGCGGAGAATGCGCGAGGAGCAAGCTCGGAGGGAAACAGAGCTCACAGCGAGACTTCAACAGTTTGAAGATGAGCTCACACGGCTGCAAGGAAATAACCAGCTAAGTCCTTCGATTTCTAGAGTCGGGAATTCGCGGGGCGAAAACGCGGCGGAAATCAACATACGCGCGGAATTAGGTTTTAAATTAAAACCGGACGTGTTTGATGGAACGGTGCCGCTGCGGGAATTTTTCTCGCAGTTTAATTTTATCGCTCAGGCGAATAAATGGGATGACGTGACTAAGACCGTTGCGCTTGCTGTGTGTTTGAGGGGCAAAGCGCGTTCTGTGTTAGAAGCGGTACAAGATGTGTCGAGTTTAGAATTTTCGGAGTTGAAATCTAAACTCGAATTGCGTTTCGGGGAGGGACATCTGTCTCAGAATTTTTATACGCAATTTACGAACCGCAAACAGAAAGCTGGGGAAAATTTGGCTACCCTTGGTTCTGAGCTTGAAAGACTCGTGCGCTTCGCTTATCCTGAATGTCCGCTTGAGGTTCGCGAAAGAATTGCCTGCGCACAATTTATTTCTGCTGTTTCTGATAACTTTGTTAGAAAAACCCTTCAACTCGAGAATGTTGATTCTTTAAATTCAGCAATAGAGAGGGCGAAAACTTTAGAAATTATTCAAGGGGTAGGTTTCGAAGAGAGAAGATAAAGTTTTAATAGGGAATGTTGGACATGCGGAAAAACTGGGCATTTCCGTTCTGATTGTCCTAGCAAGCAGGTAAACGCAATTAAGGGATAGTTAAAGAGACTTCGAAGCTCAGAGTCTCATTTCAAATTAATTTATTAGTTAAAGAAAAGCATTTTTCTGCGTTAGATATTTTGTTCGTTTCAGAAAGCATGGTCTCCTGAAGTGTTCCCTTTCCCTTCGAAACTGCCGTCAGTCTCTTCAAGAAGAAGGAAATTTAATTTTTGAAGACTGCCTCACCCGCGGTTTTTGAGCTGTGGTTTTCCCGTCGGGTCTTAGGGCGAATGCCGAGGCAGGGACTTGAGGAGTCCTCTTTGGAGGATGTCGGGTCCACAGTAGATACCCCCCTCTTGTCCGAAGACTTACAAGTTCGCATTGAGGCAACATTGACATCGAGAAGGTTTTCGTCAAAAGAGCTGAAATCCTATGTGGGCGTGCGGAAGTCGAAGAAGAAGGAAGCCTGGCCAGCTCTCTATCTTCAAGAAAATTCGCAATGAAGTCCCAGAATCGTAGGTGGAAATGGAAAAAAATGGAGCCTGGTAACTCGTGGCAGCAGCTCGAGGTAGGGCAAGAGACCATTTTTGGTGCCCTGAATCTTCAAGGAGGTCCCGAAGTCGTAGGTGGGAACCGGAGAAAAATGGAGCCTGGTAACTCGTGGCAGCAACTCGAGGTAGGGCAAGAGACCATTTTTGGTACCCTGAAGTTGACGAGAATGAAGAGGGTTCGATGACAGTATCCTGTGAATTCCTGGAAAGCGTCTGATTGGGGCCAAGCAATGATGCTCGGTAACCTGCAGCAGCAGCTCAGGGTAGAGAAAGGAGTCATTGTGGCACCCTGGAGTCTTCGCTTTGGAAGAAGTGGACTGCAGTCAACCCATTCAACATAGACTCGTCGATCACGGATTGTCGGGACGCCAATCTTGAAGAAGGAGGGCAGTGTTACGTTCGCGCTGGACGCTCGGTGTTATGTTCGCGCTGGATGCTTGGCGAGATATTAGCTGCAAGGCGTTCTCCCTAACAACGAGGGGGTTTTGTTAAACGAAGTTGGGTTGGTGTGTTCCGAGGGCTTTCGGTCTGGAAAGACGCGTGTCATATTCGGTCGCGAATGCTGTACTCTTGTTGTACATAATATTTGTGTGTATAAAGTTGTTCTCCTTTCTATGTAAGTGTCCTTTTATTGCGTGTGCGCGAGTGTGAGAAAGGCGAGAGAGCGACGAACGCAACAATATATAGAGTTTAATGGTGTTAAGCAAGTGGACGGAAATGACTATATATAAGTGAACGCTCAAGATGGCCGTGACAAATTGTAGCATGACGGAGATAAGATTATATAAAAGGAGGTTAAGTCACGAGCCTTCGCAACCCATAATTAAGGTTATATAAAAAGGAAGGTTAAACCATATATTGATACAATGGATCTGTTCTTTATAGCTGAACTGGCTGCACTAGTTCAGAGTTTATCTTTTTCTCTCTCCATTGGAAGGAGAAAGATAAGCTCTGAACTAGTGCAGCCAGTTCAGCTATAAAGAACAGACCTTATGTATACCAATGAGCAACCCATGATGCATTGCGAAAGGCCGCGAGAGCCAATAACAATCTACCTTATTTAGCATCTCTTTTTAATAGCGACTGCGCACACATTGATTCTTTACATTGCATTAAGAGGGGCCAAGTCTCATGACTTAACCTTCCTTTATATAACCTTACCCATAATGCAATGCAAAGAATTGATGTGTGCGCAGTCGCTGTTGAAAATAGATGCTAAATAAGGTAGACTGTTATTGGCTCTTGCGGCCTTTCGCAATGCATCATGGTTTGCTCAGGAGTATACATAGTATCAATATATGACTTAATCTTCCTTTATATAACCTTAAACGGAGATACTGGAAGTACCACAAAGACCTAGCAATGCACCATGATGAACTTACAATTAACACTTATTTATAATATTTTTTTAGCCTAATATTGGCTCTTCTTCTCACTTATTTAGGGCCAATTTCACCAAGTCCGGTTAGATGAACCGACGGTTAAAATTAGTAGGGTTCCAACTGAAATGATATGAATGCTTGGTTTTCCTTCACCTCTATTTTCTGTTGGCCACCCTGCTAATTTTAACCGTCGGTTCATCTAACCGGACTTGGTGAAATTGGCCCTTAGAATCGGTGATCGTCCGCAACATAAGTGGAATAAGGGCTAATTTTACCAAATCCGGTTAGATGAACCGACGGTTAAAATTAGCAGGGTGGTTAATTGAAATGACATGAATGCTTGGTTCTCCTTAACTTCTATTTTCTGTTGGCCACCCTGCTAATTTTAACTATCGGTTCATCCATAGACATAGTATATCTAGACCGAGCGTTTGCCTTTATTTAAGGAGTGGGGGTAAAGATACACGTAGAAAAGGACATACTCTGTTCCGTGCCCCTTGCGTTCTCTCTCACTCGCATGTAGCGTAGCGAAAGAGTACGCTATGCTATATGCAAGCGAGAAAGAACGCAAGGGGCACGAAACAGAGTATGTCTTTTTCTACGTGCACCATGGCCTCCACTCCTCAATATTCGGTCTAGATATACTATGTCTATGGGTTCATCTAACTGGACTTGGTGAAATTGGCCCTAAAGGCCATTGCACGTTCAAAAGTTTTAGTCGTAATCGTAAGGCCGTAAGCAAATCAACCAATCACAATCAAGCATTCTAAAATGTAATAAGAATGTTTGAACTGTGATTGGTCAATTTGCTTACAGCCTTACGATTACGACTAAAACTTTTTAACGTGTAATGGCTTTAAGTAAGGCGACAAATGGCTGTTCACGGCTTTGAAAAACGTCGAAAAAAGTGGACGCTCAAGATAGCTGCAATGACGTATTACCGTTCGCGATAAGTCTACCTCTATTACCGATATGCTCACTCCTGTTATTCTTTACTCTGAGGTTAGCGGTAAGTCTACCCCCAGCAAACACAGAATATAACTGCTATATAACATGGGAATAACATGTAATGTAACAGTTGTTATGCCTAATTTATATTGGGATTATATAACTGTCTCTTATTTATGCAATATAACACCAGAATATAACTGCTATGTAACATGGGGGTAACATGTAATGTAACATTTGTTATACCTAATTTATATTGGGATTATATAACAGTCTTTTATTTATGCAATATAACACCAGAATATAACTGCTATGAAACATGGGAGTAATATTAAATGTAAGCAAATAAAAAGGCGATATGAGCCACACGTATCACGTTGAGAGATTTATTAATTGTGTGAAGGCAATTGACAAATTTCATAAACGGGTACAAAGTGATACTAAACAACATATAATACTAAAGCGAACGTTTCGGCCCTTTTTTTGTGGCCATCTTCAGCGCAATTAAAATAATAAATAAGAATAAATAAATACATTTAAAAAAAAGAGAGATTATATGTATAAAAAAATAAATAAATAAATAAATATCGCAGTCAGTGATTAAAAATTAAATTGTAAACGCACGAAATCGATCACAAACGCATCCCGGGATAACGAACTCCCCGGGTGATAGGCCAGGAAGTTCACATCGTAAGATGTTATGAAGGCTTGCCGGCATGTTGATATGCGAAACTCGAAAAGTCAAGACTCCTGTAGGAGCGAGCAATAAAATGTTAAGAGCGCTCAAGGGTAAACAGAGATAGTGCAGAACTTACATACAAATGCAACAGATGTATCCCAATAAAGAGTGTGACGCGATACAATTATTAATTCGTAAAGTTTAAAGACCACGTTACCTCTAAGATGTTTCACGAGACTTTAAACTTGTGTGTATACAATGCTAGGTCATTGGCCCTCGATGACATAAGAGTAAACACAACAACTCACTACACGAATATGTATTTATATCGGGAATGGAGAAATCAAAATATACGCGTCTTGAAAATAATCACAAATGTCATCCATGCATTAAATGTTAGGAAGTTTATCCAACGCAGTAATATATGTCTGGTGCAAGCCCTCGGTATCCGTTTGCAGATTCAGACCATTTATTTGTCTCCTTATGAACAACATCTCAGATATCAGTCGTTTGTTTAGATATTTTTCGCTGTCTAAAATCCGGACATGGTCCCAATCAAAATCATGGTCAAACTCTAATCTATGATCGGTAATCACCGAACCAACAGTAGAATTTCTACGTATGTGGTTGCGGTGTTCCCCGATTCTCGTCTGTAGTCTTCTGCCTGTCTGACCTACATAAGATGCATCACAATCCGCACAATTGATCATATAGATGATATTAGTGCAAGATGCACTGGGAAGGACGTCCTTATGCACCTTAATAAAGCATGATAATTTATTAAGACTACAATAAGAAAGCCTGACGTCAAGATCTTTTATGATGTTTTTAAATTTGTGCGAGATGGTATGGACGAAAGGGATTGTAAAATAAGAGACGCTCTTATTATTGACATCCACATCGTAAGTTGGAAGGCCCCTACTAGTGATCAGAAATTTGAGACGGTTATAAATTGTCTGAAAAATGAAATCTAATGGGTAGTTATTGTCCAGGAGAATTTTTATGATAAAGTCCAAATTTTTTTGGTGAAATTGTGGATGCGAAAGTAAGAAAGTTCTATCAACAAGGCCAATAATGGTACCTCTCTTTTGGCAAGTCGGATGTTGAGAAAGAAAATTAAGATACCGACCCGAAAAAGTAGGTTTATGGAACCAATCAGTTAATAAGCGGTTGTTAATTAGAATTATTGAGACATCTAAAAAGTTCAATTTATCATTGTCAGCAATTTCTAAGGTGAATTGGATTTTTGGATGTAAGGAATTAAAAACATTAACTGTATAATCCATAAGGTAAAATGGTGCAGTCATTGCGATATCATCAACGTATCTGAAGTAAAAGGATGGAATGAAAGTCAATGTTGAAAGAGCTTTCTCTTCTAAATCTTGAAGGACTATGTCAGCTATGATGGGAGATAATGGGGAGCCCATAGGAGTACCATAAGTTTGTTTATAAATTGTTCCATTAAATGTAAAGAATGTAGAGTTCAATACAAATTTTATCGCTAAGATAAATTCCGTTGGAGGAATGGAACAATTGTTGGAAATGAGATCTATTCTTTTCTCGACACTCTCAATGGCAAGGTCAATAGGGATGTTGGTGAATAACGAGATCACATCCAAGGATAGCAATTTGAAATCATCGGTTACTGTAACATTAGACAGATTTTTAGTTAATTGAAAGCTATTGACAATGTTGCTATGTGCTTTAGGAAAACTTTTCAACATGATCTTATGAAGGAAGAAGGCAAGATGGTATAAAGGGCTATTCAATGAAGAAACTATGATTCGATACGGGCAGTCACGTTTATGTATTTTTGGCAGTCCGTATGCTCTAGGGAGATTGCCGTCACTACAATAAAGAGTTTTGTATGTTGCGGATGAAATATGATTAGAATTCTTCCATCTAGTTAATATTTCGCGTAAAGATGTTATCAGTTTCTTTGTAGGATCTTTAGAAAGAACAACATAAGTCTCAGAATCACTCAATGTCTTGTTCATATTATCAAGATAGGCATTTTTATCTAGAGCCACAGTCACATTTCCCTTATCAGCTCTGGTGAGAATAAGGTTGGAATTATCAATTAAAAATTTTTTAGTCTTACGATAAAGTTGATTTAACGTCAGATTTACTCCGACCTGAGAAGGAGAATACGAAGGAAGATTATTAATAAGAGAAGAGGCTCGGTTTCTGATGGATAGCTGTGCATAGGCCGGAAGATGTCTGAGGTTGTTTTCAATATTCTTAATAAATTCCATTGTTAGCTTGGAAGAATCTGTGAGAGGCATGCTAAAATTTTCTCCGAGCTGAAGTAAACCTTGGACATCGTTAGGAATAGGAGTGGAGGACAAATTGATAAACCAACCATCCCTAATCTGAAATGGAGTGCGTCCATTTTCAAACCTAGCCGGGTCAATAAAAATCTCAATGTCATCTCCAGTAGTGCGTGGTGAGACAGCGTCAAACTTAAAGGAAAAATTAGATATGTGGTCCGTCAATGTCAAAGGGTCAGACTGCTGTGGAGGTAAAAAGCAACGATATCGGATCGGTTTCATGTCTCTCAACTTCCCTTCTTCCGATATCTTCAACAAACGACCGAACTTTTTATCTAGTCTAGTTCGCTCTCTCAAAAAGAAAGAGTGCAAAGGGCCTGTCTGTTTGTTAACAAAAGAATCACAAACGGTCGAAGGAATACACCTAAACATAGAAATACAAATTTGAAAAATTTGGTTATGTGCAAATCTTATCACGCCATGAGCATCACTCAACTCAACCTGCAATAATCTTCTGACGAAATTGTTTTTTAAAAGATTGAATTTTTTGATTGATCTGTGATCAGATAAATGTTTGCCAAAATTCTTCAGAAGACCAGTGAGATGCGCAGGTGTCAAGCCATGATCGATACAATCACGCAGAAAAGAGATCTTAAGTCTATTCACGATTACAATTTTGCGGTATTTTATCCATAATTTTAGTAAGCTAACAGCTCTCGGTCCATAAAAATGATAAATAGTTTTGAAAAAAGAATTGGTAAAACGCATTTTTTACAGCCTGCGTAAAAACAAATAATAATAAGACAAAGGCTCAAATAATAATAATAAATGTAAGCAAATAAAAAGGCGATATGAGCCACACGTATCACGTTGAGAGATTTATTAATTGTGTGAAGGCAATTGACAAATTTCATAAACGGGTACAAAGTGATACTAAACAACATATAATACTAAAGCGAACGTTTCGGCCCTTTTTTTGTGGCCATCTTCAGCGCAATTAAAATAATAAATAAGAATAAATAAATATATTTAAAAAAAAGAGAGATTATATGTATAAAAAAATAAATAAATAAATAAATATCGCAGTCAGTGATTAAAAATTAAATTGTAAACGCACGAAATCGATCACAAACGCATCCCGGGATAACGAACTCCCCGGGTGATAGGCCAGGAAGTTCACATCGTAAGATGTTATGAAGGCTTGCCGGCATGTTGATATGCGAAACTCGAAAAGTCAAGACTCCTGTAGGAGCGAGCAATAAAATGTTAAGAGCGCTCAAGGGTAAACAGAGATAGTGCAGAACTTACATACAAATGCAACAGATGTATCCCAATAAAGAGTGTGACGCGATACAATTATTAATTCGTAAAGTTTAAAGACCACGTTATCTCTAAGATGTTTCACGAGACTTTAAACTTGTGTGTATACAATGCTAGGTCATTGGCCCTCGATGACATAAGAGTAAACACAACAACTCACTACACGAATATGTATTTATATCGGGAATGGAGAAATCAAAATATACGCGTCTTGAAAATAATCACAAATGTCATCCATGCATTAAATGTTAGGAAGTTTATCCAACGCAGTAATATATGTCTGGTGCAAGCCCTCGGTATCCGTTTGCAGATTCAGACCATTTATTTGTCTCCTTATGAACAACATCTCAGATATCAGTCGTTTGTTTAGATATTTTTCGCTGTCTAAAATCCGGACATGGTCCCAATCAAAATCATGGTCAAACTCTAATCTATGATCGGTAATCACCGAACCAACAGTAGAATTTCTACGTATGTGGTTGCGGTGTTTCCCGATTCTCGTCTGTAGTCTTCTGCCTGTCTGACCTACATAAGATGCATCACAATCCGCACAATTGATCATATAGATGATATTAGTGCAAGATGCACTGGGAAGGACGTCCTTATACACCTTAATAAAGCATGATAATTTATTAAGACTACAATAAGAAAGCCTGACGTCAAGATCTTTTATGATGTTTTTAAATTTGTGCGAGATGGTATGGACGAAAGGGATTGTAACAATTGTTGGACAGACATTGTCCGAATAAGTGAAAATCGTTTGTTATTATCTACTTAAGATATAAAATAGAAATTAACTTTCATATTAATAAAATCTTTAATTTTATAAATTAAATTATTTAAATTTCTCTATTTATATATATCATTAATATATGTCTATATGTTATTAATATTATATATTTATATGTTATTGTTATATTATTAGTAGTGATACTATGCGGATTCTAAGCCAGGGGCTCTGTGGGGGGTGAGGGGCGAGGGGGGAAATCAGGGCAAGGGGGGGTGACGTCACGGGGGGGGGTGACGTCACGGGGGGGGATGACGTCACGCGGGGGGGGTATGACGTCACGCGGGCGAATCGCGTCCTAACCGATAGGCGAGCGGTCCGCGGGTCCTAACCGATAGGCGAGAAGTCCGCGCGTCCTAACTGGTGGGCGAGGGGTCCGCGGGGAGAGGGACCGCGTCCTAACCGATAAGCGAGAAGTCCGCACGTCCTAACTGGTGGGCGAGGGGTCCGCGGGGAGAGGGAGGGGACCGCGTCCTAACCGATAGGCGAGGGACCCGCGCGAGTAGGTGTAAGAGAGGGATAGCGCGAAGCATGCACTTGGGAGAAAGAGAGAGATAGCGCGAGGCATGCACTTGGGAGAGGGATAGCGCGAAGGATGCACTTGGGAGAGAGAGAGAGATAGCGCGAAGCATGCACGCGGATGATACGGCGTTCGCAAGGCGGAGTGAGAGAGATAGCGCGAGGCATGCACGCGTGAAGGAAAAGGATAGAGTCCGCATTGGCGTGGGAAAAGGATAACGTTCGCGGGAGAGAGAGAGAGAGAGAGAGACAGCGCGAGGCATGCATGGACGTGGGAGAAGGAGGCGCAGAAATAATCAACAAACATTTTAAATATAATAATAATAATATTTATTCATAATTTATGTGTAATACAAAATGTATGTGTGTGTGTGTGTGTGTGTGTGTGTGTGTGTGTGTGTGTGGTTAAAAAAGAATAAACTAATAATCAAAATAATAATAAAATAATAATAAAAATAATATAATATGTAGGCTCCTTCTGAAACAGAAAGAAATCTTATTAGTATATTAATCTAGTTTGAACGTAATAAATTTAATAAATAATAAATTTATTAATAAAGAAGATATTTACAGTTAGTTCTATGCTTCTTGTTCGGAGGTTCTTTTAGCTCTTCCAGTTCCCAATCTTCATCACCGAAATAATCGCTGTAATCATCATAAGGTTCGAGCTCAAAAAGCTGTCGAAGGCAAAAGATATCGTTAAGCGGAAATATTTCCGCCCACTCGCGGGCCTCTCGGGTGTCACCCCATAATTCTGCAAGATCTTTTCGTGCAATCCGCCGCAACATACGCACTCTCTGTCGATGCCGTATATTTACAAATCCGTCTATGCGGACATCGATGAGGCACTGTAATATAATATAAAAATTATAATACATAATTTGTACAAAAAGGTATATCACAAAACTACGTACCCATGGTAAAAATGCAGCCTTTGCAGCATCTAATATCTTTTGATAAAAATTGGATGCTTGCCGCGACATATCAATCATCTCTTGAGCCATTTTGTACTTTTTCACTTCACTTCTTCTACCTTACGAACAGTCAAATACTTTGTGGCGGATACAACGAGATAGACATCGTCTCGATTAAACATTTTAGAGTAGGGGATGTATCACTTTACGAAGAACGCTTACGCGAGGCATGCACGTATGTAGGAGAAGGATAGCGCAAGCAAGAAAGGGAAGCGAAAGAAATACATAATCATTTTTTCATTTTTATCACATTTATTTATATTAAAATACATCACCTCGTCTCAAGGTTTCAGACAAAAGTTCATCCACAGCATACGCTAATAGTTCACAATCTATGACAGATGTTTTATCATAGACGTCGCGCAAGATTTTAATAGCATCATCTTTTTCGGCACCAAACATATTACCTTGCAAATTAACGACAAGTCGATCGAAACTCTCATTTACAGCTTTTATATTCTCACACAGTTTCAAATATTCATGATTAACGCAATGTTCGAGTTCAAATAAAAAAAATATAGTTGACGGTTTCATGTACAAGCAAGAATCGCGTAATGTAAGTTTCACAATACTCGCATCATGTATTTTAACAATCTCAATTGTTAAATCGTAAATCCATATTGGCGCATGATTAGGCGTTTGTACAAGCTGTTCAACAGCCACTCGTTTCAACATTAGCGATTCCCATGTGTCAATAGGTAATGCGATTTGATTGCCTCGGTTATCGCCGAGATGTAATTCCACGTAAGATGTTACTCCAACGCTGATTACAATATCCAAGTATTTATAAGCAGTGCGCGTCAAAGCAAATCTGCGTACCAAAATACGTGGTATACAACGAGGTTTACCATATCTGAAAAATACAATTAAATATGAAATAGCATGGAAAAAAAATATGAAAAAAAATATATATATATAAAACATTTGTAATACTTACAAATTACACGGTTTCTTGTACGATTTGATTTCATCTCGTGGTTTCTTGCGCGGTTTAATTTCGTCTCGTGGAACGTAGTAATTCATGCGTTTGCAACTGTTGCTGGTACTTTCTTCAGGAGAGTACATTTTGTCTTTCGGTTATGAGCAGTGGACCGTTGGTACTAGCAGTTGACACGACACTGATCGTATAAAAATTAACCGAGTATATAACGCTTTTTTTCAAAAGTATGGCGTGGTGGGAGATTGAAAATTTAGGAGAAGGAGAAACGACTCGTATACCACTCTTGCCCCTTCATCTACTTTACGCACCTACAGCTTTCTCGATATTCTTTCAATTTTTCAAGCGCCGATGTACGGCTGCTTCGCGATGACATCAGAATTCAAACGCGCGTGTCAAAACATGACAAAATCGTGAAATATAAGAATAATTATCAAGGTTAAATTGCATTGATATACAAGTAATTTGAAACTTTTTTCGATGCATCTGGGCTGAGATGACATCATCACCAGGTGTGAGGTTTAGCCGAATGCACAAAAATGCAATGTAATCTAAAATTTTCAAGCGCCAATGTACGGCTGCTTTGCGATAACATCGAATTCAAACGCGCGTGTCAAAACGTGACAAATCGTGAAATATAAAAATAATTATCAAAATTAAATTGCGCTAATATACACGTAATTTAAAACTTTTTCGATGCATCTGGGCTGAGATGACATCATCACCAAGTGTGAGATTTAGCCGAATGCACAAAAATGCAAAGTAATATAAACAGCAGCATGTAATTTGAAACTTTCGTGACGCATCTGAGATTTGACATCATCTTTAGATGACAAAAATGCAATAATCGACATTAGCCAAAATGTACGTGACCAACCGCGAAATAAAGATTTAGTTGATACACATGATGGAAAGAGACATCAAGATAGAATATAAAATTAAAGTAAAAAGGCATACTCAGCCAGTATTTTTGCCACGAGGTCCGAGACAAGAGCTACTAATAAGCGCATCTTATTAGCAAAATTTTTGGAAATATGGCGGAAAACAGTGCCGAACGAAATTTGCGCGAGCAATCTGCACAAGTAAATTCGATAGAGGAGTACATTGCGTGGGAGCAACGATGCGACGAATATATAGAATCGTTGGAAGAGCAAAGTCGAATCAAACGACCACGATTATCGATCGGGATTCGACAATCGCTGATTGCCCGAATCGCGCGACTCGAGGGGTTGAAGAACTCGTTACGCAGGCGTTTTGTACACGCGGGTGCAGGATGCAGCATGCGACAACATGGATTGATTTGGCGAGAGATCGATACGGCGTTCGAGAGCCGCATATTAACTGGCGCGGTTATAAATCATAATCATATCGAGCCTCGTCAATTTTTCGAGGATGCCAAAGACATTGTACTCGAACACGTGCAAAACGTGCTGAAAAAACATTGTAGTGTGAAAGTTAATACCGTGTTCAATGGTGAATTCGTGACGGGTGACAAACGCGCAAATAAAAGTATCAATACCAGAAACTATGAACTCTTTCGCACAACCGATGTACGCGAATGGTACGAGCGGCGCGTCGTCGAGCCTACCCTTGCCTCGCTCGATGAATTTCAAGAACGCGATAGCGGATGGGCGTTGTCGCGAATCCTCGATTTAACTGTAAATATAAATAAATATAATCCCATGCGCGCGGGGTGCCATATTAAATTACCACGAGAAATAATGATGAAGAGAGCGGTGATTAACGTGCAATCTAAAGACAATGCGTGTTTCGCGTGGTCTGTGGTCGCCGCTTTATATCCAGCTGAAGATCATGTTTATCGGGAATCATCGTACCCGCATTATACAACAGTGCTAAATCTCCAGGACATTGAGTTTCCAGTGGCTGTGAACCAAATTAAAAAATTCGAACTTGCCAACGATATCTCAATCAATGTGTATAGTATCGAGGAAAAGAACATTGTCCCGATACGTCTAAGCGAGGTAAAGAAAGATAAACACGTCAACTTGCTGTACGTGGAAGACAACAACGTTGGACATTTTGCGTGGATCAAGAATCTATCCCGCCTCGTGAGCTCGCAATTGAGTAAACATAAAAGCCAAATACATATCTGCGATCGGTACGTATATATTTAATAAAAATACATTGTACAAATAATTGAACAAAAATAAAAATTATTTCTTTTACAGATGTTTGCACTACTTTGGCTCGGACGACAAATTGCAATCACATATGGTGGACTGTCGAGAGATGAACGAGTGCGCTATCCGATTACCGAGCGATAAGGACAAGTGGCTCACGTTCAACAACTATAATCGGAAAGAGCGGCTTCCTTTCGTCGTGTACGCTGATTTGGAGTGCGTTTTGGAAAAGACGGAGGAAGAGAGAAATTACCAACATCATAAAGTATTTAGTATTGCTTATTATGTACACTGCTCATACGACGATTCGTTCTCCGCGTATCATTCTCGTCGCGGTATCGATTGCATGTTATGGTTCGTCGAAGAACTTAAAAATTTAGCGCAACGTGTAAAGACTATTTTGTCGGCTAATGTCCCCATGGTAAATTTAACATCTGATGAATGGGAAGAATTTCATAGCGCGACACAATGCCATATTTGCGAAAAACCATTCGTCCAAGATGACACACGCGTACGCGATCATTGCCATCTGACCGGGCGATACAGAGGTCCAGCACATTCAAATTGCAATTTAAATTATAAAGATTCCTTTTGCATTCCAATAGTTTTTCATAATTTATCCGGTTACGACGCGCATTTCATTATCATGGAAATAGCTACAGCGTTCGAAGGGAGAATCGATTTACTTCCGATAACAAAAGAAAAATATATATCGTTTACGAAAAATGTTAAACTTGGCGAAGAGGAATCGAAAAATCATATTAAATTGCGTTTTATCGATTCATATAAATTTCTTACAGCCAGTCTCGATAAATTAGCATCATTCTTGAGTAAAGATAAGCTCAAAATTTTAAAATCTGAATTTCAAAATTTATTGAATGACAATTTCAATTTATTAACACGGAAGGGCGTCTTTCCGTACGAATATATTGACTGTGTCGACAGGTTGCAAGATACGTGCTTACCACCGCGCGACTCATTTTACAGTTCCTTGACCGGCGACACAGTATCCGAGAGCGATTACGCGCACGCCGAGAACATCTGGAAGCGATTCTTCATTCGAACGCTGGGCGAATATAGCGACTTGTATCTCAAAATTGATGTCTTGTTATTAGCAGATATTTTTGAAAATTTTCGCGAAAGTTGTGTTAAAAGTTATGGGCTCGACCCCGCGTATTACTATACTCTTCCCGGATACACATGGGACGCCATGTTGAAACATACGAATATTACATTCGAACTGCTTACAGATATCGACATGGTTTTATTTATCGAACGCGGAATACGCGGTGGTTTGAGTCAATGTTCCAACAGATACGCACACGCTAATAACAAGTATATGCAGTCGTACGACCCATCGAAACCTTCAACGTATCTCACGTACTTTGATGTAAATAATTTGTACGGATGGGCAATGTGTCAACCCTTGCCCTATGCAGATTTTCGATGGGTCGACGACGTATCCGATTTTGATACATCATCGATCGCGCTCGATTCGCCTATAGGCTACATCCTTGAAGTCGATCTCGAATATCCGCAACGTGTTCACGATGCGCACACTGACCTACCGTTTTGCCCGACACGCGACAAACCACCTGGTAAGAGGCAGGATAAGCTGCTCGCAACCTTATATGATAAAAAACGTTACGTAATACACTATCGCAATCTGCAGCAATGCACGCGACACGGACTTCGCGTTACAAAAATACATCGAATATTACAGTTTTCGCAATCTCCATGGCTTCGCAGTTATATCGAACTCAATACACAATTCCGAACACTCGCGAAAAATGATTTTGAAAAAAATTTATATAAATTAATGAATAATGCGGTATTTGGCAAAACGATGGAAAATGTGCGCAATCGTGTTAATATTAAGCTCGTGACACATTGGGATGGAAGATATGGCGCAGAGGCGATGATCGCGAAACCAAATTTTCACAGCAGAAGCGTGTTTTCGGAGAATCTGATCGCTGTTGAATTGCGCAATCTCGAAGTTAAATTTAATAAACCAATCTACGTGGGTATGTGTATACTCGACATATCCAAGACATGTTTGTACGAATTTCACCACGATTATATGATACCTATGTATCGAGAGAAATGTAAAGTCATGTACACCGACACCGACAGTCTCATATATCACATCGAGTGTGAAGATGTATATGAGAATATAAAGCGCAACGTCGACAGATTCGATACCAGCGATTATGCGGTGGACAATGTGTACGGTATACCGCTCGCGAATAAAAAGATACCGGGTTTAATGAAGGATGAAAATAATGGCGCCATCATGACCGAATTCGTCGGGCTTAGGGCGAAGATGTACGCGTTACGAATAGATGGTAAAAAGGATACGAAAAAAATAAAAGGCGTCAAGAGTAACGTTGTCGCGAGAACGATAACATTCGACGATTACACGCGGTGTTTGAACGAAGAGATTGAAATGACGCGTCAGCAGTCGTGTATAAGATCTAAATTACACGAAGTATACACTATTCGCGAGACAAAAATTGCTCTAAGTCCGTACGATGATAAGCGGTATATCGTACCCGAAACCACCGACACGCTACCGTGGGGACATTACAAAATACCGTTGTAAATAAAAAGCATGTATATTGATTGTAAATAAAAATTATGTTTATTTATTGTACATTAAGATTATATGTATATTTATTGTAAATTATATGTATATTTTATAAAGTGTACAATATTGTTTATATTTATAATATATTATTTTTATCTATCCAAGAGTTGTGTGTAGCATCAAATCCCAGCCATTTCACATAAACTTTGTCACCCTTTTTGCGTATCACCTTTTCCACGAGATGTACGTTGGGATTAGCAACGCGTTGTAACTCGTATTCGTAAAATCCGCCGGCGATGGGATTCCCGCGCGAATCTTTGAGTACATAGGTCACGGGATTAGTTTTCTGCACTTTAACGATCTTAAACACTTCGGTCGACCAATTTGGCGTGTAACCTTTCTTAAAGATGGTCTTGACTTTACTCACGCGTACCGGATCGCCTACTTTGAATCTTGCCGGTGCCGCAATCTTTACGTTGCTGTATACCGTATTTAAAAGTTTATCGGCGATCGCTGGGGTAACATCGATAGGTCTCATACCGATAGTGCGATGTTTTCGCGCATTGTACTCTCCAACGAGCCGGGACAACGCGTCGATCCACTTGTAATTTCCATTAAACGTAAACATTTTCCACATATTGTTCTTTAACGTTCGGTTGAATCGTTCCACGACCGAGGCTTTCATGACAGAGTACGTCGAATAATGATTAATGTTATGCTTCTTCACGAGTTTCTGTACATTTGCGTTGTAAAATTCTTTTCCTCTGTCGGTTTGAAGATTTTTCGGGCATCTTCCATCGTCTCGAATTATCTTTGCGATCGTATCCGACATCTCGTTTCCACTCTTACTCTTGAGCGCTACAGCCCACGCATACTTGCTCAACACATCGATAACTGTGAGTATGTAGTTGTAGCCTTTGTTGAATCGTGCATATGGACGCATCTCGACCACGTCCGCCTGCCACAGATCGTCGTATCCATGTACTATGATACGCCTACGTGGGAAAAGTTTTCTCGCTGGAGCATGCAATTCTTCTACGAGCAGCTGTTTTTCAGAGGTCTTTTGCGGCATATTTGATCGAGGCATAATTTGCAATAATGAGATAATTCCTCCACGTATATTCTTTATATATCTTTCTTTTCTTGCGCTGAATTAGATGTAGTCTGCGCGTGAGTTGCATACCGAAGCATTTTCTGCATCTCATCCATCATTATTTGCAGCGTTTGCACATTCGTCTCGAGCGTGATTATTTTTTTCTCAAGTTCTTCCTGTCTGTCCTCCAAAAGCTTGACACGTATTTCCACGTACTGTTTGTTTGCGGCATCAGTATCATCTTCCGGTTGCGCTACCCGTCGTATCTTGCGCGACCTTGCGTCAAAGCCGGAGGCTGTCTGACACAGAGCATTATCGCGCACGTAATTTCTTAGTAATCCATTCCATTGATAGTATGAGTTGTTCGGTGTTCCCAACGATAATCCAAATTTATTAATCGACATTTCGATACAAACAATAATGACAGACTGACTCGTTTCGCCGATGCATAGATTAATTTATAATAAGGCCAGCTTCGTAAAGTTCCTCGATAATTGATAATATTTCATTGTCGTGGGCATTGTTGCCGGCTTGACGCGAAGCTTCCAGCAATCGCAAGCGATCTACCAACTCGTTGGGATCATTCCAATGCACATAATCGATCTTATTATCGTTTAACGTCATAGCGCGCGGTATGTTTATACCTCTTCCAGCTTTTTTTCCAGGCGCTATTATATTTTTAATAGAGATTAATGGCGCTATTATATTTTTATACTTGTATCCCTTGTTACTTAACAATGGATTACGCATATCATTGCCACGTCTATGCGCATTTGTCGCCAGTAATATATTTTTGTATTTAATTTTATCATCGTCATTGTATACGTCACCGTCGGGTATTCTCTTGAAAATCAATTCGTAGAGACCTGGTGTTCCCACATATCTTATTCCATTGATAATTATATTGTCATCTTTATCCACATCAAAAATTTTATCACCAAGCATCATTCCTTCGTTGCGAAATTTAACACCGTAAACATAATCCATACTGTTATTTTTATCTTGACTCAAAATAGCTCCCACATATTTTTGCCCTAGTGGACCCAGGTGTGCGCGCAATGTATTTTGACCCTCGGACGTTTGTAATTGATGTTGAACCGACGTCACAAGCGTTTCAGGCATGGTTTCGAAAATTTCTTCCACATACGGAGACGATCTTTCGTACAATATTTGACTCGATTGTACATCTTTTATCGGAGTAGAAGTAACCACATTCGATAATTGTTTCATTCGCTTACGTTTTGATTGATTTGGAGTAGAAGTTATTAGCGAATCGTTCAATGATATATTTGACCTTGTTCGCTTTGTTCCAGACTCTTTTTTCAGATGCTTGTCTTCGAGCATACTCGATGGTTCGATTTCTGCTTCATTAGATTCCACATTGATTGTATTTTCGACAAGTTGTTTTAGAGGTTCGATAATAGGTTTAAAGTGCCTCTCCAATGCGACGTCTTCCTCCATTTGACCGGTTTTTAAAGAACGATATTTTTTGCGGATCGATTCGCTCGTTTTTACAATCTCTCTCGCAATCTTCTCACGATCGTCACTGTCAATCGTCGTCGTCATGTTGCGCTCGGACGAAAATTTTTAGACGTTGCTCGATCGATGTATCGATAGCGACTAACCACTTTACGGTATTGCAAAATCGTTAAATCCTTTTCGATATCGTCCATTAGTCTGTAAACTGTCTTTATCGATCACTACAAATCCATACTCGTGTTGCCAACATTTCTGACAGAATGCGCGAAAATCGTCGTAAGACATGTCAGTATTTACATGATCGTTGTATACATGTTTCAAGTTTGTACCATCTTGTTTAAATAAAATCAGTAAATTTGCATTGTCCCGTATAAGATGCTTGGGTATCTTGGCATACGTTTGACAAAGATAGAAACAGTCGACGCTCGAGTGTCGACCCATTGCAAAGTACTCTCTTATCGTATCTTGCTTATCGCATGCCACGTCGTCAAAGATAAAAATGGAATTCGGAAGCGCCTCGCTCGGTGGAATAACGTCACTATTATTAGAGAATGTAAAATAACCAATTTCATCGATCGATAAGAGCAAATTTTCCAAGTATCGATATTTCGGTTGTTGAAGTGATTTCGAGTATACGTACACATTCTCGAAATGTACACCGTGTGGACTTTCTATCAAACTTATCAACACGTTAGTCTTACCGCAATTCGAAGGACCGCAAATGATACCGCGTATAGTAGTCGGCAGCATGTTTCCATGCTTGCGTATTTCTTTCTCGGACATTACTCGTGTTTTATCGTCAAAATTTATCACTTTGATTATCGTCGCTTGTCGCGCGAACCGCATATTTGCTCTCGCGAATCTCAAATCAGATTTTGGAAAATGAGTCATCGGGGCCCTATTTATAGAGGCGCACCGAATCGAAACCGCTCAGTCTCAAAAATGTTTCTTCTTCTATCGGTTGACAGCGATATTCTCGAGCTTACCACCGAGCAGTTACAGATTATCCCCAAGATTGTTTTACTGCGAGACTTTGGTAGCTACGTGGAACAATTGTGGGACAAGCTTCCCGAACATATAAAAGCTGACTCAGAGGTTCAACAGTATCGTCGATGCACACGACATTATAATTTGCCGTGGCAACAAACACATTTCGACGGTCCAACACCGTTAATAAAAGATTGCGGCAAATGCCAGCAAAAATTATAAGAGGTGGTGGTTTGTTAAATCGTGCGATAAACGCACTTCCTATCGAATTACATATTCCAGGCTATCAGTTTTGCGGACCGGGAACTCATTTAGAAACGCGATTGGCTAGAGGCGATCGGGGTATCAATCCATTGGATGCCGCGTGTCGCGAGCACGACATAGCTTATTCTGGAAGCAACGATCTCGGTCAACGACACGTTGCGGATAATATACTCGCCACGAAGGCGCGAACACGTATTACCGCGAGAGATTCGACTCTTGGCGAAAGAGCAGCCGCTACAGCTGTTTGGGCGGCTATGAAAGCAAAGACAAAATTCGGTATGGGAATGAAGACAAAAAAATCATCGACGAAGAAAAAAACTGTGAAAAAACGAATACTTCCTATAGCGAAGCGCGGTGGTATTTTACCAATTTTACCATTATTGGGAGTTCTCGGTTCATTGGCTGGCGGAGCAGCGGGAATCGCGAAGGCTGTGAACGATAGCAAGGCGGTGCAACGTCAGCTCGAAGAAATGCAACGTCATAATCGCGCCATGGAAGGTCACGGACTTTATCTCGCTCCATACAAGCGCGGACGAGGGTTTTCAACAGCGGCCAAGAAAAAAAAAAAACGTCAAAATAAAAATGCCTGCCGGTGTAACGACCAATATACAATTGGAACAACTTGCAAGACGTATGCATATACAATTTTTTAGAGGCGTTTTCATGCGCAATAATTTACCGATAAACGGTATACGGCGAAATGAGAGCGGTATCGTCAATTTGGATGACGTTGATGGTTCCGGTACTCATTGGGTTGCGTATGCAAAGAGGGGAGATCGTGTAGTATATTTCGATAGTTTTGGAAATCTTCGACCACCCAAGGAATTAGTGCGATATTTTGGACAGAATGTTGCAAATATAGAATACAATCACACGGCCTATCAAAATTATAATCAAAGTATTTGTGGACAATTGTGTCTTCGATTTCTTCAAACGGTCGATGATCGATATGAATTTAAAGCCTGACAATTCTCCGTCGCGACTCAGTATTCGTTTGACAGTTTTCCAGCATGTCACTCACGCTTACGTTGACCGGCAAGAGTAGCGCTCTTGCTGTAAGCTACTTTCCGGCTATAGATTTAAACGATGGCGATTACGAGCTTGGTTTAACGGACTTTGAAACTTATCATACGATATCGAACGTGAATTCTTGGAATAATAAACTTTATTTTGATAACGACGATAAGGAAATTACGATTCCCGAGGGATCGTACGAATTACACGCTATAAACGAATATCTCCGACGTGCAATTTTACGACATCGACGCGTAGTTGATTCCAACGATATTGTTGATGGCGAAGAACACGATGAATATCCAATAATGCTTCGCGCTAATCATAATACGCTAAAGAGTGAAATCAAATGTGTCTATAGAATAAATTTTAGTAAACCGGGCAACGTTGGATCGTTGTTGGGATTCTCGTCGAATCGTATATTACAACCTCGGAAATGGCACGAATCGGATGTACCGATAAATATTATTAGCGTAAATATTATTCGTATAGAATGCAGCGTAACCACTGGCGCGTACAGCAACGACAAGCGCGTACACACGATACATGAATTTTCACCGAGCGTGCCGCCTGGATATAAGATATCGGAAACGCCAGCACAGATCATTTATCTACCGATCGTCGCACGGAGCATTACTGATTTAACGATACGCATTGTTGATCAAGAAGGACATTTGCTCGATTTTCGTGGAGAGGAAATTACCGTAAGATTGCATATACGGCGGCGGCAAAAATAAAGCGTTTGACAAATGAAATGCTTGTGTTGAACGAAAGCACGGAGCACGCGAGAGACAATATTTTTGCGAGGGACAATATTTTTGCGAGTAGGCGAGTGACTGCGGTATCGGGTGACAATAATCAGATATCTGGTTACGCTAAAAAGAAGCTCAGCGCGTTGAATCGCGAGTTTTTAAAATCATTGGGATTCGTCGTACGAAATACTTGAACGATATGATTGACATCTTGAATATCGGAGGCGAGCCGATCTTTGACGATCGTATCGTCAAGATTGAGACTCATACGTACAATCCATACGCCAACACAACGCTTGGATACAGCGACGAGATACGGATACTGATACAACATCAAGATTTGTACACGTTACCATGTGAAAGTTTTCTATACGTCGAGGGAAAGTTGAGGGTGCGTAAAGTAGCTGAAGAGGGAAGAGTGGTATTGGGAAACAATTGTATCGCGTTTATGCTTGATGAACTTCGATATGAACTCAACGGTGTGGAGATTGACCGCAACAGAAACGTTGGAATAACTTCCACGATTAAAAACTATGTCTCTCTAACAACCGAGAAAGGTAAAATCTTGGAGAATGCTGCGTGGAATATGTCGCATAATGCTGCTGAAGCTTACTTCAATTTTTGCGTGCCGCTAAACATACTACTGGGTTTTTGCGAAGATTATAAGCGAGTTGTGATCAACGCTCGTCACGAATTAATTCTGATACGTTCGCGCAACGACAACAATTGCATATTTGGACATGCTTCGGCTGAAGCTGATATCGAATTATTCAAGATACAATGGCGTATGCCACATGTAATATTGAGCGAGGTCAATAAACTATCCTTGCTACGCGCGTTGGAAAGCGGGCGATACTTGAATATAAGTTTTCGCTCTTGGGATCTATACGAATTTCCTCTATTGCATAATACGACCAAGCATTCGTGGACCGTGAAAGCCGCTTCTCAGCTGGAGAAGCCGCGATACGTGATCTTTGCGCTGCAGACTGGCAGAAAAAATGCTGTGTCAAAAGATATTACTACATTCGACGACTGCAAATTGACCAACGTTAAACTCTATCTAAACTCGGAATTTTATCCCTACGATGATTTAAATTTAGATTTCGATAAAAATAGATTCGCCCTCTTGTTCGATATGTACTCTCGTTTTCGCAAATCTTATTACGGATGTGATAATGATGATGTGCTATTAAACATTTCAAAATTTTTACATTGCGGTCCTCTCGCGGTTATCGATTGCTCGCGACAAAACGAGTCTGTCAAAAATTCCACCGTGGACGTGAGATTAGAGTTTGAGTGCAAGGAGGATATACCTGCAAATACCACCGCCTATTGTCTCATCTTGCACGATCGCGTTGTCGAATATTGCCCATTGACCAACGTAGTTCGTAAAATTACCTAAATCAGCAAATATCCCCTCCAATGTCAAAAATATATAAAAATTAAGATTTGACGATCGACAGCAGTCATACATCATTCTTGCAGTCGTACGGTAATATTATCGACATGATCGCGCCAACGTTTGTAGATCTGCAAGGATTCATTATCGGGCGAAACTTTGTCGTGAAGGAAGTAGCGATATTGAGAAATGGGCTTGTTCTCTCTCATTACTTTTTTGCAAGTCCCGTACCATGGCGTGCGCTTACAAAATCTGAAAGATGCCAAGCTTCATGGCTAATCGGACATCACCATGGACTTCAATGGGAGGATGGAAACGTTCCATACAGCTTCGCTAGGCGTTTGATTACGAGAGCTGTGGTGGGTGCGACGGAAGAGGAAGATGGAGCATCTCCTATCGTGTACGTTAAAGGACACGAAAAACGAGAATGGCTGGCCGATATACTTGACGATGATGCGAGAAACGATGTTATTATTGAGACCTTGGATGCGGACTATGAAGATATCAGTTCGTTAAATAAGCTAGATGTTACTAATACTATGCGCTGTGAAAAACATTTAAAAAATTGCGCTTTACAAAATGTATTTAAAATATTCAATTGGTGGATGAATCATCATAAAGATTCATCCAAACATTTCTTAGAATAAACTATTGTTAAAATATATTTTATTCTCTTTTATTCTTCCCTTTTCCTCTTTCTTATCCCAGTTTGCGAGTATTAAATTTCAGTACGTGACGTTAGATAGCGGCGTCAGCTAGTTAATTAAAATATAGATGTTACATTTCAGTACATGGACATAGAGTTTAAATATTTGAATTGTGTATAAATAATTGTTTTGTCGTTCAATAGTCGTTTATAGCCGTTCGAAAGCTGTTCAAAGCCGTTCAATAGCTGTTCGATAGCCGTTCGAAAGCTGTTCAAAGCCGTTCGATAGTCGTTCAATAGTCGTTCGATAGTCGTTCATACCCGTTCGATAACCGTTCAATAGTTGTTCGATAGGCGTTCAAAGCCGTTCGGTAGCCGTTCGATAGCCGTTCAAAGCCGTTCGATAGCTGTTCAAAGCTGTTCAATAGCCGTTTGATAGCCGTTCAACGGCCGTTCGATAGCCGTTCGATAGTCGTTTACATATTATAATAATATTATATATTATTCATATTTAAAAACTTTAAATAATTGTCTGTGGAAACATGCTAACTTTTGTTTTCTTATCAAGAGCTGAGAGTAAGCGTTCTTCGTAAGTGATACATCCCCTACTCTAAAATGTTCGAGACAATGTCTATCCCGTTGTGTTTGTCACAAAGTGTCTGACAGCGAGCGTTTAAAAGTCTATTAAGTGTGTTACAATCGAAAATATTCGAAATGCCAATGTTTCATTTTAATCTGGTAAGTAATGTTCAGTGTTTTTGTGTGTGCGAGATTATGTGTGATATTTATTAATTAATAATTTATTTCAGTTCGTGCAAATTGATGTGATCCACCGCCGATACATGCGGTGGATGCGTGGAAATTTGCGTTGGGCGCACGCCAATTTGTGGGGCGATACGAGAGGGGCCCGCGAGTTGGCGATCGTACAGCCTCAAATATATGAAGACATTTTCTTCTTGCGACCGCTTTTTCAGCTTGAGCCGTACGAAGAAGAAGAAAATTGGGAGCCGGAGGAAGAGGAGGAGGAAGAGGAGGAGGAAGAGGAAGAGGAGGATTGGGAGGAAGATTGGGAGGAAGAGCTTGCGGCTCCAGGAGGATAATGTAAGTATCTTCTTTTTAAAATTTATATTAGATTTATAAACATTAAATTAATATACTAATAAGATTTCTTTCTGTTTCAAATGGAGCCTACATATTATATTATTTTTATTATTATTTTATTATTTTTTCTATTATTATTTTTATTTTTATATTTTATATATATATTTTTTTTAAACACACACACACACACACACACATATTTTGTATTACACATAAATTATGAATAAATATTATTATTATATTTAAAAATGTTTGTTGATTATTTCTGCGCCTCCTTCTCCCACGTCCATGCATGCCTCGCGCTGTCTCTCTCTCTCTCTCTCTCCCGCGAACGTTATCCTTTTCCCACGCCAATGCGGACTCTATCCTTTTCCTTCACGCGTGCATGCCTCGCGCTATCTCTCTCACTCCGCCTTGCGAACGCCGTATCATCCGCGTGCATGCTTCGCGCTATCTCTCTCTCTCTCTCCCAAGTGCATCCTTCGCGCTATCCCTCTCCCAAGTGCATGCCTCGCGCTATCTCTCTCTTTCTCCCAAGTGCATGCTTCGCGCTATCCCTCTCTTACACCTACTCGCGCGGGTCCCTCGCCTATCGGTTAGGACGCGGTCCCCTCCCTCTCCCCGCGGACCCCTCGCCCACCAGTTAGGACGTGCGGACTTCTCGCTTATCGGTTAGGACGCGGTCCCTCTCCCCGCGGACCCCTCGCCCACCAGTTAGGACGCGCGGACTTCTCGCCTATCGGTTAGGACCCGCGGACCGCTCGCCTATCGGTTAGGACGCGATTCGCCCGGGTGACGTCATACCCCCCCCCGCGTGACGTCATCCCCCCCCCCGCGTGACGTCACCCCCCCCCCCCCCCGTGACGTCACCCCCCCTTGCCCTGATTTCCCCCCTCGCCCCTCACCCCCCTCAGAGCCCCTGGCTTAGAATCCGCATAGTATCACTACTATTATTCATATGTGGTAGCGCGCTGAGGCGTTCAGGAGTCACGCGCGCTTGAGAGTGAAGGAGTGCATGCACATGGTTTTGCGAGTTGGAAGGGGATGCGAAATCCGTGTGTGCGTGCGTGATAAGGCTCTCATTTCGACCTTCTTCCTGCGTAAACTTGTGTAAGGATAACACGTTGTAATCACGAAAATATTGAGACAGCTTATCCGCCTTATCTTCCTTATATTCGGGGATCGATTGTGAGAAGAACTCCGAAGAAAACACAGCAGCGGCGACGAGGATGGGATCCCCGAAATATGTGTGATTGAAATAAAAACTCCGTTACACAAGGTGAGCGCGTGTTATTACGGCGCCCGAAAATTCGGAGCCGGCCTGCGGGATAGCAGCGGTTAGAACGTTCTCGAAGATCGGAATTCAAAGACATCAATTGCTGGGGGAGGATATAAGCGAGTTAATATTCTTGGAAAATGACGACTATGGGCGGATCGCGGAGTAGAAGTACGCCAATCTCGGGAGCGTGTTCGTGCAGAACTCGTTGCAAATTGAAATATTCGACTCCGACCGACAACCTTGGAAGCGATGGGTACAACGGAGAGTGCTTTTCGAGTGTTCCACATCGTTGATGATACGGAGAAGATAGCATATTTATTATATTATATTGGCGTAATGGCTTTTGGAATTTTATGTGATCAGTTCGATCCAGAAGATCCATACGAAAGGACGTACGAGCAACTTAAGACGAAGTTAAATGAATTTTACTTGCCTGAATCCCTTGAAATCACGGAAAACTATGCTTTCCATCAAAGGAAACACCGCGAAGACGAGAACGCACAGTAATTTATGGCAGCGTTGCAAAAGTTGTCGAGTCATTGTAAATTTGGCTCGTATTTAAAAACAGCCTTAAGAAACCAATTCGTTTTTGGTCTACGAAACCAACGGATCCAGTCAAGGTTACTTGAAGTTGCTGATCTAACGATGGAAAAAGCTTTGAAAACTGCCACCATGATGGAGTTGGCGGAACAAGGAGTATCAAAACTGAAGGCGGAGACTGCGGCAGCCATCGACTATGTCGGCGCGGACAAACGTAACATCCGCAAAGGCACAGGACAGGAGCACAATTCTTCGCGACCGAATTCCACGGGTTCGACGAGGAAGGCTTCATCGCAGAAATCATCAAGCGGCAACCGCAGGAGTGATTTTTCAAAAAACTCAATTAGGGGCCGGCACGAGCAAAGTGTCGAAAAGCATAATAATAATATTATTCGTTGTTGGAATAAGTAACGCTTAATACAGTTTGAATCATTTACATATCGCGGGTCGCGACATTTCGATCTAAGCGGCATAGGTGTTGCTATACATGTTATTTATATGGTAACAGTTTATGTTGTTTCTTTGTTTCATTAATTTCTTCGCCCGCTATCTGTAATACATGTTTGCATTAAAAAAGCTTTAACCTGGAGTTTATTTTTACCTCTTTCATTTCATCAGTTATGGGTCCAGTATTGATAAAATGGTGGCAGTGAAAAAGAAAGAGGAAAAGAGTTTATTTTATTGGTCGTACTGTGTGTTCGTGTTTTTTGCAAGGCAAACATCAGGCTGACTGTTCTGCTAAAGATGGCACAAGACAATCTAAAATTCAATATTCCTTTGTTGAATGGAGGAAACTATGTTTTCTGGAAAACTAAAGTACGAGCAATATTAATACGTGACGATTTATGGGACATTGTAAGCGAACCAAAACCCGTACAAGTTAATGATGCATGGACAAAGCGCAACAACAAAGCCATGGCATGTATAACACTGAGTGTAGAGGACAATCAATTGATACATTTTGCACATTTTGATAATGCATTTGACGTATGGCAGGCGCTTTCTAAAAAGTACGAACGTTCAACATTTGGCAGCAGGTTGTATCTACGAAGAAAATAATATAGCATTCATTATCATGGTGGATCTATGTGCAATCACATTGACTCAATTATGGAGGTGGTCGGATTGCTACGCGGATCAGGAAAGCCCCTTGAGGATGAAGAAATTGTCGCAGTTCTACTAGTCAGTCTTCCTGAATCTTATGCAGGTTTTGTCACAGCACTTGAGGGAAGGGACGAAGCAGATTTAACAGTGGAATACGTAACCGGAAAAATGTTGGATGAATATCAGAGACGTATCGAAAGTGGTGAGTCAAATGAAAATAGTTCGGAAGTGGCACTTCTGTCGGCAGTTGTGGCTCCTAACAAAGGTAGTAATAGTCACCGCAATCTTAACAAGGGCGAAAAAGGTAAAAGAATTGGCAAAAGAGATATCAAAGAGACGCGAACATGTTTCTTTTGTAGCAAACCAGGTCATGTCAAGGCTGATTGTTTCTCTTTTAAGAAATCACAGCAGCAGAGAAGTACAAATACAGAACCAGGTAAATCTTCGGCAACAAAAGGTTGATGTTCAAAATGATCATATTACATTCAACGTGTGCGAGGAAGCCCGAGCAGTTAAGACTGGAATGTGGTACATTGATTCCGGTGCAACGAATCACATGATAAACGAACAGGCATTTTTCTCAGTATTGCAGGAAACTACTACTACAATATTTCTTGCTGATGGTTCTTCGGTTCAGGCAACTGGAATCGGAGATGGTCGTTTAGCCTGCAAGATTTCAAACAATCGTGTTCAGATGATAGAACTGAAGAATATGCTCTATGTTCCTCAACTTGATAATGGATTACTTTCAGTACGGAGAATAACTGAACTAGGCCATCGAGTGGTGTTCAAGGGAGATACCTGCACTTTCTATCGAGGACGACAAGTTATTGCAAGAGCGGACAACGATGGAAATATGTTTAAATTAAGAACAGCAGAAATAGAGGCTTTAACTCGAATTGCAAACGCGGCAACATCCATCATTGGCATCGTCGTTTAGGTCACAGGGATCCAGTTGCAATAAAACGTTTGATAAATGAAGAATTGGCAACAGGAATCAAGGTAACTCCGTGTTCTGATGAGATAATCTGTGAAGAGAAGCCTTCACTTGCGCACAGTACAATTGGACACGTTGCAATTGCACACTGTGATATTAGACACATAAAGTTGCGCACTGTTCGATTGGACACATTTCAATTGCGCACAATTCGTTTGGACACATTTCATTTGCGCACCGTTCAATTGGACACGTTGTTTTTGGACACAACACATATTTTTGTATAATTTGGAATACATACACACGCATGTATGCATGTATAATTTTGAAATCTTTTGACATTTATTATTAACTTTATTTGGTAAATAAACGTTTGTTACAGTTCGTTTACACACAGTTCGTTTGCACACAGTTCTTTCGCGCACAGTTCTTTTGCGCACATTTCTTTTGCGCACATTTCTTTTGCGCACAGTTCGTTTGCACACTTTCCCATCCACACAACAATTATAGGGATCTCGTTTCGCGTTGTAAAGTATATACGTGGACACAGTTGGTTCCGCCCCCCCCCCCTACGGGGGGGCTCCACTTCCGGAAGATATAACCTAACCTAACCCAAACCTATTTCTGATTTAAAACTAAAATTTATGTGCGCAAATGAACTGTGCGCGAAAGAAGTGTGCGCAAAAGAAATGTGCGCAAAAGAAATGTGCGCAAAAGAAATGTGCGCAAAAGAAATGTGCGCAAAAGAACTGTGCGCAAAAGAACTGTATGCAAACGAAATGTGTGTAAACGAACTGTAACAAACGTTTATTTACCAAATAAAGTTAATAATAAATGTCAAAAAATTTCAAAATTATACATGCGTATGTATGTATTCCAAATTATACAAAAACATGTGTTGTGTCCAAAAACAACGTGTCCAATTGAACGGTGCGCAAATGAAATGTGTCCAAACGAACTGTGCGCAAGCGAAATGTGTCCAATTGAACGGTGCGCAACTTTATGTGTCTAATATCACAGTGTGCAATTGCAACGTGTCTAATTGTACTGTGCGCAAGTGAGCCTCTCCCATCTGTGAACACTGCATTAAAGGAAAATCGGCTCAAACAAAATTCTCAGAAAGCAGACGAAGAGAGAAAGAACCAGTGAGACTAGTTCACTCAGATTTATGTGGACTAATGCAAATAGCTACTCCGAGCGGTAACAGATATTTTTTGACTTTTATTGATGACTATTTTCGTTTTACAGTGGTGTGTTTGTTGAAATCAAAGGATGATGTTCCAGGCGTCATAAAGTAATATATTGCTGCAGTGTCCACAAAATTTGGTAGGAAACCTATTGTTTTACGCACAGACAACGGCAGAGAATATGTTTCATATGAATTAACGAAATTTTTCCGGAAAAAAGAAATACAGCATCAGCTCACAGTGGTGTATACTCCACAGCAAAATGACGTTGCAGAACGAAAGAATAGATCTCTGACAGAAACTGCGAAGTGCATGATTTTAGATCCTAATCTAGACAATCGTTTTTGGACGCAACGTTTTGGAGAAGCAATTTTAATAGCAACATATTTGCAAAATCGGATGACAAGTCGAAGTATCAATAGAACCCCTGTCAAATTATTCACTGGCGAAAAACCGGATATTAGTCACATTCGAGTATTTGGATCAAAGGTTTATTCGCTCATTCTTAAACAAAAACGCAAAAAATGGCATGACAAGGTTGAAGGAGGTGTACTTGTTGGTTACGACGGAAACACCAAAGTCTACCGAATTTTGGATCCAAGTACAAATCGGATTTGGATCAGTCGTTCCGTAAGAATAATAGAACATGATGTAAATCAATCTAGTTTGCATCAGTCTTCACAAAGAAAAGGAGCAGATAACAATGGAATAAATCGTTCGATTATGAGATGCCAGAGATAATCCACGAGGACGCATCAAGACCAGAAGAAGAAACTGAGAGCAATACATCTGATGAAAAGTATGAAATGCCGTCATCGATTGCACCAGAAATATCAAGAAGACGGGTATCACAACGAGAAAATAAAGATGTGCCTCCACAAAGGCTTGTTTACAAAGTGCAAACAAACATAATCAAGGAGCCAGAGTCATGGACAAAAATGCTACAACTACCACTACAAGAACGGCAGAATTACTGTCGCCGAGGAGGAAATGAAGTCTCTCAACGGGAGCTAACTAATCTTCCATTTGGAAAGAAGACTATCACCTGCAAGTGGGTCTTCAAGGCTAAATTAGATAGTGAGGGTCGAGTCCATACTTACAAGGCTCGCCTGGTAGCTAGAGGTTTCTCTCAATCTTATGGAGAGGATTATGATGAGACATTTGCATCTGTGGTTAAACATGAAACCATTCGTATTTTACTTTTTGTAGCAGCTCACAAGGGATTGCATGTTCGCCATTTAGATGTGAAGAGAGCGTATTTAAACGGCAAACTTGAAGAAGAGATTTACTTGGAACAACCACCAGGTTTTCAGAAGCGAAGACACGAATCCAAAGTCTTGAGATTACGGAAGAGTCTCTACGGACTCAAGCAATCAGCATGCGCATGGAACAAAAGGGCTAATGAGGCGCTCGCTCAGATAGGTTTCCAACTGGTAAATGTTGACCAGTGCCTATATACAAGAAAAGAAAAAGCTAATAATATAATATATTGCTTTATATTGATGATCTTTTAGTAGCTGGCACATCTGCAGAGATAATTCAGAAAGTAAGCAGAGATCTTCAGGGACATTTCAACAACAAGGATTTAGGAAATGTCAATCATTATCTCGGCATTCAGATAGAATGCGAAGCAGATGGATCGTTTTTACTTAGCCAGAAGGGGAAGATCGTCAAAATGTTGGAAGAATATGGTTTACTGGAACCAAAACCAATAGCTACACCAATGGAAACAAGTTTTTTGAGCTCAGAAGCGGATAATAGTACAAAATTACCAAATAATTCTCTTTACAGGAAGTCCATTGGATCGTTGTTATATATCGCCACTGTATCAAGACCAGATATTGCTCTGGCGATAGGTATTTTGTGCCGCTGCGTAGAAAACCCTACAGAACGAGACTAGAAGGCAGTTAAGCGAATAATGCATTATCTCGCGTCCACAATTGACAAGAAATTGAAGTTGTCTTCTTTTGGTGAAGCGGAACTGGAATGTTTTGTGGATGCAGATTGGGCCGGAGATAAAACTGATAGGAAGTCAACCAATGGTTATGTCTTTCGTCTTGGAAACGGAACTGTAGCTCGGTCGAGCCGTAAACAGACAACAGTAGCCATGTCATCGACGGAAGCTGAATACATCGCAGCGTCACATCCAAGTAAAGAATTGTTATGGCTCCGACAACTGTTAAAAGACATGAATTTTCCTGTGGAAGGTCCAATCATCATTAATGAAGATAACCAGGGATGTATACATTTAATTGAATCAGATCGGTGTGAAGCACGCGAACATATCCATGTACGTTATCACCAAATTCGAGATTTACGAGAGAAGAAGATAATAGATGTACGATATTGTCCGTCTAATGTAATGTTAGCTGACCTATTGACGAAGCCGTTAGCTAAGGAACGTTTAGGAATTAAATAATTCAAACTGGCTAAAACGAGAAGGGGTGTTGGAATAAGTAACGCTTAATACAGTTTGAATCATTTACATATCGCGGGTCGCGACATTTCGATCTATGCGGCATAGGCGTTGCTATACATGTTATTTATATAGTAACAGTTTATGTTGTTCCTTTGTTTTATTAATTTCTTCGCCCGCTGTCTGTAATACATGTTTACATTAAAAAAGCTTTAACCTGGACTTTATTTTTACCTCTTTTATTTCATCATCTGTTATAGGTGCGGTCGCGACCATTTAGCCTCTAAATGTACGCTACTTAAAGATATTAAATGCGCTGGATGTGGCGGTTTCGGGCATTTAAAACGCGTCTGTAAGAAGACAGGGACAACTATTGTGGTCGACGAAGTTTTAAAAGTTAACGGAGTAGCCCAGGATATTGAGCGTACTGGATGTCGGAGGAAATATCGAGTCTCCCTCAGTTTGGAAGGCAAGCCAATTAAATTTGAGGTAGATAGCGGTGCAGTTGTTTCGTTGGTTAGTCAAAGTTTATTGAGCGCGAATTTCCTGATTTACTTTTAAAGAAAACGCACCTAGGATTGCGAACATATTGTAAACCAAATCTAACCCCGCGAGGTTATATTACGGTCAGAGTTAAAGATGTGAAAGATATTAAAAATTTGAATTTATATGTAGTAAATGTTTAGAGAGCCGTTGCTCGGGCGAGAATGAATAAACCAACTGCAGAAACTAAGAAATTTAAGAACAAGCTTAGAAGAAATAGATTGCGTAAATTCGGTAGAAATATCGCGTCAAACAAAATTGGATTTATTACTCCAAAAATATAAAATCGTAACGCATAAAAATCTCGCTAGTATTAAGAATGTAAAAGCTCGTTTGAATCTGAAAACAGGAGCGAAAACTGTCTTTGTAAAAAGTCGCCCGGTGCCTTTCAGAATTTTGCCTCTAGTAGAAAAAGAATTACTAGACTTAAAAGAAACGGGAGTTTTGGAGAAGGTACCGTCGTCTCGTTCCCCATGCCGATTGTCCCACTTTTGAAAAAGAATAATCGTATTAAAATTTGCGGAGATTTCAGTATTACAATTAATCCAAATTTAATTGTTGATGATCACTCGTTGCCTACGGTCGATGAATTGTTTACATCTATGGCGGGCGGACGAATTTTCTAGCAAGCCTATCTACAGTTAGAAGTGACTGAAGAGGATAAAGAAATCCCTACAATTAATACACATAAAGGACTGTACCGGTGTAATAGATTAATGTACGGAGTAGCGTCGGCACCAGCTATTTGGCAAAGAATTATTGAAAATATTTTAAGTGGTATTCCTGGCGTTACAGTCTTTTTAGACGACATTAAGGCTCCTGAGTAGTCGCCGTGAAACTCTGAGTTGACGGTAGCGACATGAGAATAAAAATGTTGCGGTAGGAATAAGAACCCTGTCCAACGACTTACCATATAAGTGAACTGGGATTTATTTGTAACTTTCGGCTGGATTTTTTAGCTCACGCCTACTGCTCACTGCTCCCCTCTTACCCCTCGCTCCTTAGCAACGCATCGCCGCATCGTAAATCGTAACTAAGGAGCGCATCGCTTAGTCTCAGGAACGTGCGTATCACAAATGTGATAGCACAATACTCTAATAACCATAAAACATAAATATTTTAAATTGTTATAGAACATATAAGTAATTAATAATATAATAATAATTATTTTTATTATTAATACAAAATAAAATATCGAATAGAAAATTTTAATGAGAACTTTTACTACTAGAGTATTGTGCTATTATATTTATGATGCGCACATTCCTGAGACTAACAGGGGAGGGCACGATCTTGGGATCACCGAATTGAAAAAGGCTTTTATAGTGTAGTACTCTATTAGAAGAATATTTGAGCAAAGAAATGGGATGCAATGCTCAACCATTTCCAAGAAAATGATTTAAACAATATGGCTTTCCTTATATCTGGCTCCGTTATATCAATTATCGAAAAGGCGGTGTAGCTCGGGCATTAAGGGGTTACATACCTTTGTCGCGCGCAAGAATGGCCTATTTTCGGGAATTTTTTTTTCAGTAAATGCAAGTAATCAATACAGAGTTTTTTTTATTTTATTTGTTATATATTTGAGTATATGTATATAAAAAATTATTAAGTTTCATAAAAAATTGTAACTTTTATGGCAAGTTGCATGCACCAATGATGAGCGTTCATGATCCTAGTGTCTGCATGATTTTGCATTGTAGGTTAGTTCGATCTGAAAAATAAAAATATTTTCTTATAAAGAAATGTTATAGTTACGATCTATCGAGGGGGATTTTTTAATTTATAAAAATTCACGAAATTAGACAACTTGAAAAAAAAAGTTACAATTTTGCCTCAAAATTTGTCCACTTTTTTTGTTATAAAAAAAACAAGATCGAAAATCGGAAAAAGCTCCCGATAGATGTTAGAGAATTTTATGAAAAAAATTTTCGTTGAAATTTTATCCAAAAATATTAAAAATTCACTGAGTTATCGTGCAGACACTGACAAAAAAAGACGTTTTGAGAAAAACGCATTTAAACTTTTAAAATGAAAACTTTTTAATATATCTTTTATAAATCGAACTTACGATTACTCAGCTATTCCGGAGCCATAAGAAGTACCTTCCTGAGCTTCATTTGCCATATTTAGCATTGATTTTGCCTGCCTACGAGCAGTTCTCGCCTCCTATATCTGTTGCTGCGCCTTGATCCTAGCGTGCATCAACCGGTTTGCGTCCTCTTGCTGACAATAATCGTAAGCGTTTCGTCCAATTTGTATGCCCAATACATCTAATATTCGAAGATAAGCATCGGCTCCGTCATTGAAAGTACTCGCAGCCACATAAGCAGCAGTTTCAATTATTCTAAGGCTGCCAAAAGTCGATTTCGGAGCGATCTTCCAAATTTTCTGATTATAGCTTTCATTATTGTTTTGTGTATAACCTCCTAGACACCTTTGCAGCAATTCTTCTTTACTTAGGGCTTCATACACAGTCGAGCGCGTCTCGATGCGTCTCGAGCTCGGTGCACACCAAGCGGTCGAGCGCGTGAGTCGTATCCACTCTCGCATTTTCGTTCATATCTTTGTCAATTTTGTGAATATTTTAATGCGCTTTGAATCATTGATTTTTGAAACTATATACAATTTAATAAGCCGATAAAAAAAAATCGATTTTTTTTACTCGACAAAGGTATGTAACCCCTTAAGCGCGTGACTATCACGCATCCAACCCGGGTTCAATTCTTGTCCCTGCCACTCTTTTTCTCATTCTTTTTTTATACAATATAGCAACAAATATTTATACATGTAAAATAAAATTAATTTAACTAACATTTTTTTTTTAATTTGCCCTTTCGGAAGGCAATTTTCTTTTAATTTACTCACGAAACTTTTGTTAAACTTACAACCTTATTATTTTATGCATTCTATTCGATATAAAATGAAGCAAATAAAACGCCACTATTTGAACATGGTTATTATTTAATACAAAATTACAAACAGATGTGTCAAAACTTTTATTCATCCTTGTTATCACTATCATCAACACTCTCTACAGATCGGTCACAACTATTCGGATGATACTTGTAATTATTTGTAATTTTGTATTAAATTATAACTATGTTCAAATAGTGGCGTTTTATTTGCTTTGTTTTATATCGGGTAGATGTATAAAATAATAAGATTTTAAGTTGAATTAAAATTATGCCCAGTTTTGTGAGTAAATTAAAAGAAAATTGCCTTTTGAAAGTGCAAATTTAAAAAAAAAAAGTTGGTTAAATTAACTTTATTTTACATAAATAAATATTTGTTGCTAGATTGTATAAAAAAAAATGAGAAAGAAAGTGCCAGAGACAAGAATTGAACGGGTCTGATGCGTGATAGCCACCCGCTTTAATGCCCGAGCTACGCCGCCTTCTCGCTAATCAATATAACGGAGCCAAATATAAGAAAAGCCATATTATTTAAATCAAATTTTCTTGGAAATGGCTGAGCATTGCGCCCTTCCTTTGCTCAAGTATTCTTCTAATAGAGTACTACACTATATAAAAGATATATAAAAGATATATACTATATATATGTTATATGTTAGCTACAAGTTACCAGCATGTTACCCACATGTCAGAATTTTTATGCAGCGCCTCACGTTGCAAATCGATGAACTATGAGGCGTGAAAAGTGACGTTTTGACAGCCCAAATTATTTTTGCGTGCCATTTCGTAATTATTCGCTTTATGCTAGTTTTGTGATGTGTAACGTATTCGTGAAACTTATAAAATTGTCCGAAAACTAAGCTTAGCAAGAAAAGTATTATGTAAAAAGAACATTTTCCACTTCTTTCGACAGCTGTCAAACTACATGTTTTCCCGTATGACTAGGCTTACTTTGACACTCATTTTACGGTTATTTATTAATTATCAAAGGAAAAGCTTAGTTTTCGGACAATTTTACGAGTATACTAAAGCGATCTGTAGTCTTGTTTCTTTAAAATATCTTTTTATTTAAAAATGGCACGCAAGAATTCTCAGCGTGTCATTTCTCGCTTCTGACGTCATCATTCCAATATGGCCGCGGCGACTACTCAGGAGCCTTAAAATTGCAGGGCGCTATGAAAAAGAACATTTTGAGCATCTGGAAAAAGTTTTTCAAAGATTGGCAAAATTTAATGTTAACATAAACCTAGAAAAATGTGAATTTTTCAAAAATAAAATACAGTATTGCGGTTACGTAATTGATAAAAATAGAATCCATAAAGAGCAGAGTAAAATAGATGCAATTCAAAATATGTCAAGACCTAGAAATGCAACTGAGGTCAGAGCTTTCCTAGGACTAATTAACTACTACAGTAGATTTATAAGAAATTTGAGCACTTCGATTCATCCGTTAAATCGGTTGTTGCGATCAAATACAAATTATTTCTGGTCTAGAGAGTGTGATCGGGCTTTTAAAAAAATCAAAGAACAATTTCAAAGTAAAAGTTTTCTTGCATATTATGATTCAACATTGCCTCTTGTCTTGGCTGCCGATGGTAGACAATACGGAGTTGGCGCTGTGTTGTCGCACGTGTACCCGGATGGGTCAGAGCGACCAATTTAATACGCATCTCAATCTTTAACCGAAACGCAAAAGAAATATTCGCAAATTGACAAAGAAGCGTATGCGATCATTTTCGGGATTAAAAAGTTTCACCAATATTGCAATATTTATATGGAAACCGTTTTATATTTGTAACTGATCATAGGCCATTAATGCAAATTTTTAACCCGCAGAAAAGTTTACTAACATATAGCGCGATGCGAATGCAACACTATTCTATATTCTTAAGAGCGTTCAATTTCAATATTAAGTATAGAAAATCAGCGGACTACGGAAATGCGGACTGTTGATCTCGATTGCCTATTCGAGAAACTAAACAGCATGAATCCGATTTAATCGACATTTACTTATTGGAAAATTTTGAAACCTTACCCGTTACTGCGAAAGAATTATGGCTTCTGCACACACGACGCAAAAACGCTTGCCGCGCGGCAAAAGGCGACGTGGTAACCAATCAACTTACAACTTTTCTATTAGAGCGAAAAATTGGTTGGCTACCGCGTCGTCTGTTGCCGCGCGGCAAGCGTTTCCGCATCCTGTGTGCAGAAGCCATTAGAGATAGAAACTCAAAAAGATACAGCGTTATCAAAAATAGTAAAAATCTTAAAAACAGGAGGATATTTAGAGGATTTAAAATTGAGAAACGAGGAATTCTCTTTGAAAGATGATATTATTTTCAGAAAGGAAAGAGCAATAATCATGTCATTGCAAAGTAAAATTTTAAAAGAACTGCACTCTGGACATTTTGGCACAGCCAAAATAAAAAACTTGGCTAAATGTTATTGTTGGTGGAAAAATATTGATAAAGATATAGAATCGATCACAAAAAATTGTAGAGCGCGTAGTTTATTTCAAAATAATCCACCTGCTCAAAAAGGACATCAGTGGGAAGCAACTACAGAACTTTTTGAGCGAGTTCACGTAGACTTTGCAGGACCATTTATAGGTCATAATTTCTTAGTATTAATTAACGCTTTTACAAAATGGCCAGAGGTGCATCTCATGCAGCTAAAGAAACAATTGGAAAATGCCGTAATATATTTATTGCTTTTGGACTGTCACGTGTTTTAGTAAGTGATAATGGTAGAACTTTTATTTCAGGCGAATTCCAAAATTTCTTAAATGAAAACGGAATTATTCACAAGCGAACTGCACCTTATAATCCATCTACAAATGGACTTGCTGAACGTTTCGTTCAAACACTAAAACAAGCGTTGCGTAAATTAAACAGCAACGGCGATAACATCAAAGCAAATCTGCAAAAAGTACTTTTTAATTATCGTTTAATGCCTCATCAACAGACAGGAAAAAGCACATCAGAAATGATGTTTGGAAATAAATTTGCGTAACAGATTGGATTTAATGTTGCCAAAAAAAATAACATAAGCAAGCCCAACATAAATGAAAGCGATATAATTATAAGATTCTTCAAACAGAAAGAAAGAGTAGCATTATTTAAGTAAAAATTGTAAATGGCGTTTCGGCACAGGGATCCAAAGATTGGGAAAATTACATTATTATGTTAATTTGGAAAATGGAAATGTGTAGAAGCGCCATGTGAATCAAATGAGATCAATCGGAACCAAAGTCATAAAAGACCAAAAGATCGCTCATATTCCGACTACGAAGACGCTCAAACTAAAGAAGTAATTCCTGATATTTGTAGTAATGTTAATGCAAAAAAACTAAACGTAGATTTAGACGAAAATATCAGGGAACAAACCGAGGAGAGAGAGAGATCTGTTTCCGAGAATGCATCGATTGCAAATGAGTACGTAGAGGGGAGTGTAGATAATAATGCGTCGGTCACGGTTCCAGAGGAGAATGAACCACCCGGATTAAGCGAAAACAGATCGATTAGAGAACGTCGAGCCCCCACGCGTCTAACAGATAATGTAATTTTTAAATAGGGAAATTTTTTTATTTTTGTAGTAGATTTTTGTCAACAGAAGGAAGAGATGTTATATTATTCGCATGTGGTAGCGCGCTGAAGCATTCAGAAATCATGCGCGCTTGAGAATGAAGGAGTGCGTGTGCGTGCGTGGTTTTGCGAGTTGGAAGGGGATGCGAAATCCATGTGTGCGTGCATGGTGAGGCTCTCGTTTCGACCTTCTTCCTGCGTAAGCTTGTGTAAGGATAATACGTTGTAATCACGAAAATATATATTGAAAATGATATAGATATTTAAAGGTTCCAATAATGTTAAAATAGAATTAGAGAATAGGCGAAGGAACCAGCACGGTAATTAAGTGCAAATTTCGTTTATTATAAGTTACAAAAATATTTGCGGACGTTCCGGTCCCTTTTTTGGACCCTCTTCAGCGCAAAAATATAAATAAGCAAAAACGATCTATCATAACGGTTTATGATTTAAAATATGTCTATATACATAACGTATAGAAAGGTATGAAAAAGTATGTGGTACAATCGTAGAGCGTGTCAGTTATATTAAAAATTTTAAACCGGACAAAGTCAAGATGGAAAAAATTATAAAATATGCGTGTCATCCGTAGGCTGTGTCCTTCCATTGTTCGTAAACCATAGAGGTGTAGGTACGTCATCCAAAGCATCCGTCAGTAAAGACGACTATTTAATGTATGCCATGGAAGAGAACATGCATATCTGAACAATTATAAACTTTTAGAGACACAAGCCTAATAGAAATGAGATATTTAGAAATGCAAAGACTTACAAAGAGATGGATTACTAGTCCACATCATCAACGGATGTCGCATTCTTACAAGTTGTCACAAATTTAAAAAGTTGAATGCAAGTGTGTAGAAGTTATGAATTATAAAAATCAATACAGAATAGATCGTAATTATATCTAATATATGCTCAGTAGACGCAAGTGCGACCAGTACTAGGAGATTTAAAGAGCGATTCAAATACAAATAAATATAATGTCTGTGATGTGTCTAGGGCATTGTATACAAACATTGGAAATCGGAAGAAAAACTTTCGGGAGTCTGTCTATTGCGTTGACATACGCCTCATGCAGGCACTCAGTATCAGTCTGCAAATTTAAACTATTATCTTGTCTTTTAGAGAAAAGCATTTCAGATATCAGATGTTTATCATAATATGGCTCTCTATCCAATATTCTAACATCGTTCCATTTAAATTCATGATTAAAATGCAATCTATGATCCGTAATAACGGAATGAACCGATGTATTTCGTCGAATGTGATTGCAGTGTTCGTTGATTTTCGTTTGTAATTGTCTACTCGTTTGGCCGACGTACGATAGCTTTAGCCGCACCGTCTTCGGTTTTTGAACATATCTTGAGTATTTTTAACTCTTTCCACTCAAGATTACAATTCACGATGGAGATAGGAGATGATAATAAACTCGATTTCTTGGACGTCACTATAATTTTAAATAATAACCGTTTGACTTTTGACTGGTACCACAAGCCTACATTCTCTGGAAGATACTTTAATTTCCTTTCACAGCATCCTTTGTGCCAAAAAAGAGGTACTATTATAGGTCTTGATAAAGTTGATAAAGTTTTTTTGCTCTCTCATCCTCGTTGTCATCAAAAAAATCTAAATTTTATTATTAACATCTTACTTGACAATAACTACCCATTAGATTTTATATTCATGACTCTTCAAGATAGACTTAAATATTTATTCATTAATCACAATAAAAACAATCATAACTTCTTTGATAGGACTGATGATGCTAGAGGAGGAAAAAAAAAATTTTACGGTCCCATCCATCTCCGAGCGATTCAAGAATATAACGAAGGGTTTGGATGTCAGACTTTCTTACGTTAGTTTAAATAAACTACATCGTTTCATGGTAAAACTTAAGATTAAGGGCGACCTCACCGATTTCAATGACCTTGATATATGTTGTCAAAGACATAATTCTGAGTAACTTTTTCTTCTAATTTAATCGTCGCTCGTTGTTTACTACAAAGTTATGAACAATTAAAGGTAGTGACTGACTGATGCTTGGGACATAAAACTGCACATATTTTTGCATGAATTATCAACTTTTACATCAAAAAACGAAAAGGAAATGATAGAGAATTACAATGAACTAAGTAGGTTTATATATTTCAGTCAGTATTATTCAGATATTTGATACATAGTTGCCATAATATTGAAACAAGCTTCTATTCGTTCACAATAATTATAACGTCGACGACACACACACACACACACACACAGGGGGGGGGGCGCAAGGGGGGATTTGGCCCCCTGCTGCACCCGCCCCGCCGGTAGGCAGGGTAGACCTCGCTATACAACTTACAAAGTACATGCTACATTGTAAAGCAAGGTCCACCCTGCCTACCGGCGGGGTGGGTGAGAGAGGGGGGCCTTCGGCCCCCCTTGCACCCCCCCGTGTGTGTATGTATGTGTGCGCGCGCGCGTGCTTCCTGTCCATGCATGTACTTTGGTATATTTCAAACTTTTTTTGTTAATAACTTTTTAATAAGCAACGAGCAACGATTAAATTAGAAGAAAAAGTTACTCAGGATTATGTCTTTGACAACATATATCAAGGTCATTGAAATCTGTGAGCTCGCCCTTAATCTTAAGTTTTACCCTGTGATGCGTCGTACGTCGGCCAAACGAGCAGACAATTACAAACGAGAATCAACGAACACCGCAATCACATTCGACGAAATACATCGGTTCATTCCGTTATTACGGATCATAGATTGCATTTTAATCATGAATTTAAATGGAACGATGTTAGAATATTGGATAGAGAGCCATATTATAATAAACGTCTGATATCTGAAATGCTTTTCATTAAAAGACAAGATAATAGCTTAAATTTGCAGACTGATACTGAGTGCCTGCATGAGGCGTATATCAACGCAATAGACAGATTCCCGAAAGTTTGACTTTCGATTTCCAATGTTTGTATACAATGCCCTAGACACATCACAGACATTATATTTATTTGTATTTGAATCGCTCTTTAAATCTCCTAGTACCGGTCACACTTGCGTCTACTGAGCATGTTTTAGACATAATCATGATCTATTCTGTATTGATTTTTATAATTCATAACTTCTACACATTTGCATTCAACTTTTTAAATTTGTGATAACTTGTAAGAATGCGACATCCGTTGATGATATGGACTAATAATCTCTTTGTAAGTCTTTGCATTTCTAAATATCTCTGTTAGACTTGTGTCTCTTAAAGTTTATAATTGTTCAGATATGCACCCAGCAAACACAGAATATAACTGCTATATAACATGGGAATAACATGTAATGTAACAGTTCTTATGCCTAATTTATATTGGGATTATATAACTGTCTCTTATTTATGCAATATAACACCAGAATATAACTGCTATGTAACATGGGAGTAATATGTAATGTAACTGCCCAAGTAACAGAATAACGTCAAAAGACGACATAATGACGTCTATTTTTGGTCTATAATGTCGGAGACTAATAATTGACGTTTAAAAGACCTTATTTCTTAGACTAGCCAAAGACGTAATTTTGAAGACGTCCTATGTTCGTCCAAATAAAGTCCTTTTGTAACTAATATTGGGATTATAGTTCATTTGCTTACCGCTATGCGGCGCGCTATTCACTATCTATACCCGTATTCAAATTTTTGTCATGAACGTATATAAAGCCTGCAAAATGCGGCTAATAACATTGTAATTATTTTTATCAATTCAATTTCTGATACGATTCCCGTATCAGGAAATTCAGATATTGAACTGATTTTTGAAAAATCGGACAGAGAATATCTGATTTTAATTTAGTTGGACAATTTCTATCCGAATAAGTGAAAAATCGTTTGTTATTATCTGCTTAAAATATAAAACAGAAATTAACTTCCATATAAATAAAATCTTTAATTTTATAAATTGAATTATTTAAATTTACCTACAATATATATCACATTAATATGTGTTATATTATTACTGTAATTGGTCTTAGTTTTGCCGTCAAACAAACGTTCAGAAAATGACGTCCCGTGGATGTGACATATCGACGTCATTTTCGCGTCTCATGAGACCTAACTTAGAATGTTTAATTGGTAATTTTGTGATCAAAATTTACTGTTATTGTAACGTCAGGTTGCTACTTGGGTGGATTATTACATGACCGTAACAATCATATAACATTTTAGTAACATGTTATATTTATGTTATATAACTGCAATTTTGTATGAGTGGGAAATTACAACTAACGTGAATGTTACATGTAACAAATACGTTATATTACTTGTTATATTTCGTTTCATTATGGCAATGTTACAGTTATGTATCTGTGTTTGCTGGGGCATGTTCTCTTCCACGGCATACATTAAAGAAATAGTCGTCTTTACTGACGGATGCTTTGGATGACGTACCTACACCTCTATGGTTTACGAACAATGGAGGGACACAGCCTACGGATGACATGCATATTTTATCATTCTTTCCATCTTGACTTTGTCCCGTTTAAAATTTTTAATATAACTGACACGCTCTACGATTGTACCAATACTTTTTTATATCTTTTTATGCGTTATGTATATAGACATATTTTAAACCATAAACCGTTATGATAGATCGTTTTTGCTTACTTATATTTTGGCGCTGAAGAGGGTCCAAAAAAGGGACCGAAACGTCCGCGACCGTTTTTGTAACTTATAATAAACGAAATTTGCACTTAATTACCGTGCTGGTTCCTTCGCCTATTCTCTAATTCTATTTTAATATATGTATATTGAGAAAACTATCAAACTTATCCGCCTTATCTTCCTTATATTCGGGGATTGATTGTGAAAAAAACTCCGAAGAGTTAACGCAACAGTTATTAATACAAACGTCAGAGAATGACGTTCCATGAATGTGACATATTGACTCTATTGATGTCATTTTCGGGTCATGAGACCTAACTTAGGACGTCTAATTGATCATTTTGTGACCAAAATTTACCGTCATTTTGCTACTTGGGATTGAGACTCTTTAAATCCATTTAAATGCACCATTTTATATGAATGGCCTAAAGCTGCGCAGATTCTGCTCGGTTTCTGCTATCAATCTGCTGTCAGATTTCGCGCGCGCAAATCCTGCTCAGTTTTTGCTACTAATCTGCTATCAGATTCTGAGAGCAGGCTCTGCTGGCATATCATAAGCCTAATGCGGATATAACAGACGCCAAATTGCTAGCAAGAGCTGAGGAAATCTGTTGTCAATCTGCTGGCATATTGCGCACATTTTGCTTATTGGGAAAATATTATGGCTGCGTTCCGATATTCACTGCCAGTACAGAAAATTTATAGTTTACGTCACGTATACTATATATTTTTACTACTGGCAATGAATATTGAAATACAGCCTATAATGATACGGAGAATATGAAAGAAAGTGGCGCATGCACAATACTCCGACGCTATGAAAAAGCAACCACACTCCGAAAAACAAAAGTACTTATATATATATTGAATATATATATTTTTATTTATGGAATTTATAAGCTGACGTAATATTGTTGGGATCGTCCCGATTGCGCACATTACCGATCGGACACGACAATATTTCCCGATCGGACACAAGCTCGATCGGACACAGATCCAATTGGACACAATTCCAATCGGACACATACTGTTGCGATCGAACACAGTCCCAATCGGACACAGGCTCGATCGGACACAGACCCAATCGGACACAGTTCCGATCGGACACATCCCATACAGCAAGGCAAGATTGTAACAACATTGCAGCAACATTTTTCTGCATGATTGCAACATTGCAGAAACATTGCAAAATATTGCTGCAATGTTGTTATGATATTGCAGCAACAATAAAATGTCCGCCTACAGAAATATTGCAATATAATATTGCAGCAACATAGCAATATAATATATATGCAATAATACTTTATGTATATTTATCGACAATAATATCCTTACATATGAAAAAAATAATAAGAAATTAGGCCTATAAGAGTCAGGATCTAATGTATATAGATTTTCTGTATTATAATAACAAAATTATAAAATGTAAATTTTTCGGTGCACATTCGACTTCCTTCAGTGACAGAGAATATCTAAGAGAAATAAGAAAAAACTGAATTTGCAATTGTGTAAATTTACAATCTCTTTGTATCCAAAATATTCAGATGTCCGGATGCAAAAAGATCGTGCTGGATTTACGCATATGAGTTTTTTCACATCTCTCTTGTCTTTATATAATCTTAAAATTTATTTATTAAAATCTGAAGTATCTTGCATATTAGAAAATTATTATCAAATTTTTTATTTTATATAAGAATGGAAACTATTAAAAGAATTTTTAGTCCAATGTCTGAGGCCGCTGTGTTGCGGATCATATCATACAACTTAAACTAATAAAAATATTTATTATATCTTTAATCTTACTAGCCGCTCTTTGTAAACTTTATATAATCATCGTGACTAAAAATTAAATGCGGAATAGATAGCGCAACATGCGCCGCATAGCGGTAAACGAATAAACTAGCGATTATCAAATTTTTTGTAATATTTTCGGAATGTTGCTGTAACATTGCTAAAGTTATATTGTAAAGTAATGTCTTTGCAATATTTCTGCAACATTACACTGCAATATGCAATGTTGCAATGTTGCAGCAATGTTGTTACAAGCTTCAGTGCTGTATGGGATATGGTTGCAATCGGACACAGACGCTATCGGATACAGTCCCGATCGAACATAAACCTTGTTGGAAATATTTAGTTTCAGTGGAATACGTAATAAATTCAAATATGTAATACTTTCAAGCAAATATACAATATAATAAATGGATGCATAATTATAGTAAAAAATATTGCTAAAAAAATTTTAACAATATGCGCGCGTATTAAAACATTATAATAAATACTTTATAATTATTTATCAGTAGGCAATGTAGAAAAACGCCCTGTTAGAATATCTTTATTAATTATATATAATTTTGGTAAATATGCATATTAGGTTACACCTCACCGATGACTTTAACCTTGACATATTGTTGCGTCCGCGCGTCGACTTCGATAATACTCGAACACGCGCGACACAACCGGCACCCGCGTATCGCGAGTAAATGATTGACACTCTTTAGAAAGAATAAAAGGAACTTTAATATAGCAACACAGAACACACAATTGAACAAGGAACACAGAACGGGTAATAACAGTAATCGTATATCAAGTATGTCCGCCCGGAATGACATCCGTCGCGAGACTCAAGATGATCGATCTCTCTCCAGATGTCCGCCGTTGTTTAACAACAACGCTTAGCAACGTTCTCCCGGATACAAATACAGCAGATTCACGAATAACCGCCTTAGACGACCCGCAGGGACGCAACACTACTCCCCCTCTTCAAAATTGTCGTCCCGACAATCAATGAGGGCTCTTCCAAATTAAATGGGTTGATCGTTGTCCTCTTCTTCCAAGGCGTTGACTCCAGGGTGCCTAATGACTTCCTGCTCTACCCTGAGCTGCTGCTGCAGGTTACCGAGCGCCATTATTTATCGGCCCCAATCACACACCCTCCAGGAATATACAGGATACTGTCATCGAACCCGTTTGACAAGAACATCCAACGTCGACTCCAGGGCACAGAAACGGTTTCCTGCTCTACCCTGAGCTGCTGCTGCAGGTTACCGAGCACCGTTAAAATCCAGAACCCAATCGACTTTGATACATCTTGAAACCATAGTAGCCGTCCCTCGTAGTTCGCCTTATTCTCGGAAATACTCAAAACTGCTGCATCTCCGCATCTCAAAAGGGAGCGAATCTTCGGACAAGAGGGGGGTAACATCCGTGGACCCACCGTCCTTCTAAGAGGACACCTCAAGTCCCTGTCTCGGCATTTGCCCTTCGTCCCACGGGAAAACCACGGTCAAAAACCGGGGAGAGACAGAGTCTTCAACGATGGTCTTTGAAGAACAAAATTTTGAAAGAAGATTCCATAAACCATCTTCTTCAATTCCTTAAAAAAAACAGAAAGAAAATTAACCAATAACAAGTAACATAAATCATAAATTAGGTTTCAGATGTGACTTAAATCCGCCTTTCATGATACGAAGCCAATCGATCTAAATGAACTATTTTATTTCTATGCCTACTAGACTTCCGGATACAATAAACAACATCATTAAGCTTCTTAACTATCTTATAAGGACCCTCCCAATTGCTCTGTAACTTGGGAGACCTACCAACAATCCTACGAGGATTGAACAACCAGACTTTCTGCCCACACTCAAAATGAATTTGACGAGCCTTACGATCATAGTAAGCTTTTGCTCTCGAAGACTTCAAACTTAAGCGTTGCCTAACCCTATCATGAATTTCATTCAATTTTTCTTTTAATTCTGACACATAACTTTCCTCCGAAACATCCACTCCAACTACTGGAGGGCTACCACGAAGAAGATCTAAAGGTAGTTTCAAATCTCGACCAAAACATGATTCGGCTGGAGAAATCCCTGTAGTCTCGTGTCTAGCTGACCTATAAGCTAATAAACACATTCCTATCCAACGATCCCAATCTCGTTGATTTTCCGAAACAAACTTAGCCAAATAATTTATAATTGTTTGATGTTGACGTTCGATCCGATTAGTATCCAGAAGAAATTGACCTTCATTCCTGGGAAAAGATAGAATAGGAGAAGACATTAAACATTTCTTTAACCTCTGGAAAGCTGATTCGCATTGTTCCGTCCACACAAACTTTGCTAAATTCTCGGTCAAAGAAAATAATGGCTTAGCTATTAAAGAAAATCCTTTCACAAATTTTCTATAATAAGAACAAAAACCCAAGAAACTACGCACCTGCCTCTTGGTCCGAGGCACCGGCCAATTCCTAACAGCAGAAATTTTCTCAGGATCCGTTGTAACTCCTCCCTCAGAAACAACATGACCGAGATATTTAATTTCCCTTTTGAAAAAAGAACACTTCCTCGGATTCAACTTCAAATTGGCAGAGCGTAATCGCAAGAAGACTTGCTTCAAATGATCCAACATCTCCTCGAAACTTTTACCGAAGATAATTACATCATCTAAATACACTAGACAAATCTTGGATAATTTTTTCAAAACCTTTTCCATCAATCGCTCGAAAGTGGCAGGAGCATTGCAGAGTCCAAATGGCATACATGTAAACTGCCACAAGCCATTTCCAATTGAAAATGCCGTCTTTTCCTTATCTTCTGAACGAATCTTCACTTGCCAATATCCGCTCTTCAAATCTAACGAAGAAAACCAAGAGTTTCCGGATAACTGGTCAAGTATATCATCAATCCGAGGCATTGGATAGGAATCTTTTTTCGTCACGGCGTTTAATTTTCTGTAATCAACACAGAATCTAATCGTCCCATCCTTTTTTTTTACCAAAACCGCAGGAGACGCCCATGGACTTTGCGATTCCTCAATTACACCTTGACGCCTCATATCCTCAATAATTGTATCGACCTCTTCCCGCATTTGCAACGGAATTCGTCGGGGAGCCTGCTTAATTGGATTAGAATTATTCACATTAATTTCATGCGCCACCCCATCACAATTTCCAGCTACTATTTCCTCCGAAAATATATCCTGAAATTCTACCAAAAATCGAGCAAAAATATCCTTCTGTTTACTTGAAAAATCTTGAGACTCCTTCTGAAAGAGTTCTTTCAAAAATGGAGGAACCTCATCTACACAATTTTCAATGCGTGAGCAAAAAAAACTTTTCCTTTTTCCCCCCATTAGAATCGCCAAAGATTGGCTCAAAAATATTTTCCAAATTAACAATGGACAGAAAATCATTCCCCAATAAACAATCCTCAGCTATATCAGCAACAAAAACCGGAAATTCTACAGAACATCTTCCCAAGCTAATTATCACGATTACCTTAAATTTTACGGGAACTTCTTCCCCTGTGGGATATTTCAAATGAAAAGAACTATCAAGAGGAATCCGCCGCTTAGGCATTCTAACAAAATTACTCCTGATAAGAGACACATCCGAACCCGTATCAATTTTAAAATTACATAACTGTTCATCGATAAATCCTTTAAAATTAAATAATTTCTTATTATTAGTGCCAGTATTATTATTAACATTTTTACAATTACAACAATAACTCTGTAATTCTATTGGGGCTTCACGTTTTCGCGTCGAACCTGCCCCAAACAGCTCGACAAAATTCAGTTTTCCCCTTTCTTTAAAAACGGACACTCCGCTCGAAAATGACCTGAGCCTCCACATTGCCAACATTCTTTTACAAACATTTTATTATTGCTAGAGTTAGAACTCTTGTAAAAATTTTTATTTTGTTCCTGTTTTCTCTCTTTTGCTTTATTGCCAGAATTTCCAAAATTCCTTTTTCCGTCAAATTTGTTAAAGTTGTTCCTATCCCCGAAATCAAAATTGTTGAACCTCCTTCCTTTAGCAAAATTATTTTTGTTGTTATTGTTACTGCCAAAGTTGAAATTATTATTCCGTCTTTCAAAATTACTTTCCTGTATAACTTTCACTGCCATGGCTCTTTGTATGGCCATTTTCAAGGAAGTGATTCCTTCCAACTGCAGAGTCCTTCTCACAAATCCATTAGACAAAGCGGTAACAAATTGCGCGCAAGCAATTTTATCACGAACTTCGTGCGTACATTCGGGATACGCTAACTGCGAAAGGCGTTCAATTTCAGAGCCCAAGGTGGCCTCATCTTCCCCCAACTTTTGTTTTCTGTTCGTAAATTGGGAATAATAAGACTGAGATAACAATCCTTCCCCAAAGCGCAACTCTAATTTAGACTTTAATTCTGCGTAATCGAGATTTTCAATATTAACGACACACTCCAATACCGCACGCGCCTTTCCTCTAAGACATGAAATGAGAGCGACGCTTTTCGCAGCGTCACTCCACCTATTTGCTCGCGCAATTAACTCAAACTGTGAGAAGAACTCTCTTAGCGGAACAGTCCCGTCAAAAATGTCCGGCTTCAATCTAAAGCCTAATTCTGTGTTAATATTAACACGCGCGTCTCTTTCGAAATTAGGCGCAATATTAGGCAAAAAATTTCTGTTAATGGGGCGACTTAGCTGGTTGTTGTTATCCAGCAGACGAATCCTCTGTTCCATCCCCCGTAACGCCTCGTCGCGTTCGCGCAGTTGTGCTTCAAATACAGCTCGCTGCTCATCGTGTTGGCGCAATTGCGTCTCAAAATCGGCTCGCTGCTGCAGCCGCTCCTCGCGTAGCTCACGAATCTCTCGCATCGCTGACTGAAGTGTAATCGCTTCCAATGATGGTCCCGATGTCGTAGCCGCCGTTGGAGTCAATCGACTCCTCTTTCTCGTCGAAACCCCTGCCGTCGGCGAATTTTCCCGTTCCATTTTTTATAGACGAAAAGAAACACACAATTCTCCAGAAAATCGTCTCCAGAAAATCGTCCACTCCGTCGTATCGTATCCCGGACGAGCCCCCAAAATGTTGCGTCCGCGCGTCGACTTCGATAATACTCGAACACGCGCGACACAACCGGCACCCGCGTATCGCGAGTAAATGATTGACACTCTTTAGAAAGAATAAAAGGAACTTTAATATAGCAACACAGAACACACAATTGAACAAGGAACACAGAACGGGTAATAACAGTAATCGTATATCAAGTATGTCCGCCCGGAATGACATCCGTCGCGAGACTCAAGATGATCGATCTCTCTCCAGATGTCCGCCGTTGTTTAACAACAACGCTTAGCAACGTTCTCCCGGATACAAATACAGCAGATTCACGAATAACCGCCTTAGACGACCCGCAGGGACGCAACAATATGTTGTCAAGGACATAACCATAGACATAGTATATCTAGACCGAGTGTTGAGAAGTGGGAGCCGAGGTGCACGTAGAAAAGGACATACTCTGTTTCGTGCCCCTTGCGTTCTCTCTCGCTCGCACGTAGTATGACGAAAGAGAGCGCTATGCTCTGTGCGAGCGAGAAAGAACGCAAGGGGCACGAAACAGAGTATGTCCTTTTCTACGTGTATCTTTACCCCCACTCCTTAAATAAAGGCAAACGCTCGGTCTAGATATACTATGTCTATGGACATAACCCTGAGTAACTTTTCCTTATAACTTAACCGGCGGTCTCTTATAGTTTCTCAAGGATATAATTCTGAGTAACTTTTTCTTCTAATTTAATCGTCGCTCGTTGCTTATTAAAAAGTTATTAACAAAAAAAGTTTGAAATATACCAAAGTATATGCATGGACAGGAAGCACGCGCGCGCACACATACATACACACAAATACACACACGGGGGGGTGCAAGGGGGGCCTTCGGCCTCCCTCCCGCACACACCCCGCCGGTAGGCAGGGTGGACCTCGCTTTACAATGTAGCATGTACTTTGGCTGCGTTCCAGAAGCACGCTTACGCGCTGAAAGCGTGTTCTATCTTTGTTATTTATGGAAAGTTGAACAAGGACAAAGCATGCTCATAGCGCTAAAAGCGTGCTCCTGGAACGCACCCTTTGTAAGTTGTAAAGCGAGGTCCACCCTGCCTACCGGCGGGGAGGGTGCGGGAGGGGGGCCGAAGGCCCCCCTTGCTCCTTCCCCCCCCCGTGTGTGTGTGTGCGCGCGCGCGCACGTGCTTCTTGTCCGTGCATGTACTTTGGTATATTTCAAACTCTTTTTGTTAATAACTTTTTAATAAGCAACGAGCGACGATTAAATTAGAAGAAAAAGTTACTCAGGATTATGTCCTTGACAACATATATCAAGGTCATTGGGGCTGGGTCCCCTTTTCGCTATATTTACCGTAAAGAGTATGTATATGCAACATAAGCCTAATAATTTTCTAGTCATTAATCAATCTTTTTTTATTTACAGTGGAATCTGCTAGAAATAATGCATTTTTGTGACTATGCAACACATACCAGTGCTGGAATAACTACTGTGCAACTATAGTATGAGGTAATGTTTTTAAGTATTGTGTTTTCTGACTGTTCATTCAACCTAAAGGAAGACTGAATTGTGATGATGACAATCGTACTACTAAGATTGCTGTATCAATGAGATCTTAATGTCACGCTTAATATTACATCATATTTATTTTTATTTTAAGCAGGCGAAAGTAATAGGTGAATACTAATTTGCAGGGATTCAGCTTGCATCGAATGTTAGGAAGGAATCCATTTACAAAGCACGAGAATCTTTTAAGCGAGAGTTAAGTATTATAGTCTCCGCTAATAAAATCTTGTGATCTGTAATGGAATGATCAACGCTTCTTCACTAACTTGCAGTGCCTGTTGATGCATTAATGATTTCGGATTGTTGATGTGTTAGAAGATTGAGTAAACATTTGTATTGCTATACAGTGAGTGAATACATCAGCGAAGACAGTGCTTTGGCATATTATATCCAAATGTGGCATATTGTAATATGTAATATATATATTATTATACATATTATATCACAAAGAAAATCTTATAATATTTTGTTCTTAACCGATTTATCAACTTTACAATTACATTGGAGTGTATACATGAATATTATTTTTCAGAAAAATAATCTTGTATTTATTGGATTTTTCTTTTATTCAATGATTTACTGAATAAATACCAACACACTTGTTATCTTTGATATTGAATTATTATTGTGAATATAATGAAAGAACAACTGTAGTGCATACAACTTAAAAAAAAACACGAGATGGTAAAGAAAGAAGAAAAAAATATATAACACAACGCATGCACATAAAAACGGTAAGTCTGCGCGAGAACAGATACACCACACAAAAAAAAAACAAAGCGCGGCATAATTTTAAAAAATTAAAAAACTTAGTATATAACGACCTAAATACTATTTCTTTAACACTCCCACTTATTTAGGTTCGTTTAATACACCTATCATACTTCTTAAATTATTAAACTGTTGTTTTGCTAACGGCTTTGTAAGAATGTCTGCTAGTTGTAATTTTGTTTCTACATATCTTATATCTATATCGCCACGCTCATATACCTCTCGCACAAAGTGAAAACGCACATCTATATGTTTGGTTTTCTTATGATATTCAGGATTTCCTGCTAATCTAATCGCTGATTGATTATCAACATATGTAGGAACTATATCGCATTTAAAACCTAACTCAGATATAATACGACTTAACCATATTGCATCTTTGGTACCTGTAGCTAAGGCAATGTATTCTGCCTCAGTTGTGGAAAGTGCAACTACACGCTGTTTCTGACCATATAATTGCGCCGCCATTTAACAAAAATATAAATCCACTAGTAGACTTTCGCGTATCAAGACATCCTGCATAATCTGCATCTGTATACCCTACTAAATCACAATTAATCTCATTGCATCCGTAAACAATTCCGTAATCTATGGTTCCTTTTAAATATCGAAAAATTCTTTTAACTGCCTTCCAATGTTCGTCACTGTAATCATTTAAAAACTGACTAGCTTGATTTACTATATATTCTATATCAGGTCGACTAACTCTTGCCGCAAATAAAAGGGAATCAATATTCTCCATCTGTTCCTTTTTTTTCTCATATTTCGGACACTGAATTTTCTTCAAATGCATTCCAGGTTCAGCTGGAACACTAACTGAATTAGCCTCTTCTAATCTAAATCTTTCAAGCAATTTTTGAATATAAATTTTCTGTCCGATTTTTATAGTACGGTTTTGACGATTACATTCAATTTCCATACCTACAAACTGTTTAGCATCTCCCACTGTTATTTGAAACCTTTCTTCTAAGAGTTTTAATACTTTAACTATTGCTTTTCCTGAACTTGACAATAAAAGACCATCGTCTACATAAAGCGCTAGGTAAACATTTACTCTATTTACTTTACCATAGAATACACAATGATCACTTTCTATCTGATTAAAATTAAAACATTTCAAGAATTCAACAAATTTTGAATTCCACACGCGTGGAGATTGTTGAAGACCGTACAGACTCTTATTTAGTTTACAAACTGCATTAGGTTTTGTCTTATCCTCAAAACCTCGCGGTTGTTCCATATAAATTATCTCCTTTAAAGAACCGTATAAAAACGCAGTCTTTACATCAAACTGTGCAATTTCGTAATCTTCCTTAGCTGCGATAGCCAAGAGCATTCGGATGGATTCGTAACGTACCACCGGTGCAAAGGTATCGAAGTAATCAATTCCTTGACGTTGTACAAAACCTCGTGCCACGAGTCTTGCCTTATAACGCGTGATATTTCCATTAGAATCAGTCTTCGTGCAGTACACCCACTTACATCCAATAGCTCTCTGTCCCTTGGGTAGTTCTTCAAGCGTCCATGTTTCATTTTCTTGAAGTGCAGTTATTTCCTCATACATCGCATTTTTCCATTTATCACTATCTCGACTTGCAATTGCGCTCTCATATGTCATCGGTATTGAGTCTACAGTAAACGCATAACCTTCATCTTCAGTATAACGATTCGGTTTACGTATTTTACTTCGATCACGTAACTGTCTCTCAGTAGTGACTTGCTCATTATTTCATTGCTCACCAACCTCATCAGGTTGATTCTCAGATTGATCTTCAAGATGATCTTCAGGATGATCTTCAAGATAATCTTCAGGATGATCTTCAAGATGATCTTCAGGCTCCATGTCATCATAATCTCCAAATGACCACTGACGAAATACTTTTTTCTTAGATTTCTCAGCAACAATATCTGACTCTTCTACGACTTCATTAAAATCAACATTGCAGCTAACATGTATCTTCTTATTTGCAGGATCCCATAATCGATAATTTGTTGAGTCTCCTTCATATCCTACGAAGATCATCTTCTTACTCTTTGGATCTAGCTTATTCCTCTTTTCTTTAGGAACATTTTTATATGCATCACTTCCAAATATCTTCATATGTTTTATCTTTGGTTTGCACTTAAACCATTTTTCATAAGCAGTCATACCATCCATTTGTTTTGAGATAGTACGATTTAAAACATATGATGCGGTCTGAATTGCTTCTGCCCATAAATACTCTGGCAAATTCTTCGCGATCAACATCGATCTGGCACTTTTAACCAGTGTTCGCATCTCTCGTTCCGTACGCCCGTTTTGTTGATGAACGTACGGTGTTGATTTTTCATGTACGATTCCTCTTTTCCGTAAGAAATCACCAAATTCTTGTGATAAGTACTCCTTACTATTGTCAGTGCGCAACACTTTTATTCTATTATTAGTTTGAGTAACTACTAAAGCCTCATATTCTTTAAATCTATCAAATACTTCAGATTTGTGCTGCAAAAAATATAGTGTACGATATCCAGTGCAGTCGTCTTTAAATAACACAAAATATCTTGATCCTCGTGGAGATTTTACATTTAGGGGACCACAAACATCGGAATGAATCATTTCGCCCGGTTTCTCAGCTTTCTTCCGGTTGCTTGAAAAATGTGGCTTCTGAGTCTGCTTACCCATTACACATGCTTCACAAAAGAAATCATTTCCAGTTTTAATTTTCATTCCATCTACTGCTCCGGCTTCTTCTGTTTCTCTGATAGATTTTACATTAATATGGCCCAATCTTTCATGCCATAGTTTTAATGGCTCCTGTTGCACCAGGTTACACTCTTCTGGTTTCTTCACGTCGGAAAGCATACGGAAAAGATAACCATGACGAACTCTTTCTGCAGATAGATTTCCGTTGCTTTCTCGAACTTCGCAACGATTGCTATAGCTATGAAATGAGAAATTTCTGTCAGTTACAGCTCTCACTGAAAACGGATTTCGTTTTAACTCCGGAACATAAAGCACATTAGTTAGTTGTCGATCTACTAGTTTATTGTTTATTTTTGCTTGAATGTCAATTGTACCGATACCAGCTGCTGGGGATACTTTATCTCCAGCAATTTTTACGCAACTACTGTTTTTACTGGTCCAAGCTCACGAAAATATTCACATCGAGATGTCATATGCATACTGGCACCTGAATCTGCTATCCATATATTGTCATCCTTATCCTTTGTTTCTGAGTAGAACGCTGAAATATCACTTGTATATGCTGATCCGGATGTCTCACTTGTTTTTGCTTCATCCTTCTTCTTTTCATTATTTTTACTATCCGCAAGACGCATCTTACACTCTCGATACCAGTGATCCATCTCATGACAATGATTGCACGGATATTTCTTCTTAAGTTCCTCTACTTTCTTGACGGTAATCTTTTTTTTCTTACCTTGTTTGCAATTGTCCGTTTTCAATTGTTTCTCATGTTTTAACTGCATACTTTTCACTTGTAATGCGAGTGATGATGCCTCTTCCTCCGCAGTATTCAATCGTTTATCTTCACGAATAATCCTATCAATGAGATTATCTTTCCTCTGCTCAGCTTTAGCAGTGCATTCCCATGCCATTCTAAATGCAGAAAATCTCTACGGCAAGCTGCTCAACAATTTCGACATTATGGCAGCATCCGAAATTGTCTCGGCCACATCAATAAACTTCCTACAAATAGATTCAAATTTTTCTAACTGCGTTGCAACAGACTCACCATCATTTATGCGAAATTCATAGAATTGTTGCCAACAACACTGTTTCGCATCCTCGGTCATATCTCCATACAGCAAGTGCAGCTTATTCCATATGTCCTTAGGCGTCATACAATTTACCAAATTAATATGCAGTGACTGATCTACTGAGCTTAGTAAAATTACAGATGTCTTCGACTGACGCTTCTTCCATTCCTTCCAGTCTTTTAATGCTGTCTCTTTGACAGGCTGTATGTCCATACCCTCAATGAATTCCATTAAATCTTGCGATTCCAACATAAATGACACGCCATATTTCCACAGAGCGAAATTTGTGCCATCAAACTTCGTGAAGTTGAACGTTTCCTTTTCAGCCATTCCGACTTATTATTTTTGACGAGACCGTAGGAAAACAAAACTTTATTTCACAACAATACTTTAAAAAAAAATAACCTCAAACCCAGCCGCGCAGTGGAAGCGTGCTGGGCCCATAACCTATTTTTCTTTTATTCAATGATTTATTGAATAAATACCAACACACTTGTTATCTTTGATATTGAATTATTATTGTGAATATAATAAAAGAACAACTGTAGTGCATACAACTTAAAAAAAAACACGAGACGGTAAAGAAAGAAGAAAAAAATATATAACACAACGCATGCACATAAAAACGGTAAGTCTGCGCGAGAACAGATACGCCACACACAAAAAAAACAAAGCGCGGCATAATTTTAAAAAATTAAAAAACTTAGTATACAGGGTGTCCTAGACCATCCGTACACCCCTTTTCTTTCAAAAACTAAGCATTTTAGAGAAAAACGTTTTGAACAAAAATTGTATGGTTTTGAGGGGAACATAAGATGGTGTCATTGGTTTGACCTTGGATGGCATCATTAAGGTCAAGTCAAGGACACCTTTAATTTCTTAAATGGAATCCCCTATTTTTTATTACATATTCTTATAGCTTATCCCGAGAGCTTCCCAAAACACTATAATAAAGTATTTTTTCATTAAGTACTTTTTGAGTTATTTTATATTTTAATCTGACATATTTTGATATAAAAAATAAAATATCTCGTAAAATATTTAGTTCTCGATAATCTTACCGTAATACTTTTATGTACAGAATAATGAGACAATTCAATTAGTGTAAAGAAAAAAACAAATAATTGTTTTAAAAAATACATTGTAAATAATTACATACTTTTTTTTAAAAACAATAATTTTTTTTTACTAGTTAGACCTACAAGTAAACGGCAACAAAATCGGTCGACGACGCTCGTCCCACCGGCAGGAATCTCTCGGCTTTTCCTTGATCGGTCCAATAATGTTCGTTCTCGCCTCAGAAAACCTGCGTCCTCCTGTACAGCTCACCGAACAGTGCCGAGCGAGAGTCCTGCGGGAAACACGCCGGCGCGATGAATCGCGATCGTGCCACCTGTGGCGTTTCTGCGTTACGCAGGGCCGTCCTGTGGTCCTCGCGGTCCTGGCTGTCCTTACTGTCGTATCGTCGGGTTCCTCGCCCCGTAATTTTCCAAATTCGTTGTTTTCCTGTTTAGAGTTGCGGGTTTTCGGCAGCGCTCGATCGGCCTCCTTCCCTATTTGATTGAATAGGTCCCGGGGTGAGAGCCATCTCGCCGCTCCGTCTTTGGGGACTCCCTCGCTTCGCGCGAGTGGAGTGGCCGCCCCCGTTGACTGGATACCTCCGGCCCTCCGCCTTCTCTCCTCCCCTAAAAGATGAAAGAACATGAATGGCAACAACGATAATTTTCAGCCAAGGCACCATAATAATTAAAATGATTACGACCTGGCGATTCCCGCTTTCTGGAGATCTCGGACTCCCGCTCTCGGCCGTTCCTCTTCCTTCTTTCTTCCTTTCCGCCGAATGGGATCCCGCCGCTCGATCTCGTGCCGACAACTAACTCGCGGGCTCATCTCGAGCTTACATTTTCGCTAATTATTACAACCAAAAGTCAGATCTCGTCGATCTGACGATCGGGCCGCTCTCTCCCTAAATTAGGAGGACGCAGGCCCCCGAAAAACTTCCCCCGATCGGGCCAATTGGCCCTTGTGACGGACGTCCCAAAAACGTCACGTCACAGTATATGTGTGCGTGTGTGTGTTTGTTTGTTCGCGGGTCTTACAATCGTACGGAGGACATCAGTCAGAATAATGGGGCAAGATTCTATTATTAATATTGAATTTCTGACTGGTTATTACAAAATATCTGTCAGAAAAAAGAAAAAAAACAATTTGTGTGAGTGAGAGTGTGTAGGAATATTAGAAGTTTAATTTCATAATTCTATGATTGGTATGATAACTCGTCATCGAGATCCGGGAGTTCATTGCAGAACTCTTCCAGTGCTCTCTCGAATTCGTCGGATTCAAGAGGGGAAAAAGGAGGGGGTGGAAATTGATAGGAGGATTCGTCCTCCAAATCAGGGAGTTCGTTGCAGAAATCCTGCAATGGCTTCTCGAACTCGTCTAATTCGGAAGGGGGAGAAGGAAGGGGTGAATTATCAAGGTTGATCGTTGACAACGAGGAGAATAGGAGTTATTGGAAACTTACTTTTATTGCTGAATTTCGATTGGTAGATTGATTGTTGACTAAACTTGACGTCTTTCGCTAGGATGTACTGGTGTGCGGCTGCCGGGTTGCCCTGGAGACGATGCCAAGACGAGGGCACTGATTTTAAATTGGTCACCCTTTTCTTTTCTGATCACGATTTTTATTCTTTATGCGCGCACACGAGACTGATTGCCCAAAACTGCTCGAAAATGAAAAAATGAGTCCTCGAGTCTTACGAGTTCTTTCTTTTATAATTCCCTTTTTGAGGGCGTCTTTTAATTTTTAGAGTGGGATCTTTCAAAAACTTTAAGGAATTGAAATTATGCAAAACTAGGGATTCTTCAAGATTTTAACGAATTAGAATCGTGCCAGTGTCCTCATTCGGCAGGGGGTGTCTCCTATTTTCATATTTTTACCCGTGCTGATCGTCGGTTGGTGAGTTCAATATTAGTTCAAAAGTTCCTTAAACATTAGCCTTTCCGGGGGAACCCCGCGCACATGATCTGATTAAAAAAGGGTCTTACTTTCTTATAATTATTTTTGTCAACGTTGATGCAGCTGTGTTTATTAAATCTTTCGTCAAGGAGATTTTATCGTTATTTGTCCAGTTGTACTTGTCCGTTAGAAAATTATTATCAGTATTAATGCAGCTGCGTTTATTAAACATTTCGTTAAAAGTTCTTGTTATCTCCTTGTTCTTCCGCCGGAAATTCTACTGCAAGGTGTAGCTATTATTGGTAAATGTTCAGATTAACTTACACCTCACGGATCGTTTTCATTTTCTTATATATTATAGAGGGCACATTCCTAAGTAATACGCACTTTGAATTTTGTGGCGCTCTCTTCTGGTTCCAGAGATATGCAATTTTAAAGTTTCACAATTTTAATGCTTTTTCTGTTATAAAATAAGAAAAACTAAAGTTTGTTTACGTTGTATTTATGTAAAGCAGACGTGGAAAAAGTGTTTGTTTACATTTCTGGAAACGAAGCTCCTTGAATTTTTCCATTTTCCACGCGAAGCGAAGTTCAACGCAAACCTATGTGTCTAGTTTTTTAATAGTGGAGCCCCCCCGCAAGGGAGGCGGAACATACTGTCTCCACGCATATACTTTTTAATGTGTAAATATAAAGTGGAAAGTTGTAAACCCATGTGAAACCTTATTTTGCATTAAAAAGTATATGCATGAGACAGTATGTTCCGCCCCCCCTGCGGGGAGCTCCACTATCAAAAACTAGAGACATAGGTTTGCGTTGAACCTCGCTTTGTGTGGAATAGCAATTGTGGGAAAGTACAATATATAATTTTTTATATCTTATTAAATGATATTTATTTTATAAATCATTTGTAAGAGGATATATGTATATCTGTCGTCTAAATGTAAACAAAAGAAATTCTTAGCGAAAATATACTGACAGTGACGCAAATGTAAACAAAAAAACATAAACATGCAAGTAAGATATAGTGAAAAGATTATAGAAATAAATGCGAAAATTATGATACTTCAAAATCGCATTTCTCTAAAACCAGAAGAGAGCGCCACAAAATTCAAAGTGCGTGTTACTTAGGAATGTGCCCTCTATAATATATGTAAAAATGAAAATGATCCGTGAGGTGTAAGTTAATCTGAACATTTACCGTAATTGTTTCGAATAAGACCTTTTCTGAATTTTGAGAAATATGATCGGATCTCTCGGTAAAACTCTTTGTTGTGACCCCAACAGTGATAATCAGTTGAGAGAGCCCGGCCCCCATCACCCCCACCCCCCCAAAAAAACGAAAAACCCCCAAAATTACTGAAAATTAGATAATTATGTACTATAAAGTCCACTCCACAACTAAACTAAATTTTAGTTTTAAATCAGCAATAGGTTTGGGTTAGGTTATATCTTCCGGAAGTGAAGCCCCCCCTACGGAGGGCGAAACCCACTGCGTCCGCGCATACACTTTTCCATCCACACAACAATTTTGGGGTGGACCTCGCTTTGCTTTGTAAAGTATATGCGTGGACACAGTGGATGCCGTCCTCCCCCTACGGGGGGGCTCCACTTCCGGAAGATATAACCTAACCCAAACCAAATTTTAGTATTAAATCAGGAATAGGTTTGGGTTAGGTTATATCTTCCGGAAGTGAAGCCCCCCCGTAGGGGGAGGACGGCATCCACTGTGTCCACGCATATATTTTACAAAGCAAAGCGAGATCCACTCCACGATTGTTGTGTGAATGAGAAAGTGTATGCGTGGATGCAGTGGGTACCGCCCCCTCTACGGGGGGGCTTCACTTCCGGATGATATAACCTAAACCAAACCAAATTTTAGTTTTAAATCAGAAATAGGTAATTATCTAATTTTGGGTAATTTTTGGGATTTTTCGTTTTTTGGGGGAAGGGGGTGATGGGGGTCGGGCTCCCCCGACTGATTATCACTGTTGGGGTCACAACAAAGAATTTTACCGAGAGATCCGATCATATTTCTCAAAATTCAAAAAAGGCCTTATTCGAAACAATTACCTTAATATAAACTAAAGGTAATTGTTGTATATAGATATATACAGGGTGTCCTAGACCACCCGTACACCCCTTTTCTTTCAAAAACTAAGCATTTTAGAGAAAAACGTTTTGAACAAAAATTGTATGGTTTTGAGGGGAACATAAGATGATGTCATTGGTTTGACCTTGGATGGCATCGTTAAGGTCAAGTCAAGGACACCTTTAATTTCTTAAATGGAATCCCCTATTTTTTATTGCATATTCTTATAGCTTATTTCAAGAGCTTTCCAAAACATTATAATAAAGTATTTTTTCATTAAGTACTTTTTGAGTTATTTTATATTTTAATCTGACATATTTTGATATAAAAAATAAAATATCTCGTAAAATATCTAGTTTTCGATAATCTTACCGTAATACTTTTATGTACAAAATAATGAGACAAATCAATTAGTGTAAAGAAAAAAACAAATAATTGTTTTAAAAAATACATTGTAAATAATTACATACTTTTTCTTAAAAATAATTATTTTTTTTTTTACTAATTGATTTGTCTCTTTATTGTCGCTACTCCCTAATTGTTGGACAAGGACACGACGTTCCTCTGCCCACGCTGGACAAATCTCCAGCGTGTGCCGCGCCGTGTCCTCGTCCCCATCACAGTGGTGGCAGCGTGCGTCCTCCTCGCGACCGATACGACACAGGTAGGAGCCGAAGCACCCATGGCCCGTAAACACCTGTGTCATACGGTATGACACCTCGCCATCCGCCCTCTCCATCCATTTAATCAGGCGAGGGCGGATGGCCTCGACGACGCGCATCCCCGAGGTATCTCCGGGATTGGAGAGGTCTTCCAACCACCTCTCCAGCATGCGCCGCCGAGCCTGGAGCCTCACGGCAGCCCTGACCCGCGGGATCAAAACTACGCCCAGCCCACCGAGCTCTTTTGTACGCCCGTACACTTCCGCGTACATCTGGGCGTACAGCTCGATGGGCGGCAGTTCCGCCAGGACAGAGGCCGCCGCATGCGATACCGTCCGGTATCCGCGGATGACCCTAATGGCAACCCGCCTAAATATTCGGCGCAGCAACATCCTGCTGCGCCTACTTGCCATCAGGGCATCCGCCCAAACTGGTGACCCATAAAGGGCCACCGCCCGGACGATCGTCGCATAAGGACGGCGCACCTTCCCATCCGGACCACCCAAGTTGGGCAGGAGGCGGTTCAGAGAGTGAGCCACCGCCTCTACCCTGGGGACCATACGTTGGAAGTGCCCGTTGAAGCTCCAGGTGTCGTCCAGGTAGAGACCCAAATACTTCAACTGGGTCCCCACCCGGACGGAAGTGCCATCCACCACGACATAGGCCGCATCCGGGGGGGCTCCGTGCATATGGTTACGCCTCCCCCGATGGAGGAAGAGCGCCTCAGACTTATGAGGCGCCACCTCCAGACCCATGCCGTGGATTGCGCGGACGACGCACGCTACCGCCACGTTGGCCGCTCTAACGGCTTCCCCCCAGCTATCTCCCCCGGCCAGCACTATAGTGTCATCGGCATAGCCGACGACGTTGCAACCGGGGAGAAGGGCAGTACCAAGGACCTTGTTGTACGCGAGGTTCCACAGAGTTGGGCCCAAGACTGACCCCTGTGGAACCCCGCAGTACATCCCCCTTCTGCACAGGAGTACACGGTTATCCGTGTACTCCAGCCGCCTGTCCCGGAAGTAAGCTTCCAGGATCCCCACCAGATAGGGGGGAGGCCAAAGTTAACGGCGGCCTCCCTCACCCTGTTCCAGGGCAAGATGTTAAACGCGTTGCGGATATCAAGAGATACCGCAACGACCACCCTGCCCTCCTCCATGATGGACTCCGCGAGGAATCTGACGCGAAAGATCGCATCGCTTGTTGATTTTCCCTCGCGGAATCCAAATTGATCCTGGTGGAGATCCATTCCCTCCCGGGACAGGTGCCGGACGAGGCGGTCGACCAGCAAGCGTTCCAACAGCTTGCCCGCCTCGTCCAGCAAGCATATTGGCCTATAGGCAGAAGGGGAGTTCCTTGGCTTGCCCCCCTTTGGGATGAGGACCAATCGGGCCCTCACCCAAGCCGGGGGGAAATACCCTTGCCTGAGGCAGCTCGTAAAGAGCTGCCTCAGGAGCTCGGACAGGTGGTCCAAGGCCAGAACCTAGACCCGACCGTGGATACCGTCGGGACCCGGGGCCTTATTGCCCCGCAGCTTTAATCGACGGATTACCCCGGCCATCTCGTCTCTCGTCACCTCCAAGTCCTCGGTCCATGGAGTGGCGACCTTCTGGCCGCCGCTCGAAACCGGGGGTCCCTCCAAAGGAAAGAGGGCCCCCAGGACTTCATCGAGGACCTGGGGTTCAAGGGACTCCGTCACCGGGGGCGCCCATGATCTCAGCTTGTTAAGCACAAGCCTATAAGGGCGCCCCCATGAGTCTGAGTTCAGGGAGTGGAGTAACTCGTCCCACTCCCTGGCCTTGGCCCGTCTGATCGCCGCGCTGAGGGCGTTCCGTGCGACTCGGAACCCCTCATACGCGATAGCCGTCCTCTCGTCGTCGTTACGACGCCGAGCCCGGGTGAAGCGGCGTCTGGCGGCTATCGAGGAGCGCCGTAATTTGGCTATCTCCTCGCACCACCAGTACGCCGCCCTCCGCGGGCGGGGGTTGGTCCGGGGCATCGCAAAATCGCAAGCATCGCGAAGCGCGCCCCGGAACCAGTTTACTTCCTTTTCTATCCCCCGCCCTTCACCCCCCGAGTACGGCCAATCGGCCGCGAGGACAGCTGCGATCAGCCTGTCCGAGTTCAGCTTCCGTAGGGCCTATCTCCGTGGCCGGGCATCTCCCCGGCCCTGGGAGCGGCTGAGCATCCTGTGGCCGGCGGCGGTAAGGACCATCTCTATATAGAGGGAGGGATGTTCTTCGACAGGGCCTTTTTAGTCCTGTTCTCCCTGTCCCTTTCCTTCCGGAGGGCGGCCTCTCGTTCGCGCTTCTCGTGAATCCCCACGTGCTCCCCGGTGGTGGGGGGTCTACCCCTCCCCCTCTTAACAGGGAGCCCGCCGGGGCCCATCTCGGTGAGGGACTCCTGCGAGCCCTCGCTACCGCTAGCGCTAGCATACGGAGTCCCCACCGATGATGATGCGGGGGTCCGGCTGACGCTACCCTCCTTTAACGCGCTCTAAGTGCCTGGGCTTCCCGGATGTGTGAGGCTCACAGCCCGGGATTGGCTTTCGTCCCGCGAATACGGGTGTTGTCTCGCAGCAGAGCTTGACCTCGCCCTTGTCTTCGTCTTCGAAGAAGACGGTCCAGGCCGGTCGACCCTGCGGTCACCCGCAACACCTTTGTCTCGGCGATAGCTCTTTCGCCCGCGGCGCTCGTCGGCAACACGCGGGTAGCCCATCGTCGGATGACGACGCGGGGGGAGCTGGGACTACATTCAACCGGTGGTCACATATGGAAGTGAGACATGGACCCTTACGCAAGATACCCGCAGAAAAATGGACTGTTTTGAGAGAAAAGTACTGGGAAGGATCTTTGGGCCAGTGAAGGAAGGTGACGAATGGCGGTTGAGGAGAAACCAGGAGTTAGAGGAGCTGCTATGGGAACCCACCCTGTCGGCACATATTAGACTGCGACGGTTAGGATGGTTTGGGCATGTAACGAGGATGGACAGCAGCAGAATGGCCAAACGTACTATGTTCTATAGATATATTGGCTCAAGACCAAGGGGACGACCTAGAACCAGGTGGAAGGACGAAGTAAGGCTGGACATGCGGGAAGTGGGCATTGGATGGAGTGAGGAGCGAGACGTCTGGAAGAGGAGGAGTAGTCAGGCCAGAGACCACTGGGGTCTGTAGTGCCAATAAAGAAGAAAAATAAATAAATAAAAATTGTTTTCCAAATAATAAAATGTGTTGTAAGCAATTTTCCATATCATTCAGAATCGATGAAAGAAAGAAATGAAGTTAGCACGGACATGATGTAGGTCAGGAACATCTCCTTCCGCCTCTAGACGAGTGAGTCTCGATTGCACACATTACCGATCGGACACGACAATATTTCCCAATCGGACACAGGCTCGATCGAACACAGTCCCGATCGGACATAGGCTCGATCGGACACAGACTCGATTGGACATAATTCCGATTGGATACATACTGTTGCAATCGGACACAGTCCCAATTGGACACAGGCTCGATCGGACACAGACCCCATCGCGAAGCTAGGTCCACCCTACAATTGTTGTGTGGATGGGAAAATGTATGCGTGGACAATGTGGGTTCCGCCCCCCCCCTTCGGGGGGGGGGGGGCTCCACTATCAAAAAACTAGACATATAGGTTTGCGTCGAACCTCGCTTCGTGTGGAAAGTTGTAAATCTATGTGGAACCTTACTTCGCATTAAAAAGTATATGCGTGGAGGCAGTATGTTTCGCCCCTCTACGGGGGGCTCCACTTCCGGAAGATATAACCTAACCCAAACCTATATATTTCTGATATACTGTGTCCGATCGGGGCTGTGTCCGATCGGGATGGTGTCCGATTGCAACCATATGTGTCCGATCGGAACTGCATCCGATTGGGTCTGTGTCCGATCGAGCCTGTGTCCGATTGGGACTGTGTCCGATTGCAACAGTATGTGTCCGATCAGAACTGTGTCCAATTGGGTCTGTGTCCGATCGAGCCTGTGTCCGATCGGGACTGTGTCCGATCGGACATGTATCCGATATAAATATTGTGAGAAATATTGTCGTGTCTGATCGATAATGTGCGCAATCGGGACGATCCCCTCTAGACCATGTACTAATAATTATTAATAAATCGATAAAAATTGTTTCCCAAATAATGAAATATCTTGGAAGTGATTTTTCAAATTATTTAGAATCTAAAAAAAAAGAAAAAATCGGTTAATATGTTTGCCCATTATATGCTTAATTAATTTTTATTAATTATTAATTATGTACTCTTTTCTAAATTATGAAAATGGTTTTTCAAATTTCTCCAAATGATTTCCAAATGATTACAAATACTTATTAAAAGAAAAAAAACAATTGTCTGCCAAATATATTGAGATCGGTTACTCCTTCCACTGCTATCAGCAGTCCATTCTACATGTTGATGTGTTCGACAAACATTTTATCGTATGAAAGTAATATCAGCATTAAGGTGCCTTTACATGGCAGCGTCGAGCGTCTTACACAAAAACCATTGCGCAAGATTCTAAAAAGATAGATTCCAACTTCTTGCGGCTAATAGCATAATGAGTGACATGAATTCGGTTGATAAAAAAAAATTATGTTCTGATATACATTACTAATACTGAAAATTGATATTAATTTACATTATACACAATAGATATTATTATTATTAAACAAAATATATGTATATAAAACGTTACTATCCCCCAGCAGAATATTAGAATCTAATCAAGGATTAAGGGAATTTTCATAATTTTTTTCTGCGTGTTTATAACATACTGCTCTTTTAAATCATTTCCTACTTTTAACAATAGTTTTTCAAACTGTGTTATTTTGTCATTTGTGATTCCCTTTTTGTGTTTTTTATTTGAATATTTCAGCCACCCAAAATCTCTTGCTGCATTTCTATTTTAATTTAATTTTAATTTACATCGCCAGAATAGTGACATTTTATAATATATTTTTGATTAATAATAATAATAACACACAGACACATCTATTATATAATAAAATATATGAAATAAATATATATAATTCTGGACAACAATATTCTGCGCAGAGGCTTAACGCTCGACGCTTGACGCTGCCATGTGAAAGCGCCTTTACACGAGGAAGGCACGCGCAGGCGCAGGGTCAGCGCACATGGTTTTGTATTATCGCGGTAGCCTAATAATTAACTACCAAACATTGTAATTAGACTACCAGTCACCACCAAACGATTGTCTTTCAATTAAGACCAATTTGAACAAAATTGGTTAATAAATAATATATTGGTCCGGCTAACTTTACAGCTTCCAGTTAGTCATCCTCACTACCTAGTACATGGTTTTTTTACTTATTGGATAAATTATGGACCACCAAACGTTGTAAATAAAGCATTCGTGACCACCTAACGATTCTGCATCAAATAAGCCCTCATTTAATCGATTAGACTGAAAAGTAAAATATGTCCGGCTAACTTTATATTAAAATTTTAATTATTTAATTTTAAAAAAACGATTGACCACCAAACGTTTTAATTAGGCTACCAATCACCACCAAACGATTAGATAATTTTATTAAAAAGTTAAAGTGGTCCGGCTAACTTTATGGAGCTCTAACTTGCCAGCTCGAGATTTCAAGGATCACATAGCCACGCTACAACCCAAGAGAAAAGGAGACAAAAGATCATATACCTGTCTCCTGTATCCCGAAGCTGGCCGAGCCGCCAAGCGTCGAGCGCACAAGAGTTCATGCTTTCGTGTACGTTGCCAGCCTATCCCCTTCATGCTACTGCGTGCTATTGCGTCTGCAATTTGGCATTTCTGGATATAATATAGCAGAGAAAATGGAACAAAAATCGAGTATTAATTGCTATTACGTCGTGACTAGAGTCCTAGATCTAGATCTAGATCTAGATTTATAGCAAATATCGAGCGAAGTTTGCCATATCAGATCTGGCGGCAGAAATCAAACATGGCCTGCCGTTACAACGTGACGGCAGAAACGCAGCAAAATTGAGTATAGCCTACTGTCACATTGTGACGACGAAAACACAGTAAAGATAAAACACGCCTGCAAAGCATAATTACTAATATAGATGCAATAAAAATTAAATATTATAAATATTATTATATAAATGTTTATGATATTTGTAAAAAGACAGAAAAAATAACTTATATCAACGCGAACTAATAATTATGTCAAAAATTAGATTATTCCATTAAATGCTCATACACTATGGTTAATTATGTGACACAATGTCTCTTTATGTTTTTTTGCTGAAAAGCATTCAATAAGGAAGACTTACTCCATTATAGAGCTTGCTGGGCGAAACGCCAGCTCATTATGTTCATGAGAATAGTTTATAATAAAAAGTTTCCTAAATGTTGGAAGAAATAAAAGAATGTGAAAAGAAAGTGAAATATCCAATTGTTCACTGGACTTCATTTCATTAAACTTTTTTTTATCGAGGAAACTAAAAAATGATGTTTACCAAGTTCACAACATTGAAAGATATGAAGCAATATATTATTAGTGCATATCCAACAATATAATACATCGCTCCATATTTTCATTAATAACATCATGTATATGTTGTAAAACATACGAGCATTATTAATGTTACGATTTCAATATATTATCCCAGATAGCAAAATGCTAGCAGTATGCCAGCAATATGCCAGCCAATTCAATCATGACTTCGCAGCAGATTCTACTCTGCTGCGTCCTCATTAAGCTTTACTTCTGGCAGCACGGCTTGCCGATATAATATAACAGAGAAAATAGAGCAAAAATCGAGTATTATTTGTTATTACGTCGTGACAGCAGATATGTAACAAATATCAAGCGAAGTCTGCCATATCAGATCTGACGGCAGAAATGCGACAGAAATCAAGCATAGTCTGCCGTTACAACGTGACGGCAGAAATGCAGCAAAAGTCGAGCATTGCCTGCTATCACAATGTGACGACGAAAACACAGTAAAGATAAAATACCCCTGCAAAGCATAATTACTAATATAGATACAATAAAATCTGAATATTGGCATAGTTATAAATAATTAATTAAATATATAAATTTAAATAAATGATTAATTTATTAATAATTCGTAAATTTCAAGATTTGTATGGAACTCTTTATTTTGTTTCAAGAAGTCAATTAATTTTCTAATTATCCACTCGGTTTCCAAACTTTTAGTTTAATATTCTGAGTCCTTTGTTAGAATTCAGAAATTAAGCTGATAAAAATAGATATTATGACTCCTGTACACAGGACACAGGATGTGGCAACGCTTGCCGTGTCGCCGTGTTCTGTGTGCAGGAACCATTACATATTTTTAATCTTGTTAACCGCGCTTTGCGATCTTTATATTTGCCTATAACAGAAACTTGATTACGAGATAGATACGTCATATAGCGGTAAACGAAAGAACTAACTTGATACAGCATATCTTAATATTGCTGTGATTCTACCATTTTATGACAACAGATCATGCTGTGTTTCTGCTGCGTTTTTGCTGTTTTCTTTTGAAATGGCAGCGCATGCTTAATTTTTGCAGCATTTCTGCCGTTACGCCGTACTTGCAGATAAATTCGATTTCTAACGATATTCTGCCGATATAGCATGATGTGTCATGTTATGTTCAGTTTTTATTTCGTTTCTGTTGACATATTGTGCCAACACGTAATGCTTTAAATCTACTGTTTTTATGCCAAGAATTTCTGCTTAAATTTTGCAGCATTTTTTGTAGCATATAATGATGCAGAAATTGTTTGTTTTCTGTTACATTTCTGCCGGCACTAATTGAAATGGCAAATCATGCGCGGCTGCTGCCAGAGTTCTACCGATATAATATGTAATGCATAATTTGCAATACATGATCGGGCAAACTTGGCTATCTAGGATATTAATGTTAAGAATTATCACTTTAAACTATCAAAGAAGAATAATAATAATATCATCATATGTATTATTATAATCTGTTTATGCTTTGCAGAGACACATATAGGAAAAATTAGAATATAGAAAAAAAATATATAATTTTATTTAAGAAAATGTTAATGACAAACGTATATAACAAATCTTATGACTTGATGTGCTTCCGTTTCCTCGCAGGTTGGGCCTCTGTTATCTTCTGTTGTTAATGTCTTTGATGTTCTGAATCATCAATTCTATGATAATCCTCAGACATTACCTTGATCTTAAAATCTCGAAAAAATAGCCTTAAGCAATTTTTTTCTTTATTACCATATTTACCCTAAAAGAGGCAACTTTGTACTAAACAATATTTTCCTATTTCGTATTTAAAAGAAAAACAAAAATATTTAAATGTATTATTTTATAGATGTTTCAGTCTATATAATGAAAACATCGTTTAATATCGCGATTGTTGCATAAGAGTAGGCGCGAATTCTTAGCAAGAAGAGTTTTGCAGTCAATATTAAATCAATAAATTGATACATATCAAATAATCCAGATTAATTAACAAATAACATTTGTTAAGACAGTTTTTGAGTTATACAAAATGTAAGATACATAATATCTGATAAATACATGTCATATATAATTCAAAATTGGAAGAAAATATAGTATACGTCCGAAATTCAATTATTGCTAATGGCGCATTAGAGGATTGAACCGTTTATTCAACAATAACGATCGCTATATTTGAAAAAATGCTAATGCAGAAAAAGGTATAAACATTATATAACAATACCAAGCGCATACGCTCGCACGCACGCGTGTACATATACACACACAATATTATCTCGCTTCATGAATGATTTTTTCCTTCACTTTGTGACACTGACTTGTAACATCCCTGCTATTTTTCGAGCGAATAGATTTTTTTACTTGAATAAGCTTTATTTTACTTGAATATAATTTATATATGACAGTAATAAATCATTCATGAAAAAGTTATCCAATAAAATCTTTGCATATTTTATTTTATCTTTATGAAAGTGATTTTAATGGATTTTTGAGATATTTTTCTGGTTAAAATAACCAGTTCAATCAAACATCTCAGATAATTTACAAAAAAAATATCCATTTAAAGTTATTTTTAATAAGATAAAATAGAAAATGTCAAAATTTTATTATATAAAATGACTTATGTATAATCTAGTATTGCCATATGTATGTCAGATAACAAGTAAGAATACTCCGTCGCTCCAGAAATGAGAGTAACTCAGAATCATAAAGTAAAGCGAAAAATTGCTTGCTTGTGTAAGTGTTCACGCACGCACGCACGTACTCGCGAATGTACACCCATCACACGCACGCACGCCTATCACACGCACGCATGCATACACCCAAAAGATGTCTTATCATAAATGAATATACCTTTTTATTATTTAAAATTGAAACTAATGGAGATATACCATTATATATAGTATATATATATATATATATATATATATATATATATATATATATATATATATACATATATAAATATACAGCAAAAATATCGAAACATCAATAATTTGTGTTATAAGCAACTAAAAAAGAAGGGCTTTTTGCAAACTAAACTTTATAGAGTTAAAACCATATTCTTTAGTTAATCTCAGATAAAGTTTTCTTTAATAGAGAGAGAGAGAATTTTAATTTAAGGCTCAGTTACAAAGATATATGATGGAAAAAATTGGAAACTTGCAAAAAATGATGACCTCTCTCGACATTTTCGCTGAGGAAAAATCGTCTTAAAATGATTTCAGGAATTTACCCTTAAGCGTTGATCCGATCTTTATATACAGGGCAGGCCATTTTAATGTATTCACTGAAATATCTTAAAATCTATAAGTTTAAGACAAAAATGTTTTAGACAAAAGTTGTATGGTTTCGAGGGGGCCATAAAATGATACCATTGGTTTGACCTTGAAGAGTTATTTGAAGGTCACATGAAGGTCACATTTAATTTTTTAAATGGAATACTATATTTTTTATTGCGCATTCTTGTAGCTTATCTCGAGAGCTTTTCAAAACACTATAATAAAGCATTTTTTCATTAGGTACTTTTTGTGTTATTTTATATTTTAATCTGATATATTTTGATATAAAAAATAAAATATTTCGTAAAATATTTAGTTTTCAATAATCTTACCGTAATACTTTTATGTACAGAATAATGAGACAAATCAATTAGTATAAAAAAAAAATAATTGTTTTTAAGAAAAAGTATGTAATTATTTACATTGTATTTTTTTAATCAATTATTTGTCTTTTTTTATACTAATTGATTTGTCTCATTATTCTGTACACAAAATATTACGGTAAGATTATCGAAAACTAAATATTTTACGAGATATCTTATTTTTTATATCAAAATATATCAGATTAAAATATAAAATAACACGAAAAGTACTTAATGAAAAAATATTTTATTATAGTGTTTTGGAAAGCTCTCGAGATAAGCTACAAGAATATGCAATAAAAAATATAGTATCCCATTTAAAAAATTAAATGTGACCTTCATATAACTCTTCAAGATCAAACCAATGGTATCATCTTATGGCCCCTCGAAACCATACAACTTTTGTCTAAAACATTTTTGTCTTAAACTTATAGATTTTAAGATATTTCAGTGGATACATTAAAATGGCCTACCCTGTATATAGGATGTACTGTGTGTGTGTGTGTGTGTGTGTGTGTGTGTGTGTGTGTGTGTATATATATATATATATATATATATATACAGGGTGACCGCCCACTAAGTATATAGCGTTATTCCCTACCAAAAACTGAGACGAAAAGTCCTGAGCCATTTTTTTTTATAACGCTTAATAAAGAAGTTTTTATTGAGTAAAATCTGGCCAATCAGCGCCGATTTTTAGCCGGACGCACGTCGGTGAGCCGCCCACCTGATAGTATGCGGCGGCGCACACTTCACAGCGCGAGGCTCACTGACGTGCGCCCGGCTAAAGGTTGGCGCTGATTGGCCAGACTTTACTCAATAATAATTCCTTTATTACGCGTTATATAAAAAAATGTTACAGGACTTTTCTGTTCAGATTACTGTGCTCTACCCACTCACGAGCGTTGGCGCAATCTTTACCGGACACCCTGTATATATATATATATATATATATGATAGGAGAAAAATCTTTTACCATTTTGTGATTTTCGTAATAATTATTGAGAAATTAATTTAAAAAGATTGATTATATATACATACACACATATATATATATATATATATATATATATATATATATATATATATGTGTGTGTATATATAATCTATCTTTTGTAATTAATTTCTCAATAATTATTACGAAAATCACAAAATTGTAAAAGATTTTTCTTCTCGGTTTTACCTGCTCTACCTGCACACGACGGATGATGCGATTAATTCCGGACACCCTGTATATATCAAATTAAATAGCTCAAACTAAACTCTTTTGTAAGTATAGTGGTTACTTACAAAATCATTTTGTATTAAAAAACAAAGAGATATGCATAAATTTTATACAATAATATACAAATTTCGATAGAATAAAAATTGTATCATTTTTCAAAGCAAATACAATGATGTATAATTCAATGTAATTATTTTACATATTATACAAGTTTTGTCGTCTTGAAATATCAGAAGTAACATCTATTTTTTCAATTTCGATTCTGCGATATAATCAACTTGCGACTCCTACATTAGAGAGAGTTTGACATGTATTATTCTGTCATTTGATTGATCATAATATTCAGTGTCCAAAAAAGTTGGAAGTTGGCCATATCGCAAAGCTGATACTGAAAAGATAGATATCGTCCACGATATTTCAAGCCGATAAAACTCTTGTAATACGTAAAATAATTATATTGAAACATACATCATTGTATTTGCTTCAAACAGTGTTACAACTTTTATTATATCGAAAAAATATATATCTCTTCGTTCCTTAATATAGATAGTTTTTATAAGCTATCACTACACACATAATAGAGTTCTATTTGAGACATTTAATTTGATATACGTAGGCAGTCCGATAATAAAGATACAGGCATTGATTATATGTAATCTGTGCGCACAATCTCGAAGTCACGGATATGTATTGTTACTTGAAAGGAGTATAGTAACCGGTGTTGTTTTCCATCCATTGGTCAATGTTTGTCAAGCGAACGAAATGGCCGATGTGATCAAAAATTATTCCAAGTTCGAGATGCGTGCAATCGTGTAATGCGTTATCAGATTTTTACAAGCTGAAAATGTGAATCAGAGTGAGATTCATCATTAGGTTTATAGTGAATGTTTATGACCAGAATGTTTTAAACTGAACAGAAGTGCATATGTGGTGCAACAAATTCAAAGATGTATATATATGTATATGTTATGGTCTATCTCCCTTATAATTAATTTAAAAGATAAAAGGGAATGTCCAATTATAGGAGGAAATCTCTTGTATACATGTACAGGATGTCCGGTAATAACTCGCACGAATAGACCAATTTTTTAAAACTAATTTTTTCATTAATTATTGCGAAAATCGAAAAACGGTAGAAGACTTTCCTATGCGGTTTATTAACTCATTCTACCTCTATGACAGATGATACGATTATTACCGAATATCCTGTATATTAGTGCATGCACATCCGCACATATATGTACACACATATGTCCCATACACTTGTACATACGCGTACACGCGCATATGTATATACACTTAATGTACATGTAAATCTGTGTGTATATGTGTTACATATTAAATTATACAAAGAATTTGTCACTGAATGAATTACATGGAAGTATAAATCAAATGTATACATATCTGCCTTCTCTTATAATTTCTTTCTTTTTTCTCTAAACCACTTGAAAATCTTCCTGATTCCTTTGATACTTCTTTTCAGGAGTCGTTCTTCGTTAGCAATTGCTTCCAAATTATTTATCCTTTTTCGCATCTGCCGCGCCATATGACGAGCCCTTACTTATTTCTGACATTCCGAGCGTTTTGTACATTAGCAGATAAACTGTAATTCAATTTATTTCCATGAACACAAAATCATTTTTAAAATCTATCAAAATGTTTTGTGATTTAAGATCATAGTACATAAAAAAATAAAGGAAAAAAAAGAAACTGTAGAGTTTCTTAAGCAAGCAAATCGAATAATCGCAATCCAGTTGTTCTTAAATACAAATTTAATTAATCATGTGTTATATCAAAAAAGTTATAAATTAAATTAATTTTTTTAAATATAATGATTACTTCTTTCAAATTAACATACAAACAATAATGTAACAGTAATGATTATAGATAATGATACATAAAAGTTAATATGTGGATACTACTTACATAAAAAGATAATTGCAATTCCGATGAGAAAATAGATAATCGACCCGGATAGAAGAAGCCTTAGAAGGTAATACAACATTGGTACAAGAACAACTATCGCCCAGAATATAGTGTTAATGAGGGAATAATATCTCCTTTTCAGCATGAACGAGTCTGTCCTAGGTACTCCGCTCGTGGCAAAAAAATCGCCGGTCTTATAAAAACTCTCTGTCATACGATCCTACAAAGCAGAGTTTATCTAACGTTAGTGTATTATATTGATTGAGTTGATGTAAAATAAAAAGTGATCTTGGCGCATTATTTCATTCCATATCATAAACTTGTAAAGCCTTATTATTATACTCATTAATATTTAAAGAAACAATCCTTTTATTTGTAATGTATGTCTTTCTTTTATGTTAAAATACTTCAGTTAGACATGCTCGATTTAAATCGTTCATTGATAATGACAATATATGACTATCTACTATTATCTTTTGTGAAATTACTCAGAACTATTCGATTAGACATTTATTTAAATTCAAGAACCATTAATATACAGGGTGTCCCAGGGTTAATGCACCATCTACTAATGACAAATTCTTGAGATCATTTTAAGATGATCTTTTCTCGGCAAAAATATCGAGGAATCAATAATTTCCGTGTTATAAGCGATTCAAAAAGAAGGGAAAGTTTCTTTAGTTAATTTCAGATAGTTTACTTTAATAAAGAGAGAGAATTTTAATGGAAAAAATTAGGAACTTGCAAAAAATAATGACCTCTCTCGACATTTTCGCTGAAAAAAAATCGTCTCCAAATGATCTCAAGAATCTGCCATTAGCAGATCGTGCGGTAATTCTAGGACACTCTGTATATTGAAAAGAACAGATTTTTGATTGTATAATCAGTGTTATATATGATATTGTATATCTTTACTAAAATAGTATTTTCTCTACTCAATATAATAAAAAATGTACACATAGTATACTTTTTGCTGATAAAGCTTGTGCAGCCATTCAGCAGCAGCCTCTTCTCCTTCTGGCACTTCTTCAATGGGAATTCTTTTGGCATACATATGACCCTCCAGTGATTTTCCTAAAAGGAGGTTCTTCATGGTCGGTTTTATTGAATCAGATGGTTTGAATGCTATTTGAATATCATAGATGGCTGTTGCTTTGCCTCTCATGTGCGGAATGCTGGCAGTAAAGCCTTTTGTGCGTGGTGTTAAGTGATATTTTAATACTGGTAGACCTTTTTCAATGGCGAATTTTTGACTGGCTTCTAATTTTTTTGATGTAAAGCGCGTACCCTCAGGATAGAGCAAAAGCTATAATCAATTCATAGTTATTTTTAGATGTTAGCAACGAATTATTTATTATTATTACTTATGTTTATTATTTTTTAAACATTTAAAATAGATCATCAAATATATATACATTTGCACTTACAATTAGATGAAAGAAACGAAAAGACGTACCCACATCGTGTCAGGATATTCGACCAACTCCTTAATTTGATTCTTAATGTTTTCCTTGTCTTTCTCCCAACTCCTCTCAAGAAAGATGCTCTCAGCAAATTTCCATGCCCATCCCAACGTTGGAATATATTGTATCGATTTCTTAGCATATGCTTTGCAATTCTAAAGAATAAAAATTAAAAAATAAATATCTTTTTAAAACAGATATGGTGTGTAAATTAAGTTTTCTTTTGTAAGAAAATACTTACGCCTAGCAATCTCACGCGATCGCACAATAGCCAACCTATCAACCAATCAGTTTCATAACTATGATTCATTAAAAGGTAGCCATGTTCATTGCCGAAATATTTGTCAAAATCCTTCTTATCTATGTACAATATCAGGTCTGATCCTGCCCACCATTCTGCCATAAATACTAACTCTAAAAGTAAAATTCAAAACATTAATATCTTAGAAATAAATGAAAGACTAAAGTAATTCAAGAGATAAAATAAACTTACGACAATAGAAGGAATAACAGAGATAATAATTAATCTTGCGATACAGATACTTGGAAAAGGGCCTTAGTCCAAAATATAAAATGCATTGGAAGAAATTTATTATCAAGCCAGATGTAAAAAATGTAATAGCAAACATAAGATGTATCACTGATGATTGTTTCATGGAGGTGAGTACTCCCATGGTGATAAGCAAATAGTATTAAACTGTACACTTTATAGAAAACATAAATGTTCACTTTTTCTACCTGCAACAAAAGCATACAGACCAGTTTTTTAATTAATAAGATAAAATTATATTCACACACACACATCTACAAAAAAAAAACCTTTAATTTTTTTCATTTTTGTTAAAATTTAATTGTTGCAATTATCATTATATTCATAATAATTATGGTGGAAGACCAATGGACTTAGAAATTTCAAAATGGTATCTTATGATAATAGATAACTATATGTGCAAGTATTTACACAAGCGAATATATAAGAACTTGCCTGAGAATGAAAAAAATTATTGTAGCGTTGTTATGTACAATTTTCTGATGTCTGGATGTTGTCATACAAATTGGCATTATATTACATTGCTTTAATATCAATTGGCTCATCATTTAAATTCAGTTGATATAGGTGTAATAAATATATACAGTAAAGAAAAATTATAGTTTATATATACGTATATATATATATATATATATATATATATATATATATATATATATATAACATAAACAAATATATGCCAGTATAAAGCAAAATTTTCTTAAAAAGATATATATATATATATATATATATATATATATATATATATATATTTCAAATGTAGACATACAAGTTTTGTATACAATAACATTTGCTAGAGAGTTTGTTTCTCAGATATAAACAAACAGAATACATTTTTTGCTTTTTAATATATTCTTAAGAGTAAAAAAGCATTAAATTATGTCATTCATATCAATAATTTGGATGCAAATAAATATTAATTTTTAATCAACTTTAAAGTTTTAATTAACTTCAGTTTTATAATCAGTTTAAATTAATTTTTTAAATAAATGGGCTAGATTAAGTTTATTAATGTTACTAGTAAGAAATCAAGCTAAATGAAAGTAAGATGTAATAAATAAAGCACAAAATCTTTCTTTTCAGTGTGATTTTATTAATAATTCAGTTTCGTATGTTTTGATCCTTGATTTGGACCATCATCAACAAGTGTCACAATATTATATAGAATATGATAGTTGCAAATGATGGTTAGAGACCAAAACATACAAAACTTAATTATTAATAAATTCACACTAAAAAGAAAGATTTTGCACTTCATTTACCATACTTGGTTCTCATTTAGTCCGATTTTCTATAAGTAATATTACTCATCAAAGCCTTCAATTTTGCTTTTAAGTTTATTATTGTCACAAATCCTTAAGATATTAATAATTATAACTGCTACTAATGATATAACAGCTTTTATAAAGCTTGCTTCTTTTTGCTTAAATTTAAAAAGTTGAAAATTAAACTTGTGTTATAAATTTTGATTTTTACAAGTTGAATTACTATAATTATGTATGTATGTCAAAAATATTATAGAAGGAATGTGAAAGAGAGAGAGAGAGAGAGAGAGAGAGAGAGAGAGAAAGAGTGAGTAAGTGAGAAAGGAAGAAATGTGTCAGATTAAATAAAAACTCTCAAGTATTAATTCTAAATATTAATTTCTGGAAGAAACAGCAACCATTATTACAATAACATTATATAATTCCATTTACATTTCTCCTCCAAACAAACCAAATATCATAACAATATCTATAAAAGATCAATATAACTGTAAGAAATAAAACTGATAGCGGCTTAAAAAGCTAATATCATTAAAGATTTTGAGGAAATACTTGGAGATGTCTATTTAATATTTGGGACTAATATAAAAGTGATAAAAAATTAAAAACATATACTTTGTCAACTTATAAAATACACAATGAATTGCAAGCAGCAAACAAATATTTGTTTCTATGTTTTATTAGAGATCCAGATTTACAAAACATATATTGTCATAAACTCTCTAAGTTTTTATTTCTACAAAGTATATATTTCAGCAAAATACATATATATATATATATATATATATATATATATATATATTATATAATACTTTAAATTATTATATCTCCCCTACTATATATAATCCTGCCACATATACAATGTAGATTCGATTGTAGAATATTTTTCCATGCTATCTGCGAGAACGTAGATTATAGCTCACCTAATTTAGCGTTCCCGGTGAAGAAAAATGCGTGAAGAAAAATTGTGCGTGCCAAAGTGCGTTGAATGTAGAAAGGATCAAAGTGCGGAATTCCAAAGTTCACATTGACAATACGTCAACAATGTGCTTCAATGTGTGCGCCTTGGTGTTTGATTGCTGTTTTATGCCTCATAAAACAGTGGAATCATGTCTCCATGCCGTGCGCGCGAATCCAAATGACAGTGCGATAAAATGAGTAGCTGGCCGTTTGCGCACGACCTGATTAGAATATTACAAAATGGAAATATACAATATCAATGACTTTACGGGAAAGTTCGGCGGCAGAAAGTTAATGGGATTAATGGAATTAATTAACACCTATGCACGCCAATGACAATATTTGTTATATCTTGAGCTAGTAGAGTCACTATTATATATGCGAGATGTGTAGTGATGATAATCTAGATTCTGCATCTCGGAAAGTATATATAGTGTGTCATGTATGTGTACACACACACACACACACACACACACACACACACACACACACAATCTATATTTACTTACCCCCTCTGTTACTACTCTACTACCGAACTCCAATTGTAAAACATACTGAAACGATATCTGCTCAGCTCTGACTCCGACGCTCCAATGCTAGCTATACTACTAAAGTATAGTCAAACTGTCAAACACAGTATATACAGTGCCATAGACATAGTATATCTAGACCGAGTGTTGAGGAGTGGGGGCCGATGTGCACGTAGAAAAGGACATACTCTGTTTCGTGCCCCTTGCGTTCTCTCTCGCTCGCACAGAGCATAGCGCTCTCTTTCGTCATGCTACGTGCGAGCAAGAGAGAACGCAAGGGGCACGAAACAGAGTATGTTCTTTTCTACGTGGACATCGGCCCTCACTCCTTAAATAAAGGCAAACGCTCGGTCTAGATATACTATGTCTATGTACAGTGCTATGTTCCTTCTTCTTCTCTGATATGACTGGGAGACTTTCCGAAAGGAATTGTCTATACACCATTAACTAGGTAGGTATAGGTATTATATAGGATAATATATGATAAATTAGGAATTATATAGGATAATGTGTGAAAATCTCTTTTTGAGTCATATGGAAGGATGTGGGACCCGAGCGGAATCGAACCCGGAATCTCTCGATTACCAGCCTGCGACTCTACGCCCGGCGCCACGCATCGCCCCACAGTGCTATGTTCCGATTCCCCACCCAAGTGCACCCGATATTATAGTACATGTCACGTATACTTTAATATCGGGTGCACCCGGGTGGGGAATCGGAACACAGCCCAGGGTGTGTTCCTTATTTGCTGGCAGTGCGACCATCATGACGTCATAATAGTCCTAGTTTACACTAGAGTCCTATATAAGGCTGTGTTCCGATTCTTCACCCGATGGGTGATAGTCGGGTGAGCGGGTGATGGGCGGAGTTTAACGAAAAGTGTCTGAGAGGATAATAGAATCAGAACGCACTCCGTAGGAATCTGAAGTCTCCAAACGGCGTTGGCATCTTGGTAATGCGTGATCGCCCTATCTAGTTAGAAATTAATCAATGGTTGAGTTATCAAAGGAAAGCGGGCAAAGAAAGAAAATTATTGTGCGTTGTAACTATAAACGTTTTCACACTATCACTATTCGACTTCGCAGTTTTACTAACAATCAAAGCGTCAATATTAGTATTAACAACGTATAAATTTCTTCTTTTTTTTTCTTTTGGCATAAGCCTGTAAATCTCTGTCAATACCTGTAAAAACCTGTTGCCCAAATACAATTTATAGCATGATGTAATAATATATATTGGCCGTGTTCTGATATTCGCTGCCAGTACTGAAAATCTATAGTGTATGTCATATACACTATAGATTTTCAATACTGGCAGTAAATATCGGAATACGGCTATTATTACATCATGGTTTATAGCATACATAAAGCCGGTATTAGACATGAGATTATACACAATTTTCAATGCATCTGATATCCGATTCTGACTTACAATATTACTAGATTTTTCAATATTGCCCGCACTTATTGCTACTCGTCTTCACTCACAAACCACCCGGCTCACGGAGCCGGGTGGTTTTTACGCTCTCCCGAGTGAATAGAGTGACAATTTGAACGTCTCACTTGAGAGTCCGGCGAGAGCACTTGGGAGGAATCTGAACGCTCTCTGGGTGTCTGGGTGCACCCGGGTGGGGAATCGGAACACAGCCTAGTGTGTGTTCCCTTTTTGCCGGCGTTACAACCATCCATGACGTCATAACAGTTCACTGCCGCAATTTCCGAAATTACTTTGGCACTGTCAGTAGCATTATGATTTTATATTTCGGAACGACTTTGCAGTAATTATAGTGCAGTGAAACATAATAACAACAAACATGGACAAGCATCGTAAATTATCAATTTGCTTAATAGCATTAGAAATTTTAAATGAAAGCAGTGATAGTTCGTCCAAAGAAGAAAAATATAACATTACATCTAACAATTATTACATCTAACAATTCTATTTTATTGCACGACGCCATGTTGCACTGTAAAGCCTACCACACACAAATTGGCATAACTGCATATGCATAGCATAAGACCATCTGGACCAATGAGCATCGAAATAAAATCGCCATATTGATTTACATAGCATGCTCATTGGTCTAGACGGTCTTATGCTATGCATATGCAGCTATGCCAATTTGTGTGTGATAGGCTTAAAGCCTACCACACACAAATTGGCATAGCTGCATATGCATAGCATAAGACCGTCTGGACCAATGAGCATGCTATGTAAATCAATATGGCGATTTTATTTCGATACTCATTGGTCCAGACGGTCTTATGCTATGCATATGCAGTTATGTCAATTTGTGTGTGATAGGCTTAAGTGCTTCACCTTGGGAGCTGCAGTAACCGCAGTAGCAATATGGCTACCATTTATGACGTCATTGATGGAACTAGATGCTGTCGCAGCACACTGCGTGCTAATAGCGGAACAATTTTTCAGCACTGCCAGTACTGGCAGTGTATATCGGAACACACCCATAATCAGAGAAGCGACAATGGCGTTCCGCTTGCTGATTGGCTGACCGCCACGGGCCCGTTCCACTTAATGACCGCAACGCTCACGGTATCATTTCATCTTTGTTGTTTACCGAAAGTTAAACAAAGACAAATGATGCTCGTGAGCGTTGCGGTCGTTAAGTGGAACGCGCCCTATGTTGGTCCCGTAGTGAATCCTACGTGCAAACTAACCGCAACCGGCGTACCGTAAGTGAGAAAAAAGTATATTTGTCTAGCGACGCGGTAGCGTCCCGACGCCAAGTAATATTATTTTCTAAAAAAAAACATTTTAAATATCTCTGAGACATTTTTAAGACATTTTAGATTACAAATGGGCAGCTGCGGGACCAACATGGCGATCATGGGAAGTATGGAGGGGGTAACGATGTCGCTTCTCTAATTATATAGGACTCTAGTTTACACCGATATACTTTAATACGTACTAAATACTATACTGTTGTTACGTCTCTCTCGACAATGTTCTTTTCTTAGGTCCAATTTCACTAAGTCCGGTTAGATGAACCGACGGTTAAAATTAACAGGGTTCCAACTGAAATGATATGAATGCTTGGTTTTCCTTCACCTCTATTTTCTGTTGGCCACCCTGCTAATTTTAACCGTCGGTTCATCTAAAGCCTATCACACACAAATTGACATAACTGCATATGCATAGCATAAGACCGTCTGGACCAATGAGTATCGAAATAAAATCGCCATATTGATTTACATAGCATGCTCATTGGTCCAGACGGTCTTATGCTATGCATATGCAGCTATGCCAATTTGTGTGTGATAGGCTTAAGGGCTCGAGCACACACTTTTGCATAAGCGCGTAACCATAAGCATAAGGAAATTGATTGGTCCATAAGTATGTGCATAAGGAAATGGACCAATCAATTTCCTTATGCTTATGGTTATGCGCTTATGCAAAAGTATGTGCTCCCAGCTTAACCGGACTTGGTGAAATTGAGCCTCTTAAAGTTAGCCGGACCACTTTAACTTTTTAATAATTAAAATTATCTAATCGTTTGGTGGTCGTTTGGTGATGATTGGTAGCTTAATTAAAACGTTTGGTAGTCAATCGTTTTTTTTAAATTAAATAATTAAAATATTGGTGTAAATAAGTTAGCCGGACATTTTTAATTTTTAGTCTAATCGATTAAATCAGGGCTTATTCGATGCAGAATCGTTAGGTGGTCACAAATCCTTTATTTACAACGTTTGGTGGTCCATAATTTATCCAAAAAGTAAAAAAAACCATGTGCGGTTAGGTAGTGGGGATGGCTAACTGGAAGCTGTAAAGTTAGCCGAACAAATATATTATTTACCAACCAATTTTATTCAAATTGGTCTTAATCGAAAGACAATCGTTTGATGGTGATTGGTAGTCTAATTACAATGTTTGGTAGTTAATTATTAGACTACTACGATTATAAAACCATGTGCGCTGATCCTGTGTCTGCGCGTGCCTTCGTTGTGTAACGGTTCTCGCAGACCAGCGCGTTGACGCGACGCGCGATATCCAATGAAAGCTCTGATTTTCGGAAAAAATAAAGCTCTCATTGGACATCGCGCGTCGCGTCATCACGCTGATCTGCAAGAGCCATAATGCTGAAATTACATTCAGACAAAATGTTTGTGAATTGGCAATCAGATGGAGAATTCGGAGAATCTCGATAGAGACTCTAGAAATTCTCTATTCGATAATCAATCGTTACGTTCGACAAACATTTTGTCGTGTGTATCATATCAATATCAGCTTAAGGATAATATTAAATTTATCGTGCGACAAACTTTTTAAGCATACTGATTGGTTGCAAAATAGAAAATTTCTTGAATTTCTAGAAATAATTTCTAGAAATTAGCTAATCAATGCGCTTAAAAAGTTTATCGTACGACGAATGTAATATTATTATAGAGCTATTGGCGTAGCGATTGGCTATCGAGTAAAGAATTTCTAGAGTCTCTATATATGATAATATGGCGAATTCGATTGAATGCACTAGTGCGCACTGAGTGCGCACTCTTTCAGTATTTAGCATTCGGTTGACTTGCCCTGTACTGGTTCAGAATTTTATGTGTATTCGGTTGATAGTGCACTAAAAATATGTGCTAGTAAAAATGTGTTCGATTGAACTGCATTATCCCAGTGCAGTGTTATTTGTACGTTTGGTTGAAATACATTGCACTAGTGTAGAAGGCACTGAATTGCACTGACATTTTCGACAGTGCAGTTCAGTGCAAATTTGAGTATTCCAATGAAAAAATATGGCAGCTAAAATATTATTATTGGATAAACTGTTAAATAGTTCTAGCAGTTCTAGCGATGAAGAAATGATGGCAGTATTAATGCGACATGAAACACAAATTCCGAAAGTTCGGCATATGATAAATATTATTAATGAATATTCTGATAAAGAGGCATTATCACACATAATTTCAATGTATAGTTTAAATATTTATTATATTATTTCATATTTAAAGTATCTCTCTTTGATTATTATAGGTTTTTCTCTGCTCTCTTGTTGATTACAAGTCGCATGTTGCACATGTGGGCACCACTAAAGAAGTTACTAAATGCACTATATTGGGATCAGTGCCTGTAATCGCTCCCAGGTCAGTGCAAATAAGGGTGCCATTATATGGAGCGCGGAAACGCGGATTAGCGTAACGCGGAACGAGAGTGAAACCAATCGCGAGCATTCTGCAGTTTTTGTTACGCTCGCGATCGGTTCCCTTCTCATTCCGCGTTACGCTAATCCGCGTTTCCGCGCTTCATGTAATGGCATCCTAACCGCACTCGTGTCAGTATTAAACTATGCGCTCCAAACATGTGCGTCTGGTAACAAAAAGTTACTAGCCACTGAAACGGAGTGAGTGCACATCAATCGAATTCGCCAATAGTCTAGTATACACCGATATACTTTAAGCCATTTCATTCTCTAGAGGAGTGCCGCTTGATTCTTTTCTTCTACCCGTATATATTATTTATGGGACGTATGTGTTATGTATTTAAGCGAGGAGCACACACTTTGGCATAAGCGCATAATCATAAAGCCCGTATCAGACTACGCATTCTCCATCTGATTGCCAATCCACAAACATTTTGTCTGAATGTAATATCAGCATTATGGCTCTTGCAGATCTTTATTTTTTCCGAAAATCAGAACTCTCATTGAATATTGCGCGTCGCGTCAACGCGCTGATCTGCGCGAGAGCCATTACACGACGAAGGTACGCGCAGGCGCAGGATCAGCGCACATGGTTTTATAATCGTAGTAGCCTAATAATTACCAAACGTTGTAATTAGACTACCAATCACCACCAAACGATTGTCTTTCAATTAAGACCAATTTGAACAAAATTGGTTGGTAAATAATATATTTGTTCGGCTAACTTTACAGCTTCCAGTTAGCCATCCCCACTACCTAACCGCACATGTTTTTTTTTTACTTTTTGGATAAATTATGGACCACCAAACGTTGTAAATAAAGGATTTGTGACCACCTAACGATTCTGCATCGAATAAACCCTGATTTAATCGATTAGACTAAAAATTAAAAATGTCCGGCTAACTTTACACCAATATTTTAATTATTTAATTAAAAAAAAAACGATAGACCACCAAACGTTTTAATTAGGCTACCAATCATCACCAAACGACCACCAAACGATTAGATAATTTTAATTATTAAAAAGTTAAAGTGGTCCGGCTAACTTTACGGAGTTGTGAAATTGGCCCCAAGTCCGGTTAGATGAACCGACGGTTAAAATTAGCAGGGTGGCCAACAGAAAATAGAGGTGAAGGAAAACCATGAAGGAAGAGTAAGGAGAGTTATCTACCTAGATTGAAAGTGGTCACGAAAAATGTTCCGTATGTGGCCAGGTTTGCCGAATGGAATAACTTGGACCATTTCGTCGCCATCTTGAATCTTCGTATATGTATAGTGTTACGTTTAGTTGTGGTAGTAATTAGTAAGTAGTGTGTCATCCAACACACTTACTGATCACTAATACAACTAAACATAACACTATATATGTACGAATATTCAAGATGGCGACGAATTGGTCCAAGTCATTCCATTTGGCAAACCTGGCCACATACGGAACATTTTTCGTGACCACTTTTTTTCTCTCTACACTATCGAGATAACTCTTCTTACTCTTCCTTCATGAGGAAAACCAAGCATTCATATCATTTCAGTTGGAACCCTGCTAATTTTAACCGTCGGTTCATCTAAAGCGGTGTCTACAATAGGTGTAGTAAGCCTTAAGGGGCTCCTAAAAGATCTGTTTTACCGATAAAAACGCGAATATTAGTTAAAATGCAAAATCTTTTTGTTGATTATACAGGGTGTCCCAAAGCATCCTTGACAACGCTTGTGAGCAGGTAGAGCACAGTAAACTGAACAAAAAAGTCCTGTACCATTTTTTTCTATAACGCTCAATAAGGAAGTTATTATTGAGTAAATTCTGGCCAATCAGCGCCGACTTTTAGCCGGACGTATGTCGGTGAGCCGTCTGCCTGATAGTGTGCGTCGCCGTAGCGACGGAGCGCTCACGTATACTACCAGGCGCGCGGCTAAAGGTCGGCGCTGATTGGCCAGACTTTACTCAATAATAACTCCTTTATTAAGCGTTATAGAAAAAAATGTTACAGGAGTTTTCTGTTCAGTTTACTGTGCTCTACCTGCTCACGAGCGTTGTCAAGGATGCTTTGGGACACCCTGTAGATATCAACAAATCCTTTTTCATAATTAAAGTATACATAATAACGGAGTGCGGAGTTTACGATTTCATATGAAAAGTGAAAAAAAATGAGAAAATTACAGTTTTGTTATCGGCTTCTGCCGTCAACATTTACTTAATATAACAAATTTGTAATCTGCACGTGCCTAATCAGTAAACCCCGCACTCGGCATTTCATCAAAGAGTATAAGTTAACTTAGAGAAGTGAGTTTAGAAGCTTTATAAAAAAGATTTTACGATGCAACACTTTCGTGCATATGTGTGTGTGCGAGATCGAGGCTCAAGAGTAATGGCTCCTGCACACAGGACGCGGCAACGCTTGCCGCGCGGCAAAAAGTGACGCGGCAAACAAAAATAGTTTTTCTTGTGTTCACACAGCACACGTTAAAGATTGGAATAAGCATGCGCAAACTATGTATAGTTCCTTCGTAATCTTTAATCTAAAAATACGCATATATCATATATAAAACAGATAAGATTAGATAATAATATAAAATAGAAAAGTACATATCTTAATTACAGAATTACAAAATTATTTGTTTTAATTTATCATAAATATGGATGCGGCTATGCGTAAAAAACATCGAATATTGCTGTTGGCCCTGCTTTATATAAGAAGAAAGAAAAATAAAAGAAACATTTTAAATATACAAAAAAGAAGATATTGGTACATCCTATACTACAATTAAAACAACTGTAATAAACCGCTTTCGCGAGGCGGTGACGGATAACTCGGTCGGGATCCGGGTCTCGTGAAAGGGTATCGAGAGACGAACGAAAGTGATGTTAGGTAGAATATAATTTATTGCGTGTTGTGGTGTATATGTACAGCGTGTGTGTTTAGGTGTGTGAGCGCGTATAGGTGTAGGTGTGTATTGGTGTGCGTGCGAGACGAATGACGAGTGAGTGAGCGCGCAAATGTATAATAATAATTAGTTGTGCGCAGAATATCGAATGGAGGATCGTTATGTATGAGCAAATGATACAAGCGTGTGAGTGCGTGTCGGTGTGCAGCGGTGTGCGTGAAGCGGTCGCCTGTACGGCGATACGGCGGTGTGCGGTGTATAAATGATTATAAACGCGTGAGTATGTGTGAATCTGTATAATGTAAGATGCAGGATGTACAGCGGTACGGTCGTGTCGGGTGCGGTGCATCTAATGCAATGCCCGGATGCGTTACGCGGTTCGTGATTTCGGCGGATCGATAGAATATCGATTACGGATCGCGGACCGCGATTTCGGCAAATGCCGTTAGCTACCGGGCGGTAATTTCGGTCGGGCCGGTGGGCGGTCCTTCGACGCGTATGTATTGATCGCGTATGTCGATCGGTGTCGCGGTAGGGCGCGGGTCGGCCCTCGGCGCGGGACTTATTGCTCCCGTAATAATGGCGCGTCGGTCTTAATTATGGCGGCTAACAGTCGGTCCGTCAAGTGGTGTAATGGTCGGCTTTTATTCGCGTATCGGGATCGCGGGTGCGGATTTCGGGATGCGTCGGCCGACGAGAACTCTCGTCCGTGGTAGGGAACTCCCTTGCCACGAGAATGCTGCCGATGTACACGGTGGACGGAAAGCTAGCGAGGGGCCGAGAACTCTCGGCTGGGTCGAGTACGCCCGATCCCGTCTACCTCTTAATTGCGGTGTTGTCAGGATTTGCTCGTAGAGATGCCGCAAATTCTCGGCGGAGGCTGAGTACACCCAACCCCGTTGTTCTTTCTCTTAGGAGCGTTATCAGGATTTCGGAAGGTTTCAGACGTCTTACTGACTCTGCTGGATCGAAAAGGTCTGGTCTCGATAACTGAAAACGCGCGCTATTTACACTAATTTTCCGGCGCGCGCGTCTGCGTAATTCGCGTATTGTTCTAACGGTAATATCTCGAAGCGGCGCGCGCGACTCGGGTATTTTCGGTAACGGTCGGGTCGGTTACCCGAGCGCGTCGTCGATCCGAGATGTTTACGCGCGCCTAAACAGCGGTTTAATAAGCGCGTGTTTCGGTTATGTTTAAAAATGGGCGCTCGGCGCCTCCGTATTTGCCCGACCGGTGTTCGTCGGGCGGCGAACTTCCGGCGGATCGGCGGCCGGGTAACGGTGCATTACTGAGGGCCAATTTCACCAACCTCGGTTAGATTAACCGACGGTTAAAATTAGCAGGGTTCCAACTGAAATGATAAGAATGCTTGGTTTTCCTTCACCTCTATTTTCTGTTGGCCACCCTGCTAATTTTAACCGTCGCTTAATCTAACCGAGGTTGGTGAAATTGGCCCTGAGGGGGATGCGTCGTTACACAACAACAAGGAGATTGACATAATCTTGTTTACGAAATGAGATTACAAGATCAAGAAACATTTTTCAATTATATGAGGATGACATCCAGAATGTTTGATTATATATTATCAAGAGTTGAGCCTTTTATTAAAAAAATAAAAACAAATTGGAGAGTTCCTATTCCAGCAGCTGCAAGATTGTCAATGACTATACGGTACATCTAAATATATACATACACATACTCAATGAGCAGACAATATTTTTAACAACGTTTTTAAAAATGTTTTTACAAAGATTTCTAAAAACATTAAAATAATGGGTATAAATTGGGTAAACAATTAAGTCCCCTTTTAGGTTAAGTTTTTAAAAATGTTTTTAAAAACATTTTTAAAAATATTATCTTGCTCATTGGGTAATATTTAAATTTAAATATTCTTTAACTACATGAGAAACAATAATAAATAAACTACATAAAACATAAAACAATAACAATATATAAATTAGTTATTTGGCAAGTTATTTGGCAACTGGAGATGGACTTTAATCCATCGCATTATGCTATAGAACTGGAAGAAGTACTACATCAGGTATAATAAAAGAAACTTGTCAAGCTATATGGGAATGCTTTCACAAAGAAGAATTATTTACTCCTGCACAAAATGGATGGGGAGATATTGCCCATGAATTTCAACAAATGTGGAATTTTCCAATCTGTATTAGTGCTTTGGACGGAAAGCATGTTGCTATAATTGTAAGTTTATTGCTATTATTTTAAATGAAATGCAGAAAATTGTGGAAAAAGTTATAGATAAAAATTTTTACTTCTCCAGTGTCTTCAGAAAGCAGGAAGCACATATTATAATTATAAAGGCTTTCATAGCATCGTTTGATTGGCAATTGTGTCTGCCACATATAAATTCTTAATTGTTGATATTGGTGCTCAAGGCAGACATAGCGATAGAGGAATTTTTAAAAATTCCGTAATGGGACAACGATTTTATAACAACACTATGAATTTGCCCGATCCCTCTGCTATTAGTATGCGACATAATGTACCATATGTTATAGTGATGAAGCCTTTCAATTAAATTTATTTACAATGCGACCGTACCCATCGAAAAATTTAACTAAACGCCAACGAATATTAATATTTACAGACTCAGTAGAGCTCGATGAGTTGTGGAAAATACGTTTGGAATATTAACAAGTCGATGGCGTATTTTTCAAAAACTTTTAAATACTAGTCTTGAAACTGCAGATGCGATAATGAAAGCAACCGTTTGTTTGCATAATCTGTTATTGTGGAGAAAATTATGCTGATAAAATAACTACAAATAGAAGAATAATTGAAGGAGAATGGAGAAAAACAAATGTAAATCTAAATAATTTTAATGATGTTGCAAGTTTCGGTAGTAATAATTAGAGTCCTAGATTATCAGAGAAGCGCCAACTCTACCCTAGAGTCCTAGATTATCAGAGAGGCGCCAACTTGTTCCTCCTCCTGATTGGTCGATTAAAATAGCCGCCATGTTAGAACACAAATGTCACACGTATAGCCTGACAGAGCTGTCAATCAAATGTGGTTGTGTTAATACTAAGTTTAAATAAGTGCATATTATAATTTCTTGTAACCACGGTAAGTAGAAATGTCTTATATATGTTATATATGTCTTATATATGTTTTACATATATATTTTTGTAGAATAAATACATATATTATATATATAGATTATAATTATAATTTAATTATTATTATAATTATAATCATAACTATAATTATAATAATAATTAAATTATAAAATATTAATAATAATTATAATAATAATTATTAATAATAAATATTATATAAATATAATAATAATTATAATAATAATTATTAATAATAAATATTATAATAATAATTATAATTAAATTATAAAATATAATTATAATTATAATTATAATAATAATTAAATTATAATTATAATTATAATATAATAATAATAATAATAATAATAATAATAATAATTATTATTATTATTATTATTATTATTATTCGTCTCTTTGTTCTTTGATCCCTGTTTTAAAGCAATTATGAAGACTGAAATTACCTTCCGCAACCTGATAGACACACTTACTAAAGCCAAAGATATGAACATTGTGGACTTCTTAGCAGGAGAACTACAGTATGTCTGGAAAGGAGCAAATGTACCTCTCTGCCATGATACCCCTACCAAAATTTTGAAAAGGTTTATCACAATGCGATTGCGAATGTATGGATTAAAAGCAAGAAAAGAACACGCTGCAATGGACTTTGAACGTGTTTATAATAATAAGACTGCGGCCAGGTTTGCTATCGTTTCCTAATTCAGTTTCTTATGTCAAATTTATGACAGGCTGTTATGCTCTCGTGTAGAGTATTTATATATATATATTATTTGTTCTAATGATTAATACGTATAATTTTTACCTTTATCGGTATTATTTGTAATTTATATTATTTGTGTTATGCATGATATTATTGTATATTATTTATGGTAATTATGCTTCCATGCAAGGTATTTATATTATTTATCCTAATACATGCACAATTACCTTTACAACCTGTTTATTACCTTTATTACCTGTTACAACTAATGTAAATTTACATAAAATAAAGAATTTATTGTGAAAACAGTAATCGGTATACTTTAATCGATATACTTATTTAAGAAATTTTTTGTAAACTTTTTTTATTTAATTTATATAGTGTTCCATATAATAAGTGATAAATAAATTATTTTTCAAGTATTATGATTTTCTTTGTCATAAATAAATAAATAAATAAATAAATAAATAAATATATATATATATATATATATATATATATATATATATATATATATATATATATAATGGAATCATTCACAAAAGAATGGCACCTTCCCAGCAAACACAGAATATAATTGCTATATAACATGGGAATAACATGTAATGTAACAGTTGTTATGTCTATGTAACGATGCATTCCCCCCATCGTTACTGTACCGTACCCGGCCGCCGATCCGCCGGAAGTCCGCCGCCCGACGAACACCGGTCGGGCAAATGCGGAGGCGCTGAGCGCCCATTTTTAAATAACATCAGAAACGCGTAAACATATAACCGCCGTTAGACGCGCGAAAACATCGAGAGCCGACGACGCGCTCGGGTAACCGTCCGACCGTTACCGAAAATACCCGAGTCGCGCGCGCCGGTTCAACGATAAACCAGATACCGTTAGAACAATAGGCGAATTACGCAGACGCGCGCGCCGAAAACCGGTATAAATAGAGCGCGTTTCTGAATATCGGGACCAGATCTTCCGCACCGCCAGAGTCTGTAAGACGCCTGGAAACCGCCTAGATCATTTACCGCTCAGAGAGAGAGAAAACGGGGTTGGGTGTACTCAGCCTCCGCCGAGAGTTTGCGGCATCTCCGAGAGCGTTCCTTCTGAAACCGATTAAAACGAGGCCAACGGGAACGGGCGTACTCGTCCCCGTCGAGAGTACTCGACACCTCGCATACGTCCGACCACCCGCGTGCAACGGCGACTTTCTAGTGGTGGGGAGTTCCCTGCCATCGACGGGTGTTCTCGTCGGCCGTTGCACTCCTGAATTACACGGGGAAAGACCATCCCGAATAACTATCGAACGCACGAGACGCGTTTAGCTAATACGGCCCGACCGCCATCACGACATCCGGACTCGCCATTGATACGGCGCGCTAAGTCCCGCGCCGGGGGATGATCCACATCCCTACCGCGACACCGATCGATAGCCGCCATCAATAAATACGCGTCAAAGGACCGCCCACCGGGCCGACCGAAATTACCGCCCGATAGATAACGTCATCTGCCGAAATCACGGCCCGCGAGCTATAATCGATATTCGATCGATCCGCCGAAAGCGCGCACCGCGCAACGCATCCGCGCGTTGCATTGGATGCACCGTGCCTAAATACGACCGTACCGTTGTTCTTCCTGCATCGTACACGCATCTACCTTACATCTATATCGATTGTAAGCATTTATATCTCACACACCGCCGTACCGCCGTACCGCCGTACAGACGACCGATACACACACACACTACGATACATTCCATAATCTGCGCTCCGCTCGTCATTGTTATACATTTGCGCACTCACTCACTCACTCACTCGCCACTCGTCTCGCACGCACAATAATACAGGCGCACACCTATACACCCTCGCACACATATAACACACACGCTGTACATATACACCATAACACGCAATAAATTATCTTTTACCTAACATCACTTTCGTTCGTCTCTCGATACCCTTTCACGAGCCCCGGATCCCGACCGAGATATCCGTCACCGCCTCGCGAAAGCGATTTATTACATTGGCGCCCGAACAGGGACCTGCTTCCAGTCCGTACCGAGACACGAACCCTACCTTAACGAGACGAGAGAGTCGTAAAGCGCAGCAATGGAAGGGTTGGATATACGTACCCCAACGCGAAGGTGAGCAAGGTCGCCGCCAGGCAGGGCCTAGACACCGCCGGCACGCCCGATGATATCCGATGACGGGTATCCACGTGCGTCGACACGCACCCCGCACCGAGATCAGAGCACCAGGCGACCGACCGAACCGCCCGCCGACCCGCCGGAAACCCACCGTTGGGCTTGCGTAACCGCCGGGAACCAATGACGCGCTCGGGTACCGACCGACCGATACCGCATACACCCGAGTCGCGTGCGCCGGTTCCACGGCAAGGAGCGAACCAAACGATGAAAGATCGTACCAGCTCGGACCACCGCACCAGCAACCCGGCAGTACACGAGGCCACCGCCGACCTCACCAAGCCTGAAACGTCCGACATCAGACCGCACCAGCCGATCCACCGCACTGTACCGCACCAGCCGCCAGGGATACGCCGCGAGATACCACTCACGAACGGCTAGACGACACCGACAGAATAGTCCGAATCAAGGGAGCCAGCGACACGAGAATGGAACCTGCCACTGCCGTGGGGCGCACGTGGTCACCGAGAATCGGTAGCGCGCTCGGGTACCGACCGACCGATACCAGATACACCCGAGTCGCGCCCGCCGGTTTTACGACCGACCGACTAACGTCCAACGGCTTGGGGAGCGGGGCACCATCGACCTCGTTGAGCTCTCAACGTCCAGTACAAGACCGCACCAGGCTAGGCACCGTACAACACCGCACCAGCCACCAAGGGGTACCATGCCAGACCCCACCGACCGACCACCGACCGACCGCCGACGACCGACCGTCCGCCAACCGACCCAGACGCTTGCTGGTGCGCTCGATGATATCCGACGAGGAGTATCGACGTACATTGACGCGCACCCTGACGAATGCAGGTCACAAGGCGAAGAACCTGCAACCACCGTTGGGCGCACGTAGGCACCGAGAATCGGTGATGCACTCGGGTACCGACCGACCAATACCAGATACACCCGAGTCGCATCCACCGGTTCTACGACCGACCGACTAGCGTCCAACAGTCTGGGGAGCAGGCCACCGTTGACCTCGTCGAGCCAGCGATGGCCAGCAACCGACCGCACCAGCCGATGCACCTCCACTGCCAGGACCGCCCAGCCCGCAGCAACCGCCGACGACCGACCGGCCGTCGACCGGGCCAGCCGCCCGACCGCCGAACCGGCCGCCGAAAATCGGCACGCTAATACAGCGGTCCGATAGGACGAATCAGCTAAAAATGGAGCAGCTGATGCAGGCTCCACCGCCGCCGCCTGCCCGCTCGCGTCGACCAGCGAGCACTTCGACCCGCAAGAGACCGCGGGAAACCGAGGAGGAAAAGGGCGAAGAAGACCAGCCGCCTCGCCTCCTGATGCCGACCGGCCCATTACCGCCGCCACCGATCCGAGTGCAAGTGGAACCAGGCATCATATTCGATGTTCCACACTTCGCGGTCCATGAATCGCGAAAGTACAAGGTCCGATCACCCCAAGGTCATTGGGTGATGAGGTTCTCGAAGAACGGAGAACTAAGATACCGCCGCCGGTTAAATTAAATGCGAGCGACCGAGGAAGTAAACATCACGTCACCGAATGCCTCTAAATTCAGGCATATCCTGCGAGGGGGGGTGATGTAACGATGCATTCCCCCCATCGTTACTGTACCGTACCCGGCCGCCGATCCGCCGGAAGTCCGCCGCCCGACGAACACCGGTCAGGCAAATGCGGAGGCGCTGAGCGCCCATTTTTAAATAACATCAGAAACGCGTAAACATATAACCGCCGTTAGACGCGCGAAAACATCGAGAGCCGACGACGCGCTCGGGTAACCGTCCGACCGTTACCGAAAATACCCGAGTCGCGCGCGCCGGTTCAACGATAAACCAGATACCGTTAGAACAATAGGCGAATTACGCAGACGCGCGCGCCGAAAACCGGTATAAATAGAGCGCGTTTCTGAATATCGGGACCAGATCTTCCGCACCGCCAGAGTCTGTAAGACGCCTGGAAACCGCCTAGATCATTTACCGCTCAGAGAGAGAGAAAACGGGGTTGGGTGTACTCAGCTTCCGCCGAGAGTTTGCGGCATCTCCGAGAGCGTTCCTTCTGAAACCGATTAAAACGAGGCCAACGGGAACGGGCGTACTCGTCCCCGTCGAGAGTACTCGACACCTCGCATACGTCCGACCACCCGCGTGCAACGGCGACTTTCTAGTGGTGGGGAGTTCCCTGCCATCGACGGGTGTTCTCGTCGGCCGTTGCACTCCTGAATTACACGGGGAAAGACCATCCCGAATAACTATCGAACGCACGAGACGCGTTTAGCTAATACGGCCCGACCGCCATCACGACATCCGGACTCGCCATTGATACGGCGCGCTAAGTCCCGCGCCGGGGGATGATCCACATCCCTACCGCGACACCGATCGATAGCCGCCATCAATAAATACGCGTCAAAGGACCGCCCACCGGGCCGACCGAAATTACCGCCCGATAGATAACGTCATCTGCCGAAATCACGGCCCGCGAGCTATAATCGATATTCGATCGATCCGCCGAAAGCGCGCACCGCGCAACGCATCCGCGCGTTGCATTGGATGCACCGTGCCTAAATACGACCGTACCGTTGTTCTTCCTGCATCGTACACGCATCTACCTTACATCTATATCGATTGTAAGCATTTATATCTCACACACCGCCGTACCGCCGTACCGCCGTACAGACGACCGATACACACACACACTACGATACATTCCATAATCTGCGCTCCGCTCGTCATTGTTATACATTTGCGCACTCACTCACTCACTCACTCGCCACTCGTCTCGCACGCACAATAATACAGGCGCACACCTATACACCCTCGCACACATATAACACACACGCTGTACATATACACCATAACACGCAATAAATTATCTTTTACCTAACATCACTTTCGTTCGTCTCTCGATACCCTTTCACGAGCCCCGGATCCCGACCGAGATATCCGTCACCGCCTCGCGAAAGCGGTTTATTACATCTAATTTATATTGGGATTATATAACTGTCTCTTATTTATGTAATATAACACCAGAATATAACTGCTATGTAACGTGGGAGTAATATATGTAATGTAACAGCCCAAGTAACAGAGTAATGTCAAAAGACAACATAATGACGTCTATTTTTGGTCTATAATGTCGGAGACTAATAATTGACGTTTAAAAGACCTTATTTCTTAGACTAGCCAAAGACGTAATTTTGAAGACGTCCTATGTTCGTCCAAATAAAGTCCTTTTGTAACTAATATTGGGATTATAGTTCATTTGCTTACCGCTATGCGGCGCGCTATTCACTATCTATACCCGTATTCAAATTTTTGTCATGAACGTATATAAAGCCTGCAAAATGCGGCTAATAACATTGTAATTATTTTTATCAATTCAATTTCTGATACGATTCCCGTATCAGGATATTCAGATATTGAACTGATTTTTGAAAAATCGGACAGAGAATATCTGATTTTAATTTAGTTGGACAATTTCTATCCGAATAAGTGAAAAATCGTTTGTTATTATCTGCTTAAAATATAAAACAGAAATTAACTTCCATATAAATAAAATCTTTAATTTTATAAATTAAATTATTTAAATTTACCTATAATATATATCACATTAATATGTGTTATATTATTACTGTAATTGGTCTTAGTTTTGCCGTCAAACAAATATCAGAAAATGACGTCTCGTGGATGTGACATATCGACGAGACATTTTCGGGTCTCATCCCAGGTAGCGAGGTGTCGTTATTATAACGTCATTTTTTAGTCACTAGTTACGTCAAATTCACTTTTGAAACGACGTAAAAGTGACGTTAGAATGACGGTCCTAAGTCACAGACCGTTGACGTCATATCTATGACGATAAAATGACGACATTTCTCTAATATAAGATGATGTATAAAATTGGTGAACTTTGGCTACTTCTCAAAATTTACCGTTCTTTCACTTGTACAAATCCATTTGATTTTTAACTCTTTATCACATAGAATAATAAACATAGAATTATTATAGAATATATTAATGGACTTACAAATGTAATAAATATGATTATATATATATAATATATATATATACAGGGTGTGTCAAAAGTCTGGATACACTCAAATATTTCGTAAACATTGCATTTTAGAGAAAAAAATTTCAGACAAAAGTTGTAAGGGTTAAAAAGACGCATTCAACGGTAATAGCTGTTTTACCTTGGATAAATAAACGAACTAGCGACTGAAGTATGAACTTTTTGTAAAGTTTTGAAATGTTCCGCGCAGTAACATTTTTCATGAAATAATAAATAAATAATAATTTTCGATATAGATAAACATGCACATCAAATTCAATTATTAATATTAAACAATATTTTATAGTTTTGTAATATAATAATACCGTATTTTCAAGGGTTTTGAACAGAAAGTCATGTAAACTTTATAAGTATCATAAAATATTTATTATTTTCCTTATATAAATACGATAATTTTAATATTGACGTATTTTAACAACATTAGTTAATTGATTAGTAAATAACCTTAAAAAGACGATTAAATGACGTTATTTCTGTGACGATAATATGTCGTCAAAAATATCACGTCTGTGTTACGTCATTATTTAGTCGACTGACGTCATATGACGAGAAATGACCTTAAAATGACGTTATAATGACGACACCTTGCTACCTGGGATGAGACCTAACTTAGGATATCTAATTGATCATTTTGTGACCAAAATTTACTGTCATTGTGACGTCAGTTTGCTACTTGGGTGGACTATTATGACTGTAACAACCATATAACATTTTAGTAACATGTTATATTCATGTTATATAATTGCAATTTTGTATGAGTGGGAAATTACAACTAACGTGAATGTTACATCCCATACAGCACCGAAAGATTGCAGAAATGTTGCATAAATCTTACATTGAAACATTGTAATATTGCATGGAAGTTGCGAAATGTTTCTGCAATGTTACTGCAAGCCTGCGGCAACGTTGAAATGTCCGCCCTCAGAAATATTACAATGTAAGACTACAGTAATGTTACGGTGCAATGTATTTGTAATATTGAAATGCGTTGCTACAAATATGCAGAACGCTTCAAATTTAATAGATAAACTTTGAAAATATATAAAGACATCCAAGAGAGATAAGAAAAAACTCGTTGCAATTGTGTAAGTTCACAATCTGTTTGCATCCGAGATATTTGGATATCCGGATTCAAAAAGATTATGAATTTACGCAATCGCAACGAATTTTTTCTCATCTCTTTTGGATGTCTTTATATATTTTCAAAGTTTATCTATTAAATTTGAAGCGTTCTGCATATTAGACAATTTTATTACCAAATATTTATTTTTACAGAGGAATGAAAGAAACTATTAAACAATTTTCTGTTCTAATTAACATCGCTATTTTATTTTATTTGCTATGACATATATTTATCATATAATCATCTTATACATCTTTGGTATAAATATTGCTCATAAGACATTGTCCAATAAATTTTTTTCTTACTATGCAATTGTATGCATATTTCTCAACATAAAATAGTATAAAGTAAAAAATCAAATTCTTTGTCACATGTAATGTTTTCTACAAAATAAAATACTTCTAAAATAACGTAAGTAAAGTCATTTACACATTGCATGACATATATTAATAAATTTTAATTAAATCGTAAAAATGGCGTCAATGTAAAATAAACGTAGTGGCTTTATAAAAAAAAACCGGATATTTTTCCCATATAACATCGGTTGCATGTACATTACGTTGATTCCGTTGGCCTAGAAATTTAAAAACAAAGAAAGGTAAGGATCATATTCAAATAATAAAATATTTAATCGAATTAAATCAATTCATTGTATTAAATTATATCTTCTATATTCTCGTAACTTCCAAATTTTTAATTATATATATGTATCAATGTAAATATTTATATATATATATATATATATATATTTATACATACTTTTCTCTCTGACATCTCAAGGTAGCTTGAGCAAACCATTTTGATATAGAACTAACAATTTCTGCATCGGTTATTTGATTATGTACTGTACGAACAGCCTCTATATTGGAAAAGTGTATGATACAATATATTAAAAATATTAACTAAAATGTATATATTGATTAAAAAATACTAATATAGAAAAGTGTTGCATGTTAATGCCAAGAAGATATATCAAGTTATATCAATACATTTTTTCTAAAATAGAAGTGCTACTGAATTCAGAAGGATAATTAATTAAAATTGTATAATAATAAAAAATAAACTTACGTATGATTACATTTGCAAGTTTTAAATCTTTAAAGTTGCGTTTAGCTTTTTTACCAGCCCAGCTGAAGTGTCGAGCTAAAGTATTTGTTAGTACTTTTTTCAGCATGTTGCGTATCATTACATGTGGATTGCTTCCACCCACTAGTTTCAAAATATTAACCTGAAAAAATGAAATGTATAAGTAATATATAAATAATAATATATTATAATATATAGATATTTAATAGTACCACTTTATTCTTAAATATTTCTTCCCCCAACTGCTCCTCAAATAATTGTAATTCCTCCTGTGATAATATTGGTAATTGAATATCCAATTCTTCGTTTATGTTTATTGGATGTGATATTTTCTGTTCAAGCAAATTAATTTTATTTTGCATTGTGTCCAGTTTATATAATACTTTATTTAATTTAAATACAATTCGCTTCTTAAATTCTGAAAAAAGATATTTTATTTCATAAATTATTATGTGATTGTAGTGTTGTGTGTGCGTGCTTTGAAATATGTTCACAAAATGTCTATTTTGTGGATCGAATAAACCCTACAAAGAGTTTATTCACGTTGCTTGAAATTTCCAAAAAGTTCTGCACTGAAAACGAGATAAATATATATTCGGATGTTGTAGAGAGTGAAAGCAAAAGATATTGAGTGCAAAAAGTTCAAGCAACGCGAACAAACCTTAAGTTTGTCAATATCACTGTTATAATAAAGAAGGATAAACAAGGAAAAAATATTAGGATTAACAAAACGCATACCATGAGAAATATAATTTTCTTCATCGACATCAATAACGAGACTTTTTTCAGCAGAATATCCTGAACCGTTTGGAACGCATTGTCTGTAAACACCTACATATATATTAGGTCTACCGGAAAGTTCTGTCCGTTTCTCGAGGACCAATACATTATGAGCTTTTAAAACCGAACGAAAAGCTCAATTCGGAGAAGTATTGTCAGCAACTGGATAATTTAAATACAGCAGTCCAAGAAAAGAGGCCGGCGATGTTCAATAGGAAGAACATCATACTGCATCATGATAATGCCAGGCCACATGCTGCTTTGGGGACTCGTCAAAAAATTGCAGAACTAGGCTGGGAAATTCTGTCGCATCCATCATATTCCCCGGACTTAGCACCCTCCGACTATCACTTGTTTTTGTCCTTACAAAATTTTTTGAGGGGCAAAAAATTCAAAAATGAAGAAGATATCAAACAAGCACTGGTTCAATTTTTCGCATCAAAAGATAAAACATTTTTCGAAAATGGGATATACAAATTGCCCTCACGCTGGCAAGAAATCATTAATAATAATGGCAATTACATTATTTAATAAAGTTTATTGACGGTAATAAAAATTTGTATTTTGTTTTATTCCAAAAACGGACAGAACTTTCCGGTAGACTTGATACAAAAAGAGAGAAAGTACAGATGTTAGTACAGATTATTTATGAATAGTAAATAGTAAGGTTTATAGTTTTTACTTACCGTTCCTATTCACATTATTGGTTTTATTAGCAAAAGTTCCTTCGTGTGATCGTCCTTCGTTCTCAAAATTCTCCATAATTTTATTTATTATCGGCGTACTTGATATAAAATCTTGTAAATGTGGAAGAGCAGGTAGTTGTTTTTTCTTTTGTCGATTTTCTTTATTTTCTTCGTCTGAAGAAGATGAAAAGTGCCTTTTTGCATTTATGCGTCATTTTTGTTTTTTCTTTTCTCTTAATTCGTTAGATGAAATGTCATTCTCTATATTAGATGTATCTTGCGCAGCAACTAATTTTTCCAGTCCCTTTTCATAAGTTTCTTTATTTAAAACAAAAAAATATGATAAATAACATATGGATAGACACACACATATATATATATATATATATATATATATATATATATATATATATATATATATATATATAGTAAAGAAAATATTATTCATTTACCTGCTACGCCAAAAATTCTTTTTACTGATAGTTCTTCCCAATCTAATTCATTTTTTGGTATTTCTTGTCTTATTATTGCTGTGTTAATACGAAGTTTTGTTTTATAATGACTAGGCCAAATACATGATTGCTTGTCAGCGTTATACCATACCGCTGGTATTAGCTGTTGCCCGTCATGAAACTCCACAATTATATATCCACAGTTCATTCTTCTGACAGAGTATGTAAAGAACATTGTATTTGTGTATATAAAGAAATTTTATAAGAAATATTTTAAAATAAAATAAAAGTGCACTATATCAAAGTACATGCTTTAAGGGAAATATTGCAAATATGTTTGAATCATTTCCATATGCAGTTTTCCACGCTTTATATAGTAACTCTGTAATTGGCCAGGAATATATATTATCGCTTCTTACAGTCATTACTTTAATGCCGAATTGACTTGATTCGCAAGGTTTATCATACAAATCCTTTACATATGTAAGCTTCTTACCAATGAAAAATATATCATTATTTTTATCTTTGATTATATTCAAAACCAGAATACACATGCCATTTTTCAAAATACAGCAATTATTAGCAAAACTTTTACAATTTAAATAAAATTTATCGTTAGATATCTGCAGATACTGTGATTTAATATTGTAATCACATATTGGTCCATTATTGTGCAATTTATTACATACATATAATTTTTTATTATTGGAGTTACTTTTTAATAACAATGATGATACATGTTCAATCTCTTTGTATCTTTTTATTAATTGTTGTAGTGGCTTTTCATTTTTTCTCAATTGTTTTTTGATACGTGTCATAAAGTTTTCAAAACGAAAGGCACTGAAATTATCGACTGGGCCAAATGTTCTAACATCAGAACATAAATGTAACAAATTATGAACATTATGTGATATGTATTCTTTACCATATAATACTTCAAAAGATACGACAAAATTGTGAAGTAAAGCTTCAGCAAAATTTAAAAAATATCCTTGGCAAAAGTTTGAACACGAAATAATTGTCATAGCTGCATGGAGTGTGAGAAAATGATTATATAAGTCATTCTTTAATATATGACGTAATACTATAGGTCCTGTATATAAAAGGAAATATCTAAACTCTACTGCTTTCCAATGCTTAATATCGCTGATAGGTCTTGGCTTCCTAACAAATTCTTTTGGCGTTGAACTTTTAATTAAAAGTAACAGATGTGATATTTTATTTAATGCTTTCCTGTTTAAACGTATACATAACGGTCCTTTTATCCAAAGGAGAATCATTTTTTTTACAACGCCTAAACATACTAAATGCATGTAATCTAATGGAGTTTTAGTTATAGGTAAAAACCCTGGAATATTATTCAAAATACTGTAACTACTTTGAAAATCTTTGTAAGCCTGCATGGCAAACATTTCATCTGTTCTTAAAGGATATAATTTTCCACTTGGAAAGCAGATTCTACCGTTTAGATATTCTCCTTTGATAATGCATTTTGTACAACTGTGAAATCCAGTATGGCCTTTTGTACACAATACGAAAGATTTTGCTGGTGCATCGCATATTAAACCAAACAAACTAATTTTTATTACATTATTATTATGAAAATAACCCTCATTTATGAAATAAATTAAATCATTTACTAAAGGTTGTAAAAAAAAGTTTGAATTTTCAGGTTTCTTATGTCCAAAAAATGCACCAACGAGATATACATCATTATGCGTTATATTTGAACATAAAATAGGCCATAAAGATGCGTTTGATGATTTGGCTAAAGGAAGACCATCAATATTGAACAGTAAATGAACATGTTCATTATTACATTTTAATAACATGGTTCTAATTATGTTACTTAAACTCCAATAAAAATATTCGCCTCCACATGTTTTTAAAATTTCTGTTTGTCGTGGAGTTTTTAACAATGTCCGCGCATCTTTAAAAAAATTACAGGGTGTATGCTCCTGTAAAATTTTTAATAATGCGTTACATGCATTGTGGCGAATGTTATACTTTATACTCCATTCAGCTATGGCATTTCTAAATGCTTCTCCATTATTATTATTGTCATTTATGTTATCTATATTCAAAATCTGTAATATATTATCATTACGTTCTTCTATATTATTATTTACATGTTCATAATGATTTTTATTATGTGAAACTGAATATGTAATAATGTTTTCCTCAAAATTTTCATTGAGACTTGAATTATCATTTATTTCAACAGAAGTATCCACAGAACTTGAAAACTTTATGACTTGTGTGGAAGATCCTGCAATATCTATTGCAGTTTCATCTGCAATAATTCGTCTAGCATGACGTTTGGAAACATCAATATTATTTTCTCGTGCACTATACATATATGTAAAAAAAGTTAATTTTTAATACACAAATACAGAAATACGCTGTAAAAAATTTATAATATTTTAGTATTTTAAAATATTAAATATTTTAATATTTTAATGTGTAAAGAAATACTAATAAAGCATTTCGAAATTAATTCAGAAATATGGTAGTATAAACATTTAAATGTAATGTCATTTTAAAAGCCTGGTTAATACTTTGATGACTGCTATCACATACATGTAATTTCATTAGCTATCGGCCATGTAAATATGATTTCGCTACGCTATATTATAAAGTTTAAATAATTCGATGTTTCTTTCGATAAGTATATTATAATTATACTATAAACAACTGTGTGAAATGCGCAGACGACAGGCATAGATAAATACGTGAGAGTACTTGCGTGAAATGCATGGCCATCAAAGTGTTAACATATCATTTAATACATGTGTGAAGCATATTCTATATTTGTATTACACTGCTAATGTATCGAAGACATCTAATGTATGTCTTCGATACATTATCAGTGTAATACAAAACATATATATATATATATATATATATATATATATATATATATATATCTTCGATACATTATATAAGTAAACTGAACATATTATTTTAAAAAACAAGATTTTTATATCTTATGAATCAGATTGACAAGTTCTATTAGTGGTAAACAGTATTATGTCTACAGTTTTATAGATCTGCTCCTAAATAATGATATATAATATCTTAAATTTCAAGTTAAGTCACATTAGACTAATAATATTTATAACACGAAACAATTATTTATTTTCTTCTAAAGAATACGAGCAAAAAATTTATTTAGTGGAAGAGTTAACTGAGAAAAGTCAAAGTATAATGCTGGTGTCAAAAAAATTTATGCAGGGAAAAACTTTCGAATCACTCCCCTGGAAAATTAAGGTTTTGTGACTTAAGTTTACTTATATAATGTATCGAAGACATATATATAATATCCCATACAGCACCGCAAGATTGTAACAACATTGCAGCAACATTTTTCAGCAAGATTGCAACATTGCAGAAACATTGCAAAATATTGCTGCAATGTTGTTACGATATTGCAGCAACAACAAAATGTCCGCCTACAGAAATATTGCAATATAATATTGCAGCAACATAGCAATATAATATATATGCAATAATACTTTATGTATATTTATCGACAAAAATATCCTTACATATGAAAAAAATAATAAGAAATTAGGCCTATAAGAGTCAGGATCTAGTGTGTATATAGATTTTCTGTATTATAATAACAAAATTATAAAATGTAAATTTTTCGGTGCACATTCGACTTCCTTCAGTGACAGAGAATATCTAAGAGAAATAAGAAAAAACTGAATTTGCAATTGTGTAAATTTACAATCTCTTTGTATCCGAAATATTCAGATATCCGGATGCAAAAAGATCGTGCTGGATTTACGCATATAACAAGTTTTTTTCACATCTCTCTTGTCTTTATATAATCTTAAAATTTATTTATTAAAATCTGAAGTATCTTGCATATTAGAAAATTATTATCAAATTTTTTATTTTATATAAGAATGTAAACTATTAAAAGAATTTTTAGTCCAATGTCTGAGTCCCCTGTGTTGGGGTCATATCATACAACTTAAACTAATAAAAATATTTATTATATCTTTAATCTTACTAGCCGCTCTTTGCAAACTTTATATAATCATCGTGACTAAAAATTAAATGCGGAATAGATAGCGCAACATGCGCCGCATAGCGGTAAACGAATGAATTAGCAATTATCGAATACTTTTTTTGTAATATTTTCGGAATGTTGCTGTAACATTGCTAAAGTTATATTGTAAAATAATGTCTTTGCAATATTTCTGCAACATTACACTGCAATATGCAATATTGCAATGTCGCAGCAATGTTGTTGCAAGCTTCGGTGCTGTATGGGATATATATACATGTTTTGTTACACTGATAATGTATCGAAGGCATATATTAGATATAAAAAAGAAATTTACGAAGATATATATTAAATAAAAAAAGAAATATATATATATATTTCTGTTTTTATTCATATATATTTTAAATTTTGGAGTGATTATCATACCTGTTTTACTCTTTATGTTCTACTGCGATGTGAGCTGTGCGTATACCTCTGTATGTGTGCAGAGATCTGTTTTTGTATTTTATCTGTGTCTTCTTTTGCTGTACCATAACAATGTTGTAACATAAAAAGATTTTCATATAAGAATAAAAATAAGAAAATAAAATATATATATGTTTCTTATACAACTTTCTAAAATCATAACCTTAAATATTGTATATAAAGTGTTTTAGTGACGAACTATAAAGGATGTATGAAAAATATTATTAAAAATATATTAAGAAAAATAATTAAACTTTATTTAATGTTTGATAGAATATAATATGGAAAAGAAAAAGGAAGATTACCTCTGATTAAAATGATGTCATCAAGCGTGAAGAACGGTGTATGGAGACATAGAGACGAAGGAGACCGGAACCGGCAATATCGGAAACGATGTTGCCGGTATCGGTGCTATAGTCAAAGAGACAAGGCGGGCGCTGTGCGCATTCCAGTTTGGCTATTCAGGTCTATTCAGGGCTATTCAGAAGTATTTGATAATATTCGAGAAATAAATATACTGTAAGAAATATTTTAATAAAAAGTATATCCTAAGAATTTTATAATATTTCTACAACATTGCTGGAACCTTTCGGTGAAATATTGATATTGTATGTCTCTAAAACATCTCTGTAATATTACATTGCAACTTGCAATGTTGCAACGTTTCTGAAATATTACTGGAAGCTTCGGTGCTGTATGGGATGTAACAAATACGTTATATTACTTGTTACATTCCGTTTTATTATGGCAATGTTACAGTTATGTATCTGTGTTTGCTGGGAGATTTTTCGAAGAGAGAGAAAGAATAGCATGTCGTGATTATTCAAATAAAAATTGTAAATGGCGTTTCGGCACAGTAATCCAAAGATTGGGAAAATTACACTATTATGTCAAGTTAGAAAACGGAAATGTGTGGAAGCGCCATGTGAACCAAATGAGAACGACCGAGAAAGAAGTCCTTAAAGATCAAAATCGCTCAGGTTCCGACTACGAAGATCCTCAAACCAAAGAATCAATCCCAAAAATTTGTGATAACGTTAATATAAGAGAACCGAACATAGATGTAGGCGAAAACGTTAGGGAGCAAGGCGAAGAGAGATCTATTTCCGAGAGTAAATCTAGTGCAAGGGAACGTGTAGAGGAGAGCGTAGACGATCAGGCAGCGGTTCTAAGGGAAAACGAACCAGCAAGGACAAGTGAAAACAAACCGACTAGAGATCGTCGAGCTCTTAAGCGATTAACTGATTACGTTATTTTTAAATAAAGAGATTAGTATTTTTAAGTTAATTTTTGTTAACAAGAGGAAGAGATGTTATATATTTGCGATAATATATATATGAGATATAATAGAATTATATATGCGAGAGTAAAGCGAGGCGTGCGCGTGCGTGGCTTAGCGAGCGGAAAGCGAGGAACGAGGAAGCCGTTTTCGGCGGCAGGTGCGTAAAGAGAGCTTTGCCGCTTTCTTCTTTCCGGAGCAGGCTTTTGTACGGAGCAAACGTGTGATTAAGGAAATACATCTGTTAAGAAGTAATCATAAAAATTGATGATTTTTTTCGTATCTACATCTCTACCAATAGAGAAGGTTTCAAGTTCATCAAGATGTGAGAGTGTATTCGTTTCAAAAGTCGCCCGGCAAACGAAAGACTCGGGTTCGATTCCCGATTCAGCGACTTCGTCCCGATATTTTTCTCGCCTTCGTCTTTCCAGGGGGGTAAAGAGGGGATATTGTAAATCTCGAATTGAGATTAATTTAAAAAAAAAAATCTTGGTATACACCAAGTAAATTTCGTGCTCTGTGCACATATTCAGTTTCATAGAAAACTTATTTTTCTATGAAATTGACGCACTACCATCCGCGTTCTGGCTCTTACTAGCCCGCGACTATTCGAAATTTGTGATGTCGCTCGAGAGCCTAATTTCTTAAATTTGTTCGTTTCAAAACGTTCTTTTAAAGACATCAAAACACAGTCGAATACTTCGTAGTACATCATCCTCGAATATTATTCTTTTGGTGTTTTAAAGGCATGAGCTGTATTAAAATTTGGGTCAATGTGTTTAGAAACTGTTCGAGGGCGCTTCAGCTTGGGTTCTTCGAGTCCAATTGCTTCAACTCCTTCTTCAGATTTTTTCCAAATTAATTCAAACTTTGAATCTCGCATAGCTTCCAAACTTATCATGACAGCATCCACTTTTCGGTGTGAGTCGAGAGCGCAAAGAGTTGACTTTTGTAGTTCCTTGTTGAGAATTTCAATTTTTTCGAAAACTTCCACGATCATTGTGAGTTGAAAATAAAATTCGAATGACTCCAAATGTTTTAAAAATCTTGCAGCTTTTGATGAGATACTGCTGTCGACTTCCCTGTTCATTTTCATTGCACCCAAGAATTGCAAAGCTGCTATGTAATTTATTTTTTGCTGAAGCGTTTTCAGCGAAAAAATTCGCATACACCATCTGAAATTGTTAAAAAGTAAATAGGCGATTAATCATATTCGCACATATTACAACAATACGTACAATATTAAAATGAAAACAAAGAAATACCTAGTCGGGCAATATGGAGCAATAGTTGAAGCCTTTCCAAAATTCTTCTCTTCATCTTCCTTTAACACAGCCTCCTGAAATCCCTTATACTCAGCAAGACGTTTTGGGGAGTCCCGAATAAAAGTAATGAGGTCTTTGATTACTCCAATAAAGTTTCTGGCAGTAGTAACATCTTCAATTGCATCCTGAACACCCAAGTTTAGCTTGTGTGCATTACAGTGGACAAATATAGCACGTGGCTCTTCCTTACGAATACGAGTTTGCAGTCCTGATATTTTTCCCCAAACATTAGATGCCCCATCGTAGCATTGGCCACCTAATTTTTTCATGTCCAATCCACACTCAGCAAATACACGCTTGACAAGAGCATATATCTTTTCAGATTTGGTATTTTTAGTATCATAAAATCCCCAAAAAATTTCTTTGATAGATGAATTGTCAGATACAAGCCTGATAGAGATGGAAACTTGTTCCAATCTTGCAATATCCAACGTTTCATCAAGCGTAAGATCGAAGAAATGTGCTGCTTTGATTTCTTTTAAATTCTGCTGCCTTATTCTTGATGCCACGAGTTCAAGAATTTCATTTTGCATATCATGAGATGTCCATTTGTTTCCTTTTCAATCTAGCCATGTCTTTAATTCTGATATGTCCTCAGATCTTGCTTGAAGGATTTGTCTCAAGTTTGAACGTTCATCGCAGCCACTGCCTCTTAGCGGCAAGCCTTGCAGAGCTAAAACTCTGATAGAACAAAAAATTTTCTTCAATGATGTCCTATTTTCCATCATTGTTTTTGTGATTCGCCACTGACATGTGCTGAACAACACTCACAGACCAGGGATGCCAGTTTTGAGACTCTGCCCGTTGCCGTAGCGTGGGAAGGGATAACGCACACAAGGAAAAAGCCGTGTACGTGTGCGCTCGTCGCTCGGCTAGCTTCGTGCAGTAGACGAGCGCAGACATACAATCTGCTATCTCTTTCTTTCTTTCAGTCGTTCAGTCAGCTATAGCTGACGCTTTCTCGAGATTCTCGAGAATCATATGTTAGCGCGGCTTGGTTCGTCTATTAGATCTCGCGTAAACACATAAAAATTATTAATAAAATAAATCTTATAATTACATTATAATTTATTCTGTATATATAAAAGATGTAAATTAATTAAAGAAATAAAGAATAGAAAGAATATAAATGATAAAAATCCACTCTTGGCCAACGTGTACGCCTTTTTCCCAAAAAAATCATATTAGTAATATTGAAAAAGATCTGTTGTTGATTAAAAAGATAACTTATTGTTAGCACGAAAAACATAAAATACAAAATTAAATTATATATTGCTTTGGATAAATTATTCTAATAGTATAGTTTTTACTTTGTTAATAATAATAAACATACATATGTAGTAAAATAAAAGAAGAAAAGCATTATTTTTTCAATAATATAAAGTATTCTACCGTATTAATCAATCAAATATTAATATAAGCCATTTTTATAAATGAACAACGTACATGTTGTTGCTCAACGGAAACCGCGAGAAGGTGGTGGTTTCTTCCGTCAAGAGGAAATGTAAGAAAATGTTTTCTTTAATATTACATTAGATATAAAAATTATATATAATAATATATATTATATATAATAATATTAATATAATATTAAAGAAAACAATTTTTTATATTTCCAAAGAATGTAGATAGAACAGAAGATAGATAGAAAGGATAGATATAAAATATAGAAGAATATAAAGGACAGAACATAAATAAAGAAAAGTTATATATTGAGAATGTTAGTTTCAAGGTAACTTTACAATTCACTACAGACTTTTACAATTCACGACAGAATTTTGGACAAAATTATATATAAAAAGTATATATTAAAGAACATCCGAAAAATTGTGAGTACATTTATAAATTAATTACAAAATAATTAAAATTAAATAAAAATTATAAATAGAATTATATCCTTATTTCGTCATGAATTATAGATCGTCTAAAGTGGCCTTGACACTAGAAGTATTAAATAATTTTAAACCGGAAAAAAGCGCACTTACTTTACTTAATATAATATTGAATACATATTTTTGGTAAAAATATTTCCGAAAGTACAGCTGAGAGAGTAATAGCTGAACTCTATTCGGCAACTACAGCTAATTACTGAAATTAGCTGAGAAAATATGTTATAAAAATATAAATAATGTAATAAGAACAGAGTTAAAACTGAATTTATATACCACAGATTACACATATAAAAATAATATATATCTTTCATTTTACACAGTGGGCATTTAAAAAAAATAGGGAATACTTCTCGATCCTATTTCAGCAGTCTTATTTAAAACTACAATTTTAAAACTATGATAATATAAATACATATTTATAAATTTGTCCATATATTTTTTATCCCTCCATAGTAAACCAATTTTAAAGTTAACTCTCCAAATTTTTTTATTTTGTTGTTTGCATCATTTTTTATTATTTTAATGAGAAAGAAATACCGCCGAATCTAATGTCACCTAACAGCGCCGTATTAAAAAATCTCGAAATTTGGTGCGTTGTCTGACAACGCGCACGGCACCACACGGAACTCCAATCGGAGAGCGTCCCGCCAAAGGAGTGCCGCGAATCACGTAAGGCCCTGCGGCATCGATAATACTATCGATGCGGGCCACGCAGCGGTCACCCGAGAGAGCCAAAAATCTCAATAACAACGTTCAATTTTACTAAATTATCGAAAACAACGGTAGGCTCGATCTTTTGAGAAAAACACGTGGAAAGTTCTAGAACTATCCAAAGAACGATAGTATAAAAGCTCTCTCGGAGAACCGCCGGGCGCACTCGATCGTGAACTCCATCTGTGACAGTGTGTGATCTCTTATCTCAAAAAATCGAATCTTCGAAAAGAAAAGTCGCTCGCTTTTCCGTTCGTACGGCCGCTTACGAGACGCGAAGTTTTCGATTACGTTCAAGCTAGATTTTCGTCGCTCGCGATTAATCTATCGCTACTTCAATCAAGCCGATTGTTCTGTCGCTCGCGGAATCGCGCCTCTCTGCCGTTGCTCGCGGAAGTGCATCGTTTATTCCATCTCTCGCGGAATAGCGGTTTTGCGCCGTCGCTCGCGGTAACAAGTTTGCTGAAAGGGATCTTTGTACTATTTTTATTGACGAAGACTTGTAGGCTCATTTATTTTACGAAATAAAGACACTGTTAAGCTTATCGATTCTCTCGAGCTATTTCGAACTCGGTTCCCGCAATCCTTCGTCCATTCGCACACAAAACTGGTAGCTGTAGTTGCCGAATAGAGTTCAGCTATTTCTCTCTCAGCTGTACTTTCGGAAATATTTTTACCAAAAATATGTATTCAATATTATATTAAGTAAAGTATTTGCACTTTTTCCCGGTTTAACGTCAAAAATAATTTAGTACTTCTAGAGTCAAGGCCACTTTAGACGATCTATAATTAATGATGAAATAAGGATATAATTCTATTTATAATTTTTATTTAATTTTAATTATTTTGCAATTAATTTATAAATGTACTCACAATTTTTCGGATGTTCTTTAATATATACTTTTTATATATAATTTTGTCCAAAATTCTGTCGTGAATTGTAAATCGTATAAAGTTACCTTGAAACTAACATTCTCAATATATAACTTTTCTTTATTTATGTTCTGTCCTTTATATTCTTCTATATTTTATATCTATCCTTTCTATCTATCTTCTGTTCTATCTACATTCTTTGGAAATATAAAAAATTGTTTTCTTTAATATTATATTAATATTATTATATATAATATATATTATTATATATAATTTTTATATCTAATGTAATATTAAAGAAAATATTTTCTTACATTTCCTCTTGACGGAAGAAACCACCACCTTCTCGCGGTTTCCGTTGAGCAACAACATGTACGTTGTCCATTTATAAAATTGGCTCATATTAATATTTGATTGATTAATACGGTAGAATATTTTATATTATTGAAAAAATAATGCTTTTCTTCTTTTATTTTACTACATATATATATTTATTATTATTAACAAAGTAAAAACTATACTATTAGAATAATTTATCTAAAGCAATATATAATTTAATTTTGTATTTTATGTTTTTCGTGCTAACAATAAGTTATCTTTTTAATCAACAATAGATCTTTTTCAATATTACTAATATGATTTTTTGGGAAAAAGGTGTACACGTTGGCCAAGAGTGGATTTTTATCATTTATATTCTTTCTATTCTTTATTTCTTTAATTAATTTACATCTTTTATATATATAGAATAAATTATAATGTAATTATAAGATTTATTTTATTCGTAATTTTTATGTGTTTACGCGAGATCTAAAAGACGAGCCAAGCCGCGCTAACATATGATTCTCGAGAATCTCGAGAAAGCGTCAGCTATAGCTGACTGAACGACTGAAAGAAAGAAAGAGGTAGCAGATTGTATGTCTGCGCTCGTCTACTGCCCGAAGCTAGCCGAGCGCCGAGCGCACACGTACACGGCTTTTTTCTTGTGTGCGTTATCCCTTCCCACGCTACGGCAACGGGCAGAGTCTCAAAACTGGCATCCCTGTCACAGACTTCAAACTTGGCAGTAACTCCTTAGCTGTACGATGAAGTTCACTTTTTCCATGTTTAGGCAAAGATGAATACGCATTTTTCCATAATGTGAATCCTATTGTCACAAAAGATTTTTTTGCAGTCTGACTTTTTTGATTATTCGGCAGCGTAAATTGTTTTTTGTCAGCTTCTGTACAAATTGAGCAAATTCCTTCTTTATTATCTCTCAAGAATAGCCAGGGGTACAACTTTTGCCAACATCGAAAGGAAACTTGAGACAGAACTTCTAGAAATGAATTTTTAAAATTAAATATATTAATAATGTTGCCAAAAATTTGGAAAGAAGAAAAAATTAAAAAGAGGAAACATACTTTTGTTCTTCTCCTTAGAAATATCCAAAATAGGGCACGATTACGATAACTTTGGCCCCCTATTTGAAAGGTCGTTTCTGAAGACATTTTTGACGAGGAACACGGGAAAAATAGTAAAAAAAATTTCCGACCAATAGTTTTCGAGATATATCACTTTAAAGTATTGGACATGATAATAAAACGTTACAAAACGGACCCAATGACCTTGACCTTAACATATGTTGTGAAGATCACTGTCGCGAGTATCTTCCATGTGTAGCTTAGAATCGTATGTACTACCAATGTCTTGCGTTGTTTACGTTTTTTGAACATAAACAAAAAATTATCATTGCTCTTACTATTAGTAGATGCTTGTATTCAGTTTTTGAAAGTAATCAGTCACATTCATAATCTCACATTATGTGCAACGACATTCATCCTCGTCTTCACCCGAAATTGGCAAATTTTTCTATTTTTTCTTCGTTTCACGACATCATTTCTGTGAATGAAGTCGCACAAGTTTTTCTCGAAAAGATAAAAGTAATTCCATCATCAACATCAACACCACCCACTTGTTGTGGGTTGCCAATGAAAGTCGAAAAAATGTCTGCGTCGAAATTGAAGTGGATATGGCGCTGCTCAGCTAAACAGCGAAAAAAGAAGAAAGGATTGAAATGTTGTCGCAAAATGGTTAATCCGTGTGAAGGAACATTCTTTGAAGGAACTAAGTGTCGAATCGAACTGCGTGAAGTTATTGCGATTGTAATTTGTTTCGTGATAAAAATGACTGTAACTGATGTCACTTTTCACCTCCGTTCATGGCGTTGTCAACAACATGGTGATGAATTGAGTGATTCAACGGTGGTTGATTATTTTTCATGTTGTCGAGAAATTGCGGAAATCATCAGTTCTCATCACATTAAAATGGTTAGTGGCGTAGGAAAAACAGTACAAATCGAAGAAACTTTTTTGACTAAAAGAAAGTACCATCGAGGCCGTCTTACAGAGCAAATGAGTATTGTCGTTCTGGGGTTGTATTGCAAAGAAGACAAAACAGGTGTTTTCATAAAAGTGGATGGAAAAAGCAAACGGGATTTGTGGCCATACATTAAGAAATTTGTCGATCCGAACACATCTACAATATCTACAGACCATGCAAAGCAATACCATGGTGTTGAACAGCTTTTTGGGCCTACATGCACTCATCTCACAACTAATCACAGTGTTGGAGAATTCGTAGCTGCAGGTGATCCTTTAAATACCATTAATGACTTGGAAAACCAGAATAAACTCTTAAAAAAATCAATAGTATCTCGCAAGTCAACTCAATCACTTTATCAGTACATGGCACTGTATTACTACCGTAAAAACATTTTGGAAAAAAAATATCGCTGTGATCTCGGCTCTCAAATAATGCAATTCTTCGAAGACATGGCTATTGTGTATCCTGGTTACGTTGATGGACAAAAAAAAGACGGACTTCTTTTGAAAAATCTTGAGGTTCTCTCGCAAGATAAAGAAGATATTGCTCATCTGTTGCCACCACTGACTCGTCGTCGTGAGACGTCGCTCGAGGAAGAATTTGATTTTGGCAGTGACGACAATTCTGACAATGATTCAAGCTTTTATCCATGAATGTAATTTTTGATTTATTTTTTATTCAATATTTTTTCAAAATATAGACATTTTTTTGTTAAAATTTGTTTAATTTTTTTATTTATTTTAATTTCCTCGCTTCGCATTGTAAAGAATATGCGTGGACGCAGTGGGTTCCGCCCCCCCTACGGGGGGGCTCCACTTCCGAAAGATATAACCTAACCCAAACCTATTTCTGATTTAAAACTAAAATTTGGTTTGGGTTACGTTATATAACCCAAACCAAATTTTCGTTTCGAATTAAACTTTAACTTTAAATATCTCAAAAATTATAAGAGATCGCCGATTAAGTTATAAGGAAAAGTTACTCAGGATCATGATCTTGACAACATATGTCAAGGTCAACATCGTTGGGTCCGTTTTTATAAAGTTTTATTATCATGTCCAATACTTTAAAATGATATAACTCGATAACTATTGGTCGGAAATTTTTTTTACTATTTTTCCCGTGTTCCTCGTCAAAAATGTCTTCAGAAACGACCTTTCAAATAGGGGGCCAAAGTTATCGTAATCAGCCCCAAAATAGGACTAACACTTCTGGCATTGGCCAAAGTTGACTCCTTAGAATTTGAGGTTAATTTAAAAGTCGCAGGAGTAGTGGGCACATTATTGAAAGCGTCCAAACTAAATGGTATCGCTAGTAATGGTTGCACCTTGAGGCCTTTTTTTGTAACGGAGGGGAAATGCCTTTACGCATACCCCGCCTCGATGGGGTTCGAGACGGGGTTATATGGGACTCACCCCTGGCTTAAACAAACAATCAGGGGACTACCCACTAAAATCCCTCCGGGTGGTCTACACTTGGGCGTTTGAGAAGGCCTCTCCGGAATCTGGCATTTGCACTACTTCGGAGAAGCCTTCCGCCTCCGGGCCTTCCCTGCTGGGGGGGGGGGAGTCTAATTACCCTCCAGTGTCCCTGTTGGTATAGGGACTTCCGCTCGTATTGGGGAGAGGGGGATCACCACCCCTCTCACCCACTTCCCGCGGTTGACGTTGCGGGAAAGGCGTGGTCGGGCCCAGGTACCCCACCTGGGTACCCGACTACCGGGCCCGGTTCGAGGTGGGGCGCTCGCGACGAACTAGCGAGCACCCCCCGATCTGCTCGGGCCCTGCGCTGGCGCAGGAGATGTTTGGGGCCGGATAAGACTAGCCCCCGGCCCCCTCCCCCGCGCCCCCCTTGCTGAGGGGGGTTTCGAGGGGCATTGGGAATAGTTCCCGCCCCCGTCGGCCCCCCCCCCGGGGGTGCCTCTGGGCACGTTGAGTCGCGCCACTGCGGCCGTCGGGCGCACGGGATCGGCGGGTCCGACCAGGAGGTCCTCCCCGCCCCCCGCCCGCGCCCTCTACTACCACCTCCTTCACCTTGAGACCTGGTTGCATGTTTTTCTTCAAAAGGTACTTATCCATACTCTCACTAACACCAATGCTTCGCTTTAAGATACAATTTCATGTGCAAACCTGTGTTGCCAGAAACGGGTCCCGGCTCACACGCACACAATCAGAGAAACCTATACATGTACTGCGCAGAGCGTTCTGCGATGACAATGTGCGCATCAAATTCAATTATTAATATTAAACGAAATTAATGTTAACACTTAATTGCACATGTATATGTCCTCTGGAAATCCAAAGGACATCCAATATAATAGACAGGGCAGATATCCTACAGACATCCAGGGGTTATCCAGTGGACATTTATAGGACATTAATATTTATTATAATATTTAAGATTTTATATTAAATAGCCTACATAACTAAAAGTAATCATGTATGCATATTAAATTTTCATAAAATATATTTATAATAATATCTTAAAACATTCTACAAATGTCCTGAACCATCCTGGACATATTCAGGATGATCCTGAGGATATTTTGTGCTGTCTGGGAAATAATTTACATGTTTAAGAAATTGATAATGATTAAATAATTTAATTCATAAATGTTAAAATTTTATTTATATATATACTAGACTTTATTTTACATCTTAAATAAACAATAAATGGATAATTTTAACTTTTTCGGACATTTATTTGTTCGATTTCTGAACAATAAGTTCAATATCTGAATCCCCTGTATTAGGATTGTATTAGACAAATTAAACTGACAAAAATAGTTATTATACTTTTAATCTTACTAGCCGCTCTTTGCAAGCTTTATATAATCATTGAGAGGGAGAGAGAGAGAGAGAGGGGGGAGGGAGGGAGGGAGGGAGAGAGGGAGGGAGAGGGGAGGGAGAGAGAGAGAGAGAGATTTGATTGATTGATTGATCTTTATTAGCTTTCTCAGCTATTTGTAATACAAATATAGTTTACATTAATTACAATATACGTCCTTAACATTCGCTTAAACGGCACAATTCTTTCATTCCGCTTTATTTCAGCTGGCAAGGCGTTATACATTTTCACTCCTTCGTAAAACATACTCTTTTGCGCACTCCTTGTTCTGCGATATTTTATTGCAATATCCCCAGCTTGTCGTGTTTGCCTTTCACTCTCATTTCCCACAATTTCTAATCTATTTCTAATTGCTCCGGTAACATGTTCCTTAAAATCTTAAAAATAAATATACACACATTATAATATAGCCTCTGTTTTATGGACATAAACTGCAGCGCTTGCAGCATACGCTCCACTTTGGTATGTCTATCATATTGCAATATGATCCTCATGGCCCGGTTTTGTGCTTTTTGCAATTTACTCAGCTGTGTTTCTCCCATATCAATTAACAGCGTCGCACAATACTCAAAGTGAGGTGCTATAATTGTCTTATATACAATACATCTAGTGTATGCCGAAATATAATTACCTATTCTATTCAAAAAACTCGTTTTTTCCCCTATTTTCTTTAGCATATAATCACAGTGGTCCTTAAATTGTAGTCTATCATCAATAATTATGCCTAGGTATTTCATTATTTCCACACGTTCAATCTCAGTTCCATCCAAACATTTCAATGTTATATTACCTCGCAGTTCTTTTCTTATACTTCTAACAATCATATATTTTGTTTTTCCTGCATTCATTTTTAACTTATTTATATTCATCCATTCTTCTACTATAGTAAATGCCATATTCATTTTGCTCTCTAATTCCGCGCTGCTTTCTCCAGTTACATATATTAACGTATCATCTGCAAACATTTTTATACTACATCCTTCTGGACAGATTTTTATTATATCATTTATATATACTATAAATAACAAAGGTCCTAATACAGATCCTTGCGATACTCCATATTCTGTGGTCATCAATTTAGACCATTTATTATTAAATTGAACCTGCTGTGTTCTATCCTTTAAATATGATCTTAACCATTCTATAACCATTTCCCTAATTCCATATTGATATAATTTCTCTAATAATCTTTCTTTATCTATTGTTTCAAAGGCTCGCTTAAGATCCATGAAAATTACCCCTACCATTTTTGCCTCACTATCAATTTCCATTCATCAATGACTGTTTGAATCGCTGTTTCACACGAATACTATTTTCTAAAGCCCGACTGATGTTCTGTTATAATACAATTATCTTCCAAATACGTTTCAATTTGCTTTTTAACTACTAATTCTAACACTTTTTCAAATATTGGTAACATATTTATAGGCCTAAATTCACTTGCTTTTCTAGCTTTCTCTACTTTTGGAATCGGTATTATTGTAGACGTTTTCCAACCTTTTGGACAGCAACCTTCCTTCAAAGAATTATTTATTATATCAACAAATTCCTCTTTTATTACGCAAAATACTGCCTTTAATATATCGCTAGTTATTCCCTCCTCTGTACCTTTCTTTTTCGGTAGTCCCATAACAATTTCCTGTAAATGCTCTATACTAATTATTTCAAAATTTTCCATAATTCCCTCGTTTTCAATAACATAAATAATTCTTTTACATGCATTCTCAGTTTTACTCCCATTTATAGATTTTACTATACTATTAATACTTTGTATATAATATAAATTAAATTTATCTGCTATATTGCATCCTTCAGTGCTGTCTAATATTTCAAAATCTATATTCTCTACTTCCCTCTTACCTCCTGGTTCGCCTCTAATTATTTCTTTTAGTGTTTTCCACATAGATGTAGGATTTCCTTTATTAAGATCTATCATATTCTCATAATATTCTTTCTTCTTTGTCTTAATTAATTTAACTACTGTATTTCTTTCAATTTTAAATTGCAACCAATTTTGTTCCGTGTCAGCATACAATGCCTTCCTATATGCCACATCCCTTTTAGCCGCTGCTTCTCTTATTTCATCCGAAAACCACTTTTTCCCTTCCCATATTCTCGGAATTCTAAAATTTTTTCTAGGTGCTGTAGCGTCCAACGCATTTACTATACTATCAACAAATTTCTTCGCTCTCACACTGATATCCATATCTTGGTTTTTCTCTAATTTATTTTCCACTAATTTAATAAATTCATCTATATTAAACTCTCTATAATTCCTAACACTAAGTTCTCTGTATTTATTATCAAATTTATTCGCATTCAGTTCAACTTTTAGCCACGCATGGTCCGTTATTTTAGGTTCATGCATTACCTGCATTTCTATTTTATTATTAGCGAAAATTAAATCTATAATTGTTTTATTATCTTTCGTAATTCTCGTCGGTTTATTTACATATTGTTTCATGCCTAAGCTCAACATCGTCGTTTGTAACTTCCTTATATAAAACGAATCTAACATAATATCTATATTAAAGTCTCCTATTACCATACATTCTCCCCGTATTATTAACTCTTCTATTCTCCAGAAATCTTACGAAATCACAATGCGATGCACTCGGTGAATGATATATTACCATTATTATCCCTCTATACAATTTTTCTTTCACCTCAATCGCAGCACACCAACAATTCGATTTTAATTTTTTCACTAATACTATTTCATATTTAACATCATCCCTTATATATAAAAACCCCTCCTGTATTTCTATTTTCAGCATCGCATCTAATTATACTATAACCTGGTACGTTCACTCCACTGTCTTCAATTTCAGCAGTCAATCTTGTCTCTGATAACGCTATGAATGCCGGATTTATTTTCTTCATAATCAGATGCTGTATCTCATCTTTATGCGTCATCAAACTTTGCGCGTTTGTATACAATATTATTTCCGCTTCCTTCTGTAGTTGCTATTTCGCATCTCCCCAGCCGGCTCTCCTCTTCTCCTCTTGTATCGCCCTTTTAAATGTTGGACATTCTGGGCTAAGGGCGTCGTGTTCATTACTTATCTTCAGGTTGTATGTTCGAATTTTAAACATACAATTTACACATTTTTTCTTTGTTGCCGTACATTCAATCGCTTTATGATTTCCCGTACATTTGTGGCATGTTTCATCTCGCGTACAATTTTTTGCTATATGATAGTATCCCCAGCATTTAAAGCATCTTTTAACATTAATGTGATTGAATATAGGACATTTTCTCCATCCTACATTTAGTTTCTCTTTTTTCAACATCAATTCATGCGTTTCTTCATCTACTTCAATTATTATCGAACCTTCTTCTTTTTCTCTTCTTCTAAGTTGATTATTATCATTTCTTTTTTCTTTAACTATTTTCTTCACTATTCGCATTTGGAATCCATCATTTATTGCATCAATTCTATTCTGCTTCTTGATTGTAGTTATTAAGTCATCATCATCCAATCTCATTTCTTCTTCGCTGACATTGATAATTTTTATTTTGTGCTTCATCTGCGGTGATTCCGTAACTTTGAAATTTTCTCCTAGTTTGTCCTGCACTGTGGCTTTCAATGTTTTCATTTCTTCTCCAGTTTCACAACCCATGATCACTGTCCCCTTGCTTCCTTTTTTTAGCTTCGTTATTCCCATCGCCATGTTTTTGATATCTACCTTTTCTTTTATCAATTTTTTTGTAACTTCACTCTCTTGTTGAATCTTGGGTTTGATAATTATAACATTCTCTTTTTTTTTCTCTTTAACCGCTTCACTATAGCTCCTTTGTATTCCTCCTGTTGATCCACATACTTCTCCCTGTATCATTCTTTTCAACTCTTCTAGCAGTTCCTGCTTAACATTTCCCAATTCTTCTCGAACTATTTCCTTGACCATCATTTTAATTTCCTTCTTACATGCTGTTTCATCTTTTATTTCTTTTACAATTTTTACCAGCCAATCTATTTTTACGTCAATAGTCGATGATCCACTCGCTCCTGATATTCTATTTCCACTACTTGGCGTCGTAAACGAACCTGTAGATCCTGTAGATCCTAGCCTGTCCCTAGCCTGTCCATGCCCCGGCCACTGCCGATGCCTTCTTCATATCTGCTTCACTTTCAATTGTAAATCTGTCAAATGGGCCAGAACACGGTACCGATTCTTGATTTTTATCGTAAATCCTATGCTTGCTTACACATCCTGGATGGTAAAACAGCTTAATACAATTCACCTGATAGCAAGACTTGCATCCTGATTGTTTATTGTCTTTTTACATGCCGAACATCGATATTCAGCATATTCATCATCCATGCCGATAATTATCGGCCGAAACCGCTAATATCAGCGTAAGCGATCAGTCACCTCTGTTCCACTGTCACACGTCAGCACTTTTGTGTCCACCTTTAATGTCTACCTGTCGTGTGAGACTTTGGTGTCCCAGACAGGAAATTCACTTCTCACGCCCACAAATTAGCATATCCCGGCTAGATAACACTCATGGCTAATGCCAGAGAGAGAGAGAGAGAAGGAGGGAGAGGGAGGGAGAGAGAGAGAGAGAGAGAGGGAGAGAGGGAGAGAGGGAGAGAGGGGAGAGAGAGAGAGAGAGAGAGAGAGGGAGAGAGAGAGAGAGAGAGAGAGAGAGAGAGAGAGAGAGAGAGAGAGGGAGAGAGGGAGAGAGGGAGAGAGGGGAGAGAGAGAGAGAGAGAGACAGAGAGAGAGACAGAGACAGAGACAGAGAGACAGAGAGACAGAGAGAGTAATATTACGTAAACATGTGAATGGAACTTAAGGACAGTTTTAAAAGTTAGGTATATAAATGAGAAAAAAAATTTTTTTCGATGTATATGATTAATATATATTTTAATTTATATATATATACATATATAAAAATAATTTTATGAGTATATGTGTGTGTGTGTTTGTGTGTTAATATGTGTGTTACAAAAATTAAATACTTTTATTAATTAACATTTTAAGTAGAATAATGGTTAATATTTATTCCCCCTCTATTCCCGCCTCGTCTTCCTCTTCCTCGTCCTCCTCTTCCTCTTCTTCTTCTGCCATCACGCATCCCGCGTCCTCTCCATCCTCCCCGTCCTCTTAGCGCCAATTGCACCGTCCTATTGAGCAACGCGCTAAGTTCTTCTTTCTGAAACATAAAAAATAAATATATTATAATAAAAAATAAATATAAGAAACACATAACAAACGTTAATGGACATGTATATGTAAATATGTACATGTAAAATATTTTATCTTTAATTTAATATGCTGCTAGCAGAAAAATAATTTATTTTTGATATAAAATATGTAACACTTACACTTAATGTTATTATTGCCGTCGCCTCACCGACCGACGCCGGTATTCCCGCTGATGCTGGTGTCGTCGTCGTGACCGATGCCGGTGCCGTCATCGTGGCCGACGTCGATGCCGTCGCTATCACCGATGCCGATGCCGTCGTCGTGACCGATGCCGGTGCCGTCGTCGTGGTCGATATCGGTGCCGTCGCCGCCGGTGTCCCAGACATTGTTTCCTATAAAAAAAATTGCAAAAAATCATGTACTATATATAAATAACACAAACAAAACATGGATAATGCTAGTCAGTTAACGAAAGAGAGATAAAAAAGCAAACGCGATGTGTTGTTAAAGTTTCCATGTTCGAGACACTATTCGCCGTAAAGAAAAGGCCAAATAAAGAAAATAAGTCTCATCGAGGCTCGTTCACTCGCTCGAAAGATAAGGAAATATGGAATAAGACAAGAAACAAATAGTGCACATAATGCAATGTATAAGCAAAATATACTGCTTTTAGAAGTTTCCGATTTCGACATAATTTTCTTATATTGATAAAAGATTAAGACGAATAATCAAATTCCTTGAGTAAATCTGAATAAGGCTTATTATTATCGAAAAGTAAATTAACAAAATAGAAATCTCATTCGTTCTCATTTCATCTCACTCGCTTTCTTTAATGAGCCATTGATAATATTTAAATAAAAACTGTACGTGTACATTATCAAACTATTATAAAAATAATCCTCGAGCCGAAAATCGTAAGGCAATCGCCCTTTTATAATGTAAAACATTGAATCCTTAGTATTTTGATATTACGCGGTTCGATGTGCTTATCTCATCAAACATCACTATTTCGCCGATATTGAATAAAAAATGTTACGTGGTGAAGTTACACTTTATTACATACGCGAATAGTTTTAATATATTAGAACATTATAAAATATACTTTCTAATATATACTGTACTTACCATTGCAATAATTCTTCACAATAATCCTTTTCAACACCCAACTGTTTCGATTGCACGTTGCACGTTCTTCGACGCACACTCGCCGTTCGCCGACTCACGTGAACTGAAAGACCCGTGGTTACGCTACGCCGCATGGTTCCCGATATTCTCAATACGCACACGTATTGGTTCAATACAAGCCCTGCCGAAAATGGTCGATTAAAACGGATTTTAAAAAATGTAATCCGAATCGATCAGGATTTCTGCACCGAAAATGCGGTATTAAAACCGATTGAAAATAGTCAAATCGAATTTAGTACGCTTCAGACGAGATTAATGTTGGATGATATATCTCCACCTCAATCCGAAATTATACGATTTCATAAAGTTATAATTAAACCTGTTTTAATGCAATTGAATCGGAATTTACCATAGTTAATCCATAGGTAAAAATAATCCCTTTTAATAAAAAATTTTATCATTTCGCAGATGAAAAGTAAATTGATTTTATGTAGTGTGAAGTCGGATTTGCTGTTATCATGAGTCACAATCAATTATTGAATCGGTGTTTCTATAATTGAAACGGACTCACAATCAGTTATTAAAAACAAATATACGATTTCTCCGCAGAGGGTCCGCCTTATATCCCCGCTTGACCGCTTTCTACTTCCAGATTGGCTCGCTCGACCTTCGCCGCGTAGCGGCGCCGCCCGAACTACGCGCGGACGCACGAGCGCGTGGGCCGCCAAGTTGCGGGTCGCACTATTGTATCGCGGATTGTGCTTAATGTGACGACCTACGGCAGCCACAATATCCATTCGATTATTCGTGTTTATTTGGATTGACAACAATATGGATTAGAAAGTAATGATTTTAGATTGGAAATAATCCGCGAAAGCGATATTAAAACCGATTATAGTTCGTTCGGAATTAAAATCGATTACTTTTTAATCCGGGCGCGGATTGAACCGATTAAAACCGATTAAAACGGATTATGTTTTAATCGGTTTTAATCGACCATTTTTGGCTGGGAGCGTAAGCGATAGATCGCGAACGATAAGCCGGCCATAACACAAACACGGCATTATCTCAAAAATTTTTTGTCGTTCTTAATTTCACATTTAAAAAAATTTGGTGAAAATAATTGTATATAAATAGTATTTAAATATAAACAAAAGTAATATTTTTCATAAAACGTGACACACATGCATATATATATGCATAAAATCCAATTTATATTCAAAAATTATATCGCACTTATTTTAAACTTTACACTTATCTTATTGTTAAACCCCATTTTTTTGTAGACAAATTAGAAACAAATTTTCTGTAACAAACATGTGTTAATTTACTTAATTCAGGATATTTAGTTATCCATTCTATACAATGTATATGTACGATGTATATAAATTAAATGTTTATATAATATATGTTTGTAAATATATCATAAATATATCATAAATAAAAATTGCACATATGCACGCACGCGCACATACACAGTGTAAAATATATAAGTAGTGTAGTAAGGCCGGTTCTAACCCAGGTCCTCTGAGGGGGGATGAGGGGCGAGGGGAAACGGGCGCGGGGGGTATGACGTCACGCTGGGGAATCGCGTCCTAACCGATGGGCGAGGGGTCCGCGGAGAGGGGGAAGGGGACTGCGTCCTAACCGGTAGGCGAGGGGTCCGCGGAGAGGGGGGAGGGGGACCGCGGCCGAACCGATAGGCGAGAGACCCGCTAACCTAACCGGTAGGCGAGGAGTCCGCGGAGAGAAGAAGGGGGACCCGCGGCGAAACCGATAGTTGAGGGATTCGCGGGGAAGAAGGGGATCGCGGCGAAACCGATAGGCGAGGGACCCGCGAGGAAGAGGGAACGCGAAGGTACGATGTCGCGAGGAGGCGTGGGAGAAGGATAGCGCGAGGCGTCCATATGAGCGTAAGACAAGGATAGCGTTTGCATGCACGTTGGAGAGAGATGGCGCGAGGCATGCACTTGGGAGAGAGATGGCGCGAGGCATGCACTTGGGAGAGAGATAGCGCGAAGCATGCACTTGGGAGAGAGAGAGATAGCGCGAAGCATGCACGTGGATGATACGGCGTTCGCAAGGCGGTGTGAGAGAGATAGCGCGAGGCATGCACGCGTGTAGGAGAAGGATAGCGCGAGCAAGGAAGGGAAGCGAAAGAAATATATAATCATTTTTTCATTTTAACATTTATTTATGTTAAAATACATCACCTCGTCTCAAGGTTTCAGACAAAAGTTCATCCACAGCATACGCTAATAGTTCACAATCTATGACAGATGCTTTATCATAGACGTCGCGCAAGATTTTAATAGCATCATCTTTTTCGGCACCAAACATATTACTTTGCAAATTAACGACAAGTCGATCGAAACTCTCATTTACGGCTTTTATATTCTCACACAGTTTCAAATATTCATGATTAACACAATGTTCGAGTTCGAATAAAAAAAATATAGTTGACGGTTTCATGTACAAGCAAGAATCGCGTAACGTAAGTTTCATAATACTCGCATTGTGTATTTTAACAATCTCAATTGATAAATCGTAAATCCATATTGGTGCATGATTAGGCGTTTGTACAAGCTGTTCAACGTCCGCTCGTTTCAGCATTAGCGATTCCCATGTGTCAATAGATAATACGATTTGATTGCCTCGGTTATCGCCGAGATGTAATTCCACGTAAGATGTTACTCCAACGCTGATTCCAATATCCAAGTATTTATAAGCAGTGCGCGTCAAAGCAAATCTGCGTACCAAAATTCGTGGTATACAACGAGATTTACCGCATCTGAAAAATACAATTAAATATGAAATAGCATGGAAAAAACATATATGAAAAAATATATGTATATATATATATATATATGAAACATTTATGATACTTACAAATCATGTGGTTTCTTGTACAGCTTAATTTTATCTCGTGGTTTCTTGCACGGCTTAATTTCATCTCGTGGAACGTAATAATTCGTTTGCAACCGTTGCTGCTACTTCCTTCAGGAGAGTACATTTTGTCTCTCGCTTATGAGAAGTGGACCGTTGGTACTAGCAGTTGACGCGGCACTGATCGTATAAAAATTAACCGAGTATACGTGACGCTTATTTTTCAAAAGTATGACGTGGTGGGAGATTAATACTTTGAAAATTTAGGAGAAGGGAAACGGCCTGTATACCACTCTTGCCCTTTCATCTACTTTACGCACCTTCAGCTTTCTCGACGCGATATTTTTTCAATTTTTCCATTCAAGCGCCGATGTACGGCTGCTTCGCGATGACATCACCCCCAGGTGTGCGATTTAGCTGAATGCACAAAAATGCAATTATAAATTTTTCAAGCGCTAATGTGTGGCTGCTTCGCGATGATATCATCCTCAGATATCAGAATCCAAACGCGCGTGTCAAAACATGACAAAATCGTGAAATATGAAAATAATTATCAAGGTTAAATTGTAATAATATACAAGTAATTTAAAACTTTTTTGATGCATCTGGGCTGAGATGACATCATCATCAGGTGTGAGATTTAGCCGAATGCACAAAAAATGCAATGTAATATAAAATTTTCAAGCGTCGATGTGCGGCTGCTTCGCGATGACATCACCTGTCGTAACCCGACCGATTTCTTAATATTAAAAGATAAAACAAGTAAAGTAGAACAGAAAAGATTGAGAAAGAGCTGACTAAAGCAAAGCATTAGAATCAGGGAAAGAGCTCAAGGAAAAGTAATTAAGAAAGAATAAAAGTAATAAAAGATTATTAATAAAATAAAGTAAAGATACGTGACTAAAGAGAAGGAAGTCACGGTCAAGTTCTCGGAAGCTGAGTAAGCAGTTGACGAGCGGAGCACGAGACATGCTCCGGTCAGGGACACCACACTCCCCCCTAATCAACGACCTAATTAATTAATATATATTGAGCGCGAGATGCACCGACGCTAGCTCAGTAACATAGCTCAGTAACATAGCTCAGTAACATCGCTCGTTACTCGCTCGCATATATCAATAGTATCGAAGTACCGTACGTATCGCGCCCGACTATTATAATCGCGACTAAGTGATAGTGTACAAGAATCTGTGAAATATATCAATTTATACCTAACGTTCGGGAGTGTCTTATTTCGAGCGTGGATCCTAATCCTTTGGGCGTATAAATCCCAAAAGACCTCTTCCTTAGCGGCTAGAGGCACAACACACCCTAGATATCAGAATTCAAACGCGCGTGTCAAAACATGACAAAATCGTAAAATATATAGATAATCCTCATGGTTAAATTGCACTAACATACTTGGACAGCAGCATGTAATTTGAAACTTTTGCGATGCACCTGGGATTTGACATCATCTCTAGACGACAAAAATGCAATAATCGACATTAGTTAAAATGTACGTGACAAACCGCGAAATAAAGATTTAGTTGATACACATGATGGAAAGAGACATCAAGATAGAATATAAAATCATGGTAAAGAGGCACACCCTGTCAGTATTTTCGCCAAGAGTTCCGAGACAAGAGCTACTAATAAGCGCATCTTGTTAGCAAAATTTTTGGCATAAAACTGGAAATATGGCGGAAAACAGTGCCGAACGAAATCTGCGCGAGCAATCTGCAAGGGTAAATTCGATAGAGGAGTACGTTGCATGGGAGCAACGATGCGACGAATATATTGAATTGTTGGAAGAGCAAAGTCGAATCAAACGTCCACGATTATCGATCGGGATTCTACAATCGCTGATTGCCCGAATCGCACGACTCGAGGGATTGAAGAACTCATTACGCAGACGTTTTGTACACGCGGGTGCAGGATGCAGCACGCGACAACACGGATTGATTTGGCGGGAGATCGATACGGCGTTCGAGAGCCGCATATTGACTGGTGCGGTTATAAATCATAATCACATCGAGCCTCGTCAATTTTTCGAGGATGCCAAAGACATTGTGCTCGAACACGTGCAAAATGTGATGAAAAAACACTTTAATGTGAAAGTTAATACAGTGTTCAATGGTGAATTTGTGACGTGTGATAAACGCGCAAATAAAAGTATCAATACGAGAAGCTATGAACTCTTTCGCACATCCGATTTACGCGAATGGTACGAGCGGCGCGTTGTCGAGCCCACTCTAGCTTCGCTCGAAGAATTTCAGGAACGTGATAGTGGGTGGGCATTATCGGGAATACTCGATTTAATCGTAAATATAAATAAATATAATCCTTTGCGCGCGGGATGTCATATAAAATTACCGCGGGCGATAATAATGAAGAGAGCGGTGATCAATGTGCAATCTAATGACAATGCGTGTTTCGCGTGGTCTGTGGTTGCCGCTCTACATCCAGCTAAATTGAAAGTGGATCGGGAATCTTCGTATCCTCATAATACGACAGTGCTGAATTTCCAGGACATTGAGTTTCCAGTGACTGTGAATCAAATTAAAAAATTCGAACTTGCCAACGATATCTCAATCAATGTATATAGTATCGAGGAAAAGAGCATTGTCCCGATACGTCTGAGTGAGCTGAAAAGAGACAAACACGTCAACCTGTTGTACATTGAAGACAATAACGTTGGACATTTCGCGTGGATCAAGAATCTATCCCGCCTCGTAAGCTCGCAATTGAGCAAAAAAGAACACAAGAAATATATCTGCGATCGGTACGTATATATTTAATAAAATACATTGCAGAAATAAATGAACAAAAAATAAAAAATTATTTCTTTTACAGATGTTTGCACTACTCTAGCTCGAACGACAAATTACAGTCACATATGGTGGACTGTCGAGAGATGAACGAGTGCGCTATCCGATTACCGAGCGATAAGGACAAGTGGCTCACGTTCAACAATTATAATCGGAAAGAGCGGCTTCCTTTCGTCGTGTACGCTGACTTGGAGTGCGTTTTGGAGAAGACGGAGGAAGAGAGAAATTACCAGCATCACAAAATATTTAGCATAGCATATTATGTACATTGTTCGTACGACGAATCGTTATCCGCGTATCATTCCCATCGCGGTATCGATTGCATGTCATGGTTCGTCGAAGAACTAAAAAATTTAGCGCAACGTGTAAAAAGTATTTTATCAGCTAATGTCCCCATGGTAAATTTAACATCCGATGAATGGAAAAAATTTCATAGCGCGACACAATGTCATATTTGCGAGAAACCATTCGTACAAGACGATACACTCGAACTATTTCCTTGACCATCATTTTAATTTCCTTCTTACATGCTGTTTCATCTTTTATTTCTTTTACAATTTTTACCAGCCAATCTATTTTTACATCAATAGTCGATGATCCATTCGCTCCTGATATTCTATTTCCACTACTTGGCATCGTAAACGAACCTGTAGATCCTGTAAATCCTAACCTGTCCCTGCCGCTCCCGGCCATTGCCGATGCCTTCTTCATATCTGCTTCACTTTCAATTGTAAATCTGTCAAATGGGCCAGAGCACGGTACCAATTCTTGACTTTTATCGTAAATCCTATGCTTGCTTACACATCCTGGATGGTAAAACAGCTTAATACGATTCACCTGATAGCAAGACTTGCATGTCACCACCTGATTTTTTATTGTCTTTTTACATGCCGAGCATCGATATTCGGCATATTCATCGTCCATGCCGATAATTATCGGCCGAAACCGCTAATATCAGCGTAAGCGATCAGTCACATCTGTTCCACTGTCACACGTCAGCACTTTTGTGTCCACCTTTAATGTCTACCTGTCGTGTGAGACTTTGATGTCCCAGACAGGAAATGCACTTCTCACGCCTACAAATCAGCATATCCCGACTAGATAACACTTATGGCTAATGCCGGTCTATTCCGCTATGACTTGAATAACTTTCTATCACTTCCCGTAACTATTTAACCGTTTAAAAGTTATTACTTTACGCGGAGCGATGTTTGACACGTCTCCTCCACTGCAGAGAGAGAGGGAGAGGGAGAGGGAGAGGGAGAGGGAGGGAGGGAGGGTGGGAAAGAGGGGGGGAGGGAGGGTGGGAGGGAGGGAGGGGGAGAGAAAGCTCTGTTACACGGCACCCTTAGGCCAATATTACATTTGTCGCACGACAAACTTTTTAAGCACATTGATTAGCTAATTTCTAGAGACTCAAGAAATTTTCTATTTTACAGCCAATCAGTATTCTTAAAAAGTTTGTCGTACGACAAATGTAATATTACCTTTAATCGGGTTTAATAACGTCCGTACCCAGATAGCCAAGTCTGTTTAAACTGATTTTGCCAAACGTCTGCTACAAATTTTTGTCAGCAGAAAGATTCCAGATTGTATATAAAGTCTGTTATATCAGATAATAATAGCAGAATGTCAGCAGAAATGTTACAAAACTTGCTGACATAATTTGATAGCAGCTCAGTAGCACAAATCAAGCAGAATTTGCATAGAATTATTATAGCAGATTGCCAGCAGAAACCGAGCAGAATCTGCACAACGCAATTTGATGTCAAATTGGTAGTAGAAATCGAGCAGGATCTGCGCGCGCGCAATCTGACGGCAGATTGATAGCAGAAATCGAGCAGATCTGCTAACATGACTTGACGTCAGATTGTCGGCAGAAACCGAGCAAGATCTGCGTGCGCGCAATCTGATGACAAATTGGCAATAGAAACCAAACACAATCTGCAGCTTTTAGCATTCATATAATTTATTGAAATAGTATAGTTTATTCGCTTACAGCTATGCAGCGCACTATTCACTTTCTATATCCGTATTCAAATTCTTGTCACAAGCGTATATAATGCCTGCAAAATGCCGGCTAATAACATCGTAATTATTTCTATCAGTTTAATTTCTGATACGACTACCGTACCGGGGAATTCAGATATTGAACTGATTTTTGGAAAATTAGACAGATAAATGTACGAATTTCACTTATTCGGAAAGAATTTGTCCGAATAAGTGAAAATTGTTCGTTATTATATCTACTTCAGATATAAAATAGAAATTAACTTCCATATAAATAAAATTTTTTAATTTTGATTTAATTTTATAAATTAAATTATTCAAATTTTCCTATATATTGTTACGTCCTGGTGACTCCACGATTCCTTCCTTCCACGAAGTTGCGGCAATGACAATCGATCGGTGATAGAAATGAGTCGTTCGGTAAATAGAGCATCTTGCGTCACACATTCCTTAAACATTTAGTCACTTATCAATATCTATATCTACGAGTAACCATGAGAAAGACGCGACGAAACCGCGCCGGTCGCCGAAAAATAAATAAAAACCAGTAGATACCCTCGCAGTAGCATTCTCAAACGCTGATAACGAAAAGATAATAAAATTCTCACAAAATATCCGATGAATACAACTAAATCAATAATGACGAAACTTCTGTGACGTCACATTTGGACTTTGTCTAAATCAAATCACGGGCGTAAGGGAAACCTAGAGCTCAAGGGACTCTGAACTGATCACCAATCGACGATCGTCATGAGTGAAAATTTGAAAAGTAGGAGAAACACCCCGCCTAATGAGGACACCGGCACGATTTTTAATTCGTTAAAGTTTTGGAAGATTCCCACTCTTAGAAATTAGAATACACCCCGAAAAGAGAGATATAAAAAGAGGACTCGAAGGGACATACGATCACTCACTCACTCACTTACTCACTTACTTACTCTCTTACTTACGCACTTATTCTCCAGTCTTCAGCTTCACGCAGTCTTACTCTGTGCTTTTGCACCGTAATTCGCGAGATAGGCACTTGTGCCACCAGTGTCCTCGCTTGGCATCATCTCCAGAGCAACCACGAATCGAACATCGGGTTGCCGACATGAGACACAGAGCGAAACACCGTCCAAAAATTCGCCACCCCTCCACCTCTAAATTACTATTGAAAAAAGTAAGTTTAATTGAATAATTTTTCTTTTCCTCTTTTTTGTCTTGTTTCTTATTTAAATCAAAACTTTCCGAAGAATGTTTCATTCTTTTAAATCATCAACCCGTTTCGGTAATAAATCTTAGAAAATTTTAAATCCTGATCTTAATCTAACACATATGCGAGCAACCAATTTTATATTTCTGACCGTTCTTAACATATACACTTATTTACTTATACATATTGATTTTGATTTTATGTTTTTATCCTTTAATCAAATATATTTTTATGTTGTATTAACCAGTCAGAATCTAAATTTAACAGTAAAATCATTCCATTCTATTTCTGACTGATGTCCTCCGTATTAATGTAACACCCGCGAACTAAAACACACATACACATGTACACTCACCGAGAAATTATAATCAACAATATTTTATTTTAATTTTTTATATAATCATGTACATCCATCATTTACTTTAAAATAAATAAATTTATATTTTGTTAATCCAAAAATCAAAATAACTCTTTATTAAACCCCCCACTCATTCCTCTAGTCGAAAGATCGCACTTGGTCCCATCCCGCGTAAAAGAGATTAAATTCTCTTACTAAAAAGGGACCACCGAACGAACGTCTGAATAACCAGCGTAACAGCGACTCAGTCGTTTACCTGCTTTTCAGACCTGTCAGTTCGTTCGACCCGATTCCAAACGCCACGAGACGTTTAATTTCGGGAAAATTAAAGATAGTTGTTGCGCCCTTCCGTCGACTCATTCTTCCTCGAGTCTGGACGTAACAATATATTACATTAATATATGTTATTAATATTATATATTTATATATTATTAATACAAACGTCAGAAAATGACGTCCCATGAATGTGACATATCGACTATTGACGTCATTTTTTAATCTTATGAGACCTAACTTTAGGACGTCTAATTGGTCATTTTGTGATCAAACCGTCATTTTGATACTTGGGATTGAGACTGTTTAAATGTTTTAATCCATTTAAATGTACCATTTTACATAAATGTCTCGAAACTGTTCGATTTCTGCTGTCAATCTGCCGTCAGATTGCGCGCACACTCTGCGTGATTTCTGCTGCCAATCTGCTCACATTGCCTGTTAGCAGGTTTTGTCAACAAAACACGAGCTTAATGCGGACACAGATGACTATGGTTTTGGTATGGGATTCTGCTTAAAATTACGGTAAACCTTCGGAAACCCCACCTATATGAAATAATGGGTAAGAATACCCAATTCTTATGTATTTTTGCCTCCTGAACACGAATATTAAATTTAAAAATGGCGGTCAGACTCGCAAATCGAAGAAAAACGCAAAAATCCAACCAAACTTCCGGAAGATATAACCTAACCCAAACCTATATCCCAAGGATAAATTATTACTAATAAAAAAGCATCCCTCGGATATGGGTTGGATTTTCGCGTTTGGTTGGATTTTTGCGTTTCTCTTCGATTTGCGAGTACAACGGCCATTTTTAAGTTTTATATTCGTGTTCAGGAGGCAAAAATACATAAGAATTGAGTATTCTTACCCATTATTTCATATAGGTGGGTTTACCGTAGGTGTACCAAATTTGCTGTCAATCTGCGCGCATACTGCTAACATTTTGCTATAGTTATAAAACTGGCCAATCACAGCTATTCCTCTGAAGAATGAAATGACTGTGATTGGCCAGCCTTAGAACTACGGATGTTATTAAGCCCGATTAAGGGTGACATGTAAACGTAGCCATTGTGACTAAAACTTAAATGCGGGATAAATAACGCAACGCGCGCCGCATAGCGATAAAAGAACGAACTAGCGATTACCGAAAACTGTTTTTTGTAATGCTTTTAGAATGTTGCTGTAACATTCTCATGAAATATTACAATTACATGTTCCAATAATGTCTCAACAATATTACATTTGCAAATTTACTTGCAAGATTGTAACATTACTGCAATGTACTTGCAATGTTCTGTGCTGTATGGGATATAATGATTTGAATACTAAAGTGAAATCTTATACTTTAAATGAAACTATTACTCCTATTGCTGCAATGTATATAATTTATGAAGATGACAAAAATTTTTAAAATTTTTTTCGACGAATTGTTTTTGTGCTCTCTTTGCTGTAATAATAAATCAGAACTTATGATTAAATATTACATAAAGTGGATAAGTATATAACGGCGTTATACGTATACTTACATTGCAGAGATATATTTGCCATCTTCAAAATAAAAGATTTAATGATTGATCTTTTGGGGTTTTGGGTTTATTATCAACTGTATGCGATATATCATTCTAAAAAGCCTCAATTATAATCCATTTACCTCCCGCTATAGTTTGGTATGTATATGAATAAATTTCTTTCTCTCACATACGCAGGTAGTTTAAAAATTCTTTCAGGATCATGTTGTATATCCGATGATCTATGTTGTTCTGGACAAATTAAATTTCTATTATTTGCTGTTGTTGAATGTTGCGAGTAGTGATTCAACATCGCTACTCGCTCTATTTTCTACTTCTCTATCATCATTGCTCTCTGTGTATTTATCGTGGTCAGGATTATATTCTTTATCGGATGAATCTTGCGGCAATTCTTCCTGAATCAAAGCTTGCACTTTCAACGAAGCTTTTCGTGTCGTAGTAATAGGCCATGGTATATGACCTTTGCAGCTGACAATTTCCTATAAAAGAAAAAAGTTTTACTCATTTGTTTATAGATAAAATAACCGTTATACATATACAAAATAAAATTAAGAATAAATAAAACGATACTCACTTAGCTTTAACTTTTATGAGTTTAGGATCAAAGGTAATCATCTTCCATCTTCTAGTCACTTTTGTATCATTGTCATTAAATATTCATAAGGGATCATTTGTTTCAGTATATTTTTAACGTTAGTAAAATTAGTCTTGGCAGTTTTAGCATCCAGTTTTTGCCCCTCAATCTCTTTCTTCATTTCATTGAACACTGACTTTTTCGATAACATATACTTGCTGGTTCATAATTGTCAACTCCGTATATATCTATTTGTAAATCTGCATTTCGCAGTCGATAGAATTTTTGCAACGTCGTCGAAATCGAAGTTGATCGAGCAAGACAAATTGTATTTTCTGGGTGATTTGACGAACAAAACGAAAGATGTCGATGCGTCGGATGTAGATGTAGATGTCGCCATTCTATAGAAGTTTATTCGTGGTTTTCTCCATTTTTTAATTTAAGGATAATCTTTATCGAATTTATAGAGATGATTATAAATTGCTGCGATCTTTTATTTTTGTAGAAACCATCACTATGTCGCATACTAAAATCATCACTATTTCGCATCTCTGCCGAAAATGGTCGATTAAAACCGATTAAAACATAATCCGTTTTAATCCGTTTTAATCGGTTTTAATCGGTTCAATCCGCGCCCGGATTAAAAAGTATTCGATTTTAAATCCGAACAAACTATAATCGGTCTTAATATCGTTTTCGCGGATTATTTCCAATCTGAAATCATTACATTCTAATCCATATTGTTGGCAATCCAAATAAACACGAATAATCGAATGAATATTGTGGCTGCCGTAGGTCGTCACATTAAGCACAATCCGCGATACAGTAGCGCGACCCGCGACCCGCAACTTGGCGGCCCACGCGCTCGCGCGTCCGCGCGTAGTTCCGGGCGACGCCGCTACGCGGTGAAGGTCGAGCGAGCCAACCTGGAAGTAGAAAGCAGTCAAGCGGGGATATAAGGTGGACTCCCTGCGGAGAAATCGTATATTTGTTTTTAACAACTGAGTTCGTTTCAATTGCAGAAACACCGATTCAATAATTGATTGTGATTCATGATAACAGCAAATCCGACTTCACACTACATAAAATCGATTTACTTTTCATCTGCGAAATGATACAATTTTTTATGAAAAGGAATTATTTTTACCTATGGATTGACTATGGTAAATTCCAATTCAATCGCATTAAAACAGGTTTAATTATAATTTATGAAATCGTATAATTTCGGATTGAGGTGGATATATATCACCCAACATTAACCCGCCTGAAGCGTACTAAATTCGATTTGACTATTTTCAATCGGTTTTAATATCGCATTTTCGGTACAGAAATCCCGATCGATTCGGATTACATTTTTTTTAATCCGTTTTAATCGACCATTTTCGGCAGGGATACTAAAACAGTACATGTCTCAAATTTTTAATAATCATGTTGCGTGCTGTCACATGCGATCACTAATGTTAAAAGATTAGAGTTAGATTGAGTTAAATCTGCTCGTTTTGCTTATATTTAAAGGCAATTAAGAGGCCGTAAGCAAATCGATCATCACAGAACTCTGTTACACGGTACCCTTAATCGAGTTTAATAACATCCATAGTTGTAAAACTGGCCAATCACAGCTATTCCTCTGAAGAATGGAATGACTGTGATTGGCCAGCCTTGGAACTACAGATGTTTTTAAACCCGATTAGGGGTGACGTGTAAACGTAATCACAGTTAAGCTTTCTTATTACATTGTTATTGCAATGCTTGATTAAATGGCGTCCATTTTAGACAGCTTCCGGCTAGCTTCACTGTCAAAAAATATTAATTAAAATTAATGGAATGACTCATAAATCTTTTCAATTACATTTCAAAACTCTTAATATGAAATACAAACAATTTTATATAAAAATTTTTTATATTTATCTATGATGGCTAATTACATAGTGTAAAAATAATTAATTAATTACAATTATTCAGATGACCTTCAAATACCTTTTTAATTACACTTCAAAAGTCTTCATACGAAATACAAACGATTCCAAAAGGAGATTTCATTAAAAAACGTTGAGTATCAGTCAACTCAATACGACTTGGCTATGAACAATATAGGAGTATTACATTACGTGTACTACGCGTCAACGATTTGTTTCCTGAGGTAAGGGGGGTAAATAGAAGTACACCAATGGGCCATGAATATACCGGCATACTCATGGCCCATTGGTGTACTTCTATGTACCCCCCTTACCTCAGGAAACGAATCGTTGACGCGTAGTGTACAACCTATGTCTGCCATGTTTCGGCTAAATCCTACGAGAGAGAAATCCTACGAAATATATACTATTTCACTCTAACCTATAATGACGTGCATCACGACCGATATTTTACTTCACGTGCATGTGGCTATCCCACATAGAAATTAATGTATATCAAGAGACACGGTAGTGTCTCGCGCCAAGTCACGCGCAGCAACAGCAGAGACACCCCGGCTATTTATACGCGAGTCGGCTAGTTGAGAGTATCTTAAGCCCGTATCAGACTACGCATTGAAAATTGAAGATTGAAGATTAAAGATTGGAATTTGACTAATCAGAGCAAAAGGAACTAAAATTTCTTTGTCCTGATTGGTCAAATTTCAATCTTCAATCTTCAATCTCAATCTTCAATGCGTAGTCTGATACGGGCTTTAGATTATTGGACCTCAATAACGGCTGAACCGATCGTATTTTTGGTAATTATTTAGTATAGCGGACCCAGCTTCAATGACGTTGACCTTGACATATGTTGTCAAGGACGTAATCCTAGTTATTACTAGGACGTAATAACTCAAAAAGTACTTAATAAAAAAATACTTTATTATAGTGTTTTGGAAAGCTCTCGGGATAAGCTATAAGAATATGCAATAAAAAATAGGGAATTCCATTTAAGAAATTAAAGGTGTCCTTGACTTGACCTTAACGATGCCATCCAAGGTCAAACCAATGACACCATCTTATGTTCCAAACCATACAATTTTTGTTCAAAACGTTTTTCTCTAAAATGCTTAGTTTTTGAAAGAAAAGAGGTGTACGGGTGGTCTAGGACACTTTGTATAACATAACTCGCGAACCAAATTTTAGTTTTAAATCAGAAATAGGTTTGGGTTAGATTATATTTTCCGGAAGTGGAGTCCCCCGCGGGGGGGGGGGGGCAGAACCCACTGTGTCCACGCATATACTTTACAGCGCGAAGCGAGGTCCACCCCACAATTGTTGTGTGGGGGAAAAGTGTGGATGGAAAAGTGTATATGTTGACACAGTGGGTTCCGCCCCCCTCTCTATGGGGGGGCTCCACTTCCGGAAGATATAACCTAACCCAAACCAAATTTTAGTTTTAAATCAGAAATAGGTTTGGGTTAGGTTATATCTTCCGGAAATGAGGCCCCCCGTAAGGAGAGGGGGGGGAGGGGCGGCGGAACCCACTGTGTCCCGTAATGTGTCCCGTGTGTTATGTAAAGACCTGTTTCACATTCATATCAGTGTCCTGTTGCGGATGGACTTCGCTTCTTGCGTGGAAATTACAAACCCATGTAAAAATTACGTTTTATTTCTCAAACTTTATTTGTTAGTAACTTTTTAATAAACAATGATTGCCGATTAAGTTATAAGGAAAAGTTACTCAGGATTATGTTCTTGACAACATATGTCAAGGTCAACATCATTGGAGCTGGGTCCGCTATACTAAATAATTACCGTATTTTTAATAGGCTTAATCGATACCTTGGGTTTAAATTATATAATAAAAGTGTCTTTATCTTTTTTCTACATCGTGAACGGAGGTAATATAATGCAAAGTCTCAATGTGAAAATTTTTTTTTAAGAAATGTCCACGTCATCATCACATTATCATTCACGTAAGTCCCCAATGCGCATGCGCGAATCTTGTACGGTTGGAGCCTTCGACATAAGATAGCGCTAGCGGGACTTCGTGATGTTAAGGGTCGACAGGAGAGACAGTAGAGACCTCTCGCGGGAAGCCGTGAACTACGGATACGTTTTTTTCGTATTACGGCCAAAATACAAAGAAAATTAAATTCTAACAGCAATATTCGTAATCAGTAGGATCGTAAGATTGGCTCTACAGAGCGATTTTTTGGAAAAAAGAGTTAAAATAATATTTCATAAATTGATAAATAAGGTACAGCTCTGGTACAGCTCATGACGGATTAGGTGCAGTTGGCCATGAGCTGTATTTTATTAATTATAAATTTTTTGAGAGCCAAAATGCAAAATCCGGCTCTGTAGCGCCAATCTAAGCTTTGTAAAGAATATAGCAAAAAAAGTTAGAGGAAGAAATATGACTTCTTCGAGGCTACATTCGAAAAAAACGGATATCACTAGAGCGATATGCAAAGAGCAGCTAATGGGGACATTTTTCTAGTAGTACACTGAACGTTTGACAAAGAGAGATGATTGCGCCGTCTTTGTCTCCCTTTCATCGTGTATGTGTATAATATCCGTGTAGCACACCTAGGCGTTGCATGCACACGTATACAACCGCTGATCGGTAGACAAAGAGAGATGATTGCGCCGTCTTTGTCTCTCTTTCATCGTGTATGTGTGTAGTATCCGTGAAGGCACAAACACCGATACGTTGAGCACACGGATGCGATCGTTGAGAGATAAATCTAGACAAGGAGCGACAATCGCGTGCTGTCCTTGTTCGTCTAACGTATCGCTTTACGGTCGAGATACAACCTGAAAATGCTTTCTGGCCTCTCGTGGCAGAAAGCAGTAATGCAACATGACTAACGGGCGCCCATTCTTTGAGAATTTTATATTTACGTATATACATATATGCATATATATGTTTAAATTATAGTTAAAATTATACGTGCAATTAAATATTGTATGATGATCAATAATAATATAGATAACAGAGTGAATAAATATACAATATGTAAGACACGGGTGCCTGTTAGACTTTGTGAGATTTGTTGCTTTGTTACTATCGATATTTCGTTTATCATATTAGCGGGATAGAGAAATAGCATGATTGTCAATTCTTGTTTGACATTACATTATCTTTTAACAGTCTTAATCGTAGACAATTATATTATCTTTCTTCAATTGTACCGATATCGCGTAAGCACATACGAGTACTGGTATATGAAAGCATATATATAAATAATACATGTAATGACGAAGTGCAAAATATTCAGTCTATCATGCAGTACACTCAAGTTCAATTCCACAGATATCTCAAAAAAATTTTTATATGTGTTTTGTTATTACATTTTATGTTTTGAGAATTATATTGAAAACAAAATTTGAAAATTTTGAAAATATCTTAATATTAATATATATTAATATATTAATAATATATTAATAATAATTTAATAAAATAATAATAGCTTTTCTCTCCTAGCTATTATTGGTTTATTACAAGATATATTAAATACATAAAATCAATTTTTTATACACATGTACAATTACAAAATGGTCAACATATTTTCAAAATTTTAATAATTATTCTAAATATAATTCTCACACAAAATGTAATAACGTTTATATAACAAAAAATATAAAAAAATTTTGTTAAGATGTCTGTGGAATTGAACTTGAGTTTACTGCGTGATAGATTGAACACTCTTGCACTGAGCCATCACATATTTCTTGTAAATGCTTTCATATTATCAGTATTTATGTAGCAGATATTTTTACACGATAATATCGATATAATCGAAAAGAAATCAAGATAGCATACTTGTCGGTCTATAAATTTGCAATTACTGAAAGATAATGTAAGCCAAGAATTAACAATCGTTCTCTCCTTGTCGCTCTATCATGCTGACAATACATAAAATATCGATGAAAAAGCAACAAGTAAAAAAGCAATAAATTGCCAAGTCTAAGAAGTGCCCGTATCTCTTACACGTTGTATATTAGTTCACTCTATTAGCTATTATTCTACTAATATTATTTATCATTGTGCAATTTTGAAACATATGTAACATTTCTATATACTATTGGTATATATCTGTACATATGCGCATAAGTAAACATAAAATTTATAAAAAGTGGGCGCCCATTAGTCTTGTTGCATTACTGCTTTCTGCTACGAGAGGCCAGAAAGCATTTTCAGGCCATATCTCGGCCGTAAAGCGATACGCTAGAGGAACAAGGATAGCGTGATCGTTGATCCTTTTCTATCTTTCCTCTCCACGGTGCGTCCACGCGAGCAATGCAATCGTGTGTGTACGTATACAGACATACACCTATACATCGAGACTGAGAATTCATTCCTCAGCGTTAATAACCCTGAAACCTGAGTTTCACATTTTCACCGCGCGAGGTCTCCAATGTCAATTCGGAGTTTGCCCGTCACTCCTGTCGACCCTTAAGGTTAAAGCCCGTATCAGACAACGCATTGAAAATTGAGATTAAAAATTCAAGATTAAAATTTAACCAATCAGAACAAAGAAATTTTAGTCCTTTTTGTTCTGATAAGTCAAATTCCAATCTTTACTCTTCAATCTTCTATTTTCAATACGTAGTCTGATACGGGCTTAAGGTTATATACATGAAGAAAGAGTAAGGAGAGTCATCTACCTAAATTGGAAATAATCACGAAAAATGTTCCGTATGTGGCCAGGTTTGCCAAATGAAATAACTTGGACCATTTCGTCGCCATCTTGAATATTCGTACATATGTAGTGTTACGTTTAAGGTAAACCTTCATAAAAGGGGACCCCCCTCGTATGACCTTGACTTTGACATATGTTGTCGAGGTCATTGTCCTGAATCACCTTGACCTTGAAATAAGTTGCGGTCACGATCCGTTAAAAAGTTATTAACAAAAAAAGGTTTGAAATATACCGAAGTACATGCACGGACAGGAAGCACGCGCGCGCACACAGACACACACACACACGAGGGAGTGCAAGGGGGGCCTTCGGCCCCCCTCCCGCATCCATCCCGCCGGTAGGCAGGGTGGACCTCGCTTTACAACTTACAAAGTACATGCTACATTGTAAAGCGGGATCCACTCTGCCTACCGGCGGGGTGGGTGCGCGAGGGAAGCCGAAGACTCCCCTTGCACCCCCCCACCCCCGTGTGGTTGTGTGTGTGTGTGTATGTGCGCACGCGCGCGCGTGTTTCCTGTCCATGCATGTACTTTGGTATATTTCAAACTTTTTTTGTTAATAACTTTTTAGTAAGCAACGAGCGACGTTTAAATTAGAAGAAAAAGTTAGAAATTCAAGATTAGATCAGAATTATGCCCTTGACAACATATATCAAGGTCAAGGTCATTGAGGCTGAATCCCCTTTTCGCTATATTTACCAAAACATACTTTATTATAGAGTTTTGAAAAGGTCTCGACAAGGGCTATAAGAATATGCAATAAAAAATAGAGGTCTCAACTTAAAAAATTCAATGTGACTTTGATATGACCTTAACAATGCCACCCAAGGTCTAACTAATATTCCTATTTCTTTTCCCCCTCAGAACCAAACAACTTTTGTCTAAAAAGTTTCCTTCTAAAACTACAGGTTTTAAGATATTTGCCTGTTAAGATTAAAAAGACTCACCCTGTATATTGAATAGAATATCCTATCATAAATGTATAGAATATTTTCTTATTTTATTTATAGAGAAAAATAAAATATCGCAAAAGTGATTTATGCTATGTGTAAAAATAAAACAAAACATCGCATTACATATAAAAATATTCTATATTTATGATAAGAAAGAGATATGTGTATTTTATAATATGTTATTATAAGATCCCAGATAGCCAAGTTTGCCCGATCACGTATTGCAAATTATGCATTACATATTATATCGGTAGAACTGTAGCAGCAGCAGCGCATGATTTGCCATTTCAATTAGTGCCGGCAGAAATGCAACAGAAAACAAGCAATCTCTGCATTATTATATGCTACAAAAAATGCTGCAAAATTTAAGCAGAAGTTCTTGGCATAAAAACTGTAGATTTAAAGCATTGCGTGTTGGCACAATATGTCAACAGAATCTAAATAAAAACTGAACATAACATGACACATCATGCTATATCGATAGAATATCGTTAGAAATCGAGTTCATCTGTAAGCACGGCGTAACGGCAGAAATGCTGCAAACATTAAGCATGCGCTGCCATTTCAAAAGATAACAGCAAAAACACAGCAGAAACACAGCGTGACCTGTTGTCATAAAATAATGGTAGAATCACAGCAATATTAAGATATGCTATATCAAGTTACAGTTCTTTCGTTTACCGCTATATGACGTATCTATCTCGTAATCAAGTTTCTGTTACAGGCAAATATAAAGATCGCAAAGCGCGGTTAACAAGATTAGAAATGTGTAATGACTCCTGCACACAGGACAAGCGACAAGCGTTGCCGCGTCCTGTGTCCTGTGTGCAGGAGCCATAACACCTATTTTTATCAGTTTAATTTCTGAATTCTAACAAAGGACTCAGAATATTAAACTAAAAGTTTGGAAAGCGAGTGGATTAATAAAAAATTGTTCATTTATTGACTTCTTGAAATAAGATAAAGAGATCAATGGTAAAAGTGACGTTTAGGGGATGCAGCCTCGATGACCTTGACCTTGACATATGTTGTCAAGGTCACCCTCTTGAGTGACCTTCAGAAGGTTTTAGCCGTCGCTCGTATTTTATTAAAAAGTTATTAACTAAAATATTATTTATTAGTGTAAAGAAAAAAACAAATAATTGTTTTAAAAAATACATTGTAAATAATTACATACTTTTTTTTAAAAACAATTATTTTTTTTTACTAATTGATTTGTCTCATTATTCTGTACATAAAAGTATTACGGTGAGATTATCGAAAACTAAATATTTTACGAGATATTTTATTTTTTATATCAAAATATGTCAGATTAAAATATAAAATAACTCAAAAAGTACTTAATGAAAAAATACGTTATTATAGTGTTTTGGAAAGCTCTCGGGATTAGCTAAAAGAATATGCAATAAAAAATAGGGGATTCCATTTAAGAAATTAAAGGTGTCCTTGACTTGACCTTAACGATGCCATCCAAGGTCAAACCAATGACACCATCTTATGTTCCCCTCCAAACCATACAATTTTTGTTCAAAACGTTTTTCTCTAAAATGCTTAGTTTTTGAAAGAAAAGGGGTGTACGGGTGGTCTAGGACACCCTGTATAACTTAAACCAAATTTTCTTTTCGAATCTAACTTTAACTTTAAATATCTCAAACATTATAAGAGACCGCCGATTAAATTATAAGGAAAAGTTACTCAGGATTACGTCCTTGACAACATATGTCAAGGTCAATGTCATTGAAGCTGGGTCCGCTATACTAAATAATTACCAAAAATACGATCGGTTCAGCCGTTATTGAGGTCCAATAATCTAAAGCCCGTATCAGACTACGCATTGAAGATTGAGATTGAAGATTGAAGATTGAAATTTGACCAATCAGGACAAAGAAATTTTAGTTCCTTTTGCTCTGATTAGTCAAATTCCAATCTTTAATCTTCAATCTTCAATTTTCAATGCGTAGTCTGATACGGGCTTAAGGTACTCTCAACTAGCCGACTCGCGTACAAATAGCCGGGGTGTCTCTGCTGTTGCTGCGCGTGACTTGGCGCGAGACACTACCGTGTCTCTTGATATACATTAATTTCTATGTGGGATAGCCACATGCACGTGAAGTAAAATATCGGTCGTGATGCACGTCATTATAGGTTAGAGTGAAATAGTATATATTTCGTAGGATTTCTCTCTCGTAGGATTTAGCCGAAACATGGCAGACATAGGTTGTACACTACGCGTCAACGATTCGTTTCCTGAGGTAAGGGGGGTACATAGAAGTACACCAATGGGCCATGAGTATGCCGGTATATTCATGGCCCATTGGTGTACTTCTATTTACCCCCCTTACCTCAGGAAACAAATCGTTGACGCGTAGTACACGTAATGTAATACTCCTATATTGTTCATAGCCAAGTCGTATTGAGTTGACTGATACTCAACGTTTTTTAATGAAATCTCCTTTTGGAATCGTTTGTATTTCGTATGAAGACTTTTGAAGTGTAATTAAAAAGGTATTTGAAGGTCATCTGAATAATTGTAATTAATTAATTATTTTTACACTATGTAATTAGCCATCATAGATAAATATAAAAAATTTTTATATAAAATTGTTTGTATCTCATATTAAGAGTTTTGAAATGTAATTGAAAAGATTTATGAGTCATTCCATTAATTTTAATTAATATTTTTTGACAGTGAAGCTAGCCGGAAGCTGTCTAAAATGGACGCCATTTAATCAAGCATTGCAATAACAATGTAATAAGAAAGCTTAACTGTGATTACGTTTACACGTCACCCCTAATCGGGTTTAAAAACATCTGTAGTTCCAAGGCTGGCCAATCACAGTCATTCCATTCTTCAGAGGAATAGCTGTGATTGGCCAGTTTTACAACTATGGATGTTATTAAACTCGATTAAGGGTACCGTGTAACAGAGTTCTGTGATGATCGATTTGCTTACGGCCTCTTAATTGCCTTTAAATATAAGCAAAACGAGCAGATTTAACTCAATCTAACTCTAATCTTTTAACATTAGTGATCGCATGTGACAGCACGCAACATGATTATTAAAAATTTGAGACATGTACTGTTTTAGTATCCCTGCCGAAAATGGTCGATTAAAACGGATTAAAAAAAATGTAATCCGAATCGATCGGGATTTCTGTACCGAAAATGCGGTATTAAAACCGATTGAAAATAGTCAAATCGAATTTAGTACGCTTCAGGCGGGTTAATGTTGGGTGATATATATCCACCTCAATCCGAAATTATACGATTTCATAAATTATAATTAAACCTGTTTTAATGCGATTGAATTGGAATTTACCATAGTCAATCCATAGGTAAAAATAATTCCTTTTCATAAAAAATTGTATCATTTCGCAGATGAAAAGTAAATCGATTTTATGTAGTGTGAAGTCGGATTTGCTGTTATCATGAATCACAATCAATTATTGAATCGGTGTTTCTGCAATTGAAACGAACTCAGTTGTTAAAAACAAATATACGATTTCTCCGCAGGGAGTCCACCTTATATCCCCGCTTGACTGCTTTCTACTTCCAGGTTGGCTCGCTCGACCTTCACCGCGTAGCGGCGTCGCCCGGAACTACGCGCGGACGCGCGAGCGCGTGGGCCGCCAAGTTGCGGGTCGCGGGTCGCGCTACTGTATCGCGGATTGTGCTTAATGTGACGACCTACGGCAGCCACAATATTCATTCGATTATTCGTGTTTATTTGGATTGCCAACAATATGGGTTAGAATGTAATGATTTCAGATTGGAAATAATCCGCGAAAACGATATTAAGACCGATTATAGTTTGTTCGGATTTAAAATCGAATACTTTTTAATCCGGGCGCGGATTGAACCGATTAAAACCGATTAAAACGGATTAAAACGGATTATGTTTTAATCGGTTTTAATCGACCATTTTCGGCAGAGATGCGAAATAGTGATGATTTTAGTATGCGACATAGTGATGGTTTCTACAAAAATAAAAGATCGCAGCAATTTATAATCATCTCTATAAATTCGATAAAGATTATCCTTAAATTAAAAAATGGAGAAAACCACGAATAAACTTCTATAGAATGGCGACATCTACATCTACATCCGACGCATCGACATCTTTCGTTTTGTTCGTCAAATCACCCAGAAAATACAATTTGTCTTGCTCGATCAACTTCGATTTCGACGACGTTGCAAAAATTCTATCGACTGCGAAATGCAGATTTACAAATAGATATATACGGAGTTGACAATTATGAACCAGCAAGTATATGTTATCGAAAAAGTCAGTGTTCAATGAAATGAAGAAAGAGATTGAGGGGCAAAAACTGGATGCTAAAACTGCCAAGACTAATTTTACTAACGTTAAAAATATACTGAAACAAATGATCCCTTATGAATATTTAATGACAATGATACAAAAGTGACTAGAAGATGGAAGATGATTACCTTTGATCCTAAACTCATAAAAGTTAAAGCTAAGTGAGTATCGTTTTATTTATTCTTAATTTTATTTTGTATATGTATAACGGTTATTTTATCTATAAACAAATGAGTAAAACTTTTTTCTTTTATAGGAAATTGTCAGCTGCAAAGGTCATATACCATGGCCTATTACTACGACACGAAAAGCTTCGTTGAAAGTGCAAGCTTTGATTCAGGAAGAATTGCCGCAAGATTCATCCGATAAAGAATATAATCCTGACCACGATAAATACACAGAGAGCAATGATGATAGAGAAGTAGAAAATAGAGCGAGTAGCGATGTTGAATCACTACTCGCAACATTCAACAACAGCAAATAATAGAAATTCAATTTGTCCAGAACAACATAGATCATCGGATATACAACATGATCCTGAAAGAATTTTTAAACTACCTGCGTATGTGAGAGAAAGAAATTTATTCATATACATACCAAACTATAGCGGGAGGTAAATGGATTATAATTGAGGCTTTTTAGAATGATATATCGCATACAGTTGATAATAAACCCAAAACCCCAAAAGATCAATCATTAAATCTTTTATTTTGAAGATGGCAAATATATCTCTGCAATGTAAGTATACGTATAACGCCGTTATATACTTATCCACTTTATGTAATATTTAATCATAAGTTCTGATTTATTATTACAGCAAAGAGAGCACAAAAACAATTCGTCGAAAAAAATTTTTTAAATTTTTGTCATCTTCATAAATTATATACATTGCAGCAATAGGAGTAATAGTTTCATTTAAAGTATAAGATTTCACTTTAGTATTCAAATCATTATATCCCATACAGCACAGAACATTGCAAGTACATTGCAGTAATGTTACAATCTTGCAAGTAAATTTGCAAATGTAATATTGTTGAGACATTATTGGAACATGTAATTGTAATATTTCATGAGAATGTTACAGCAACATTCTAAAAGCATTACAAAAAACAGTTTTCGGTAATCGCTAGTTCGTTCTTTTATCGCTATGCGGCGCGCGTTGCGTTATTTATCCCGCATTTAAGTTTTAGTCACAATGGCTACGTTTACATGTCACCCTTAATCGGGCTTAATAACATCCGTAGTTCTAAGGCTGGCCAATCACAGTCATTTCATTCTTCAGAGGAATAGCTGTGATTGGCCAGTTTTATAACTATAGCAAAATGTTAGCAGTATGCGCGCAGATTGACAGCAAATTTGGTACACCTACGGTAAACCCACCTATATGAAATAATGGGTAAGAATACCCAATTCTTATGTATTTTTGCCTCCTGAACACGAATATGAAACTGTCCCTCTTGCCGCGTCGCCGCGTCCTGTGTGCAGGAGTCATTACACATTTTTAATCTTGTTAACCGCGCTTTGCGATCTTTATATTTGCCTGTAACAGAAACTTGATTACGAGATAGATACATCATATAGCGGTAAACGAAAGAACTGTAACTTGATATAGCATATCTTAATATTGCTGTGATTCTACCATTATTTTATGACAACAGGTCATGCTGTGTTTCTGCTGTGTTTTTGCTGTTATCTTTTGAAATGGCAGCGCATGCTTAATGTTTGCAGCATTTCTGCCGTTACGCCGTGCTTACAGATGAACTCGATTTCTAACGATATTCTATCGATATAGCATGATGTGTCATGTTATGTTCAGTTTTTATTTAGATTCTGTTGACATATTGTGCCAACACGCAATGCTTTAAATCTACAGTTTTTATGCCAAGAACTTCTGCTTAAATTTTGCAGCATTTTTTGTAGCATACAATAATGCAGAGATTGCTTGTTTTCTGTTGCATTTCTGCCGGCACTAATTGAAATGGCAAATCATGCGCGGCTGCTGCTAGAGTTCTACCGATATAATATGTAATGCATAATTTGCAATACGTGGTCGGGCAAATATATATTGTCATATAACTATATATTGTCATATATAACCGTATATGAGATTATATATATTTTGTGACGTTGCCGTCTCGCGCGCGTCCGCCGAGTCCCTCTCCGATCGAAAAGCGCGGGCTAAAGGGCCGCGCCAGTCAAATCATTGCGAGAACCGTACCGTTACCTCCAGAGAGGCGTCATTAATTGAGATTTCGAGCTTAATATTAATTTCGTTTATGATTTTCTTTCGTATGAATAATTCATTTGGGAGCCTCATCGGAAGAAGGAGCGGAAAGTCGCTGAAGCGTCACGGAAAATACGATCGCCAATGAAGGAAGACCTTAGAGGGGCAAGGAGCCAGCAATTTGGAAATCCAAAACATCTAACGGCCAAACTAGCTACGTCACGACGGGATCAGGACCCGCACACGTGATGCGCAACGCACGGGACAGCGAGGGAATCCTCGCGCAAGGACACAGGCCCGTGCGGATCCGGTCCCCGCGGAGGGACTGCAATTCTGCACCTGATGGCGTGACGCGGTCCCGGAAAAGACGGAAGGAAGGGTGGCAGCGATACTTCCGGCCAAGCCGTTCGCCCCAGACCCCGCGACGGCCCCGCGAAAAGGGCCCCAGCGAATTATTGTCTATAATACCGGGGGCGCGCGCAACCCCGTTACGACCGTGAGCGCGCCGCCCGCCGACCACAGCGCGTGATAACGCGTGATTGGCCGCGATAATACGCACTTCGTGTGCGCAGCCCCGGCTGGCCCACAGGTATCGATTCTGGATCGCGACGATCCAGGATCAGACTGGCGTGAGCTTGCGTGCGAGTAGGGACGTGATCGAGAGGACTGCTTGTGGCGAGAACAATTGCGAGGTCGTTGCTGCGTGAGCGAGCGGAGAGGATCCCGGCGATCGACGGCGAAGGACTGTGAGCTCGAGAGGACGTCATCGACTCCTGACCGTTCCGACGGGAAGAAGAGTACCGGTGAGGTTACCCTCCGCCATATTCACCACTCGCGATCGCGCCCGGAATCGTTTCGTTCTGTCGTTGTCGCCGTGAATTCGTACTTTGGTGTACGGGCTAAGCCCGATTCTTTGGTGTAGATTTTCGCGTCACGGCCACGTCGTCAAGCAATTCGAGCCCCGGAACCTCGAAAGTATCGGTTTCCGCGGATCGAGACATTACCTCGCGTTTTTAATAAACCGTGTGTCGTCTCTCTGGAGATTCGGATTCCGTAGATTATATTTGCGTTGGTTCTCGCACGTCTAGCGTTTAAGACTCGTTCGTACTGTATGTCGGTCGTTTGAGTGTGAGTGTGATTCGCGTCAATTTGTTATATTATTTTTATCTTTCGTTTGTGAAACTTCGCGTATAAACTTTGCTTGCACGTCCGGTACAACTTTCCTTCACGATTATTGTACGGGTTGCGTGAGAGTGTGAATCGCGTAAATTCGACGTATTATATCGGCTGTAAAGCACCGCGTCTCGAAATTGTGAGCGCGTTTTGGTGAGAATTTCCTCGCGATTCTTGCATGAACTGCGTGCGTGTGTGTGCCGAGCATTTGATTCTGCGTAATATGTCCGTCCGAAATCGAAGCATGTCCGCGTTGTAATAATTGCATGTTAATCTTAAGTTGCGTATTAATAATTTAGCGGTAATAGCGGGCGATAAGGTCGCCGTTGGCGAGGTGATATCGAGAATTGATTCGGACTTGCGCCCGAATTATAGACGAACGTAATAATCAATTTCTTCGCAGTGCGAGGCGTAATTCAAGCCGAGCGGACATTCCGGCCGATCTAACGGGTCGGTCTCGGCGTACGCATTACGGGGTTTCGCGCCCCGCGTCTAACACCCAGTCTCGCAGCCGCGTTTCTTTTACCGCAGCCGTATATCCGCGCGGTTTATCATTAATATTCTCGAGAAGCTGCGGCTCCCGATATTATAATAAATCTGTTAATTTCTTTGTTTAATTGGCGAGTTTCTTTTCAGTTGTGTTTGTCGTCTCCGTAATTGTCGCCTCTTGCATAAATTATCGCGTTCGATCAACACTCGCCCTGCCCCTCTACCGTTAGGCGAGCTAGTCAGCCCGTGGCGAATTCCGACACATTTCCTTCGCGTTCATTTCGCGCTTATTTCGTGTTTCGCGAATTGATACGTGAAAGATCGTATCTGGCGCCCAAGTTCGATTCTCGCGATTATCTCTCGGATCTCGTCACGGTACGCGCGGAACTCCTAACATCCCGTTCCCACCTGGCGCGTGGATCTTTTTCTCCGTTTTCCCGTTTTTGTCAACGACTATTCCGCATCTCCCGTTCGGCGAATTAGCTCCTGTTCGTCGGCGCAATTTACACCCGCGCGACGGAGAGAACGAGTCGGCGGCCGCGTTTATCGCTCAGCCGCGAGACGGTAGGAAAAGTCGTCGCAATTTATATATAATTTTATACAATTATATACATATATTTATATATGAATTATATATACTTATATATAAATTATATATATTTATATATAATTACTCTGCCGAAAATGTTCGATTAAAACTGATTTTAAAAAAAGTAATCCGAATCAATCGGGATTTCTACACCAAAAACACGGTATTAAAACCGATTGAAAATAGTCAAATCGAATTTAGTACGCTTCAGACGGATTAATGTTGGGTGATATACATCCACCTCAATTCGAAATTATACGATTTCATAAGTTATAATTAAATCGGTTTTAATGCGATGTGAATCTGTCGGAGGACGACAAAAATAATTTGGATTGGAAATAATCCGCGAAAGCGATATTAAAACCGATTATATTTCGTTCGGAATTAAAATCGATTACTTTTTAATCCGGGCGCGGATTGAACCGATTAAAACCGACTAAAACGGATTATGTTTTAATCGGTTTTAATCGAACATTTTCGGAAGGACCGAATTGATCGGGATTTCAGCACCGAAAATACGATATTAAAATCGATTGAAAATAGTCAAATCGAATTTAGTACGCTTCAGGCGGGTTAATGTTAGGTGATATACATCCACCTCAATCCGAAATTATACGATTTTATAAGTTATAATTAAATCGGTTTTAATACGATGTGAATCTGTCGGAGGACGACAAAAGTAATTCGGATTGGAAATAATCCGCGAAAGCGATATTAAAACCGATTATATTTCGTTCAGAATTAAAATCGATTACTCTTTAATCCGGGCGCGGATTGAATCGATTAAAACCGATTAGAACCGATTTAAACGGATTATGTTTTAATCGGTTTTAATCGAACATTTTTGGCAGGGTATATATAATTATACATGGGCCATTTTTTCCCGGGATGATTGCCATGCATTCCAGAAAATTTGCCCATATATAATTATACAAATATATTTGATTATATATGATATATAATGTTATATTCAATTGTATAAAATTATATGCAAATATATATAGCATTATATACAATTATATAAGATCAAATATAATTTTAATCTAACGGGAAAATTTTGGTTTGCATAAATATTTATATATTTGATTATATATAAGTATATATGTATACATACATCGTGTCATGATGTACGATGCAAGTTTGATAGCTGACAATATTCTCATAGTAATAACGTATATAAAATTATGCATTAGATTAATTCTGAAGTCATTAAACCATTTGCATCTACATAGAAAAGCAATAGTTGATAAGGAAATATAAAAAAGAATTAAATCATCAAAACTCATAGAGATGGTTCACAACGATACACAACTGTATTTTTATTTCTTTGATACACTTATAATCATATGATAAAAGATAGAAGAAATGACAAAGAAGTTTCGTAGTATTTTTGTAATATTTTCTATATTTCTTCCGTTCAACTAAAGTTATTGTTAAATTAAAAATAGTAAGATCCTCGATTTTTCTTTAACTGACGATCACAACTTATACTGAACACTTTTTTCATAAAATAATAAGATTTTTAGGTTTTTCTGTAATTATATTCTTTTTATAAGTTAATGTACAGTCATGGTCAATAATGCCTTCCAGCTGTAGTCAGCTACTATCTGACCCTCAACTACTATCAACCAATCAGTAGTGATTGATTACAGAAATAACGTCATTTAATCGTCTTTTTAAGGTTATTTACTAATCAATTAACTAATGTTGTAAATACGTCAATATTAAAATTAACGTATTTATATAAGGAAAATAATAAATATTTTATGATACTTATAAAGTTTACATAACTTTCTGTTCAAAACCCTTGAAAATACGGTATTATTATATTACAAAGCTATGAAATATTGTTTAATATTAATAATTAAATTTGATGTGCATGTTTAATTATATCCAAAATTATTATTTATTTAATATTTTATGAAAAATGTTACTGCGCGCAACATTTCAAAACTTTACAAAAAGATAGTTCATACTTCAGCCGCTAGTTCGTTTATTTACCGCTATGCAACGCGCGATGCGCCCCATCACGTATTTGAGTTTCAGTCATGAGAATTATATAAAGCTTGCAAAGAGTAACTGGCAGCAGTGATGCCAGTTTTGAGACGCTGCTCGCTGCCGTAGCGTGGGAAGGGATAGCGCACACAAGGAAAGAACCTTGTACGTGCGCGCTCGGCGCTCGGCTAGCTTCGGGACAGTAGACGAGCGCAAACATACAATCTGCTATCTCTTTCTTTCTTTCAGTCGTTCAGTCAGCTATAGCTGACGTTTTCTCGAGATTCTCGAGAATCATATGTTAGCGCGGCTTGGCGTCTATTAGATCTCGCGTAAACACATAAAAATTATTAATAAAATAAATCTTATAATTACATTATAATTTATTCTATATATAAAAGATGTAAATTAATTAAAGAAATAAAGAATAGAAAGAATATAAATGATAAAAATCCACTCTTGGCCAACGTGTACGCCTTTTTCCCAAAAAATCATATTAGTAATATTGAAAAAAATCTGTTGATTAAAAAGATAACTTATTGTTAGCACGAGAAACATAAAATACAAAATTAAATTATATATTGCTTTGGATAAATTATGGTAAATATAGCGAATAGAGGACCCAGCCCCAATGACCTTGACCTTGACATATGTTGTCAAGGACATAATTCTGAGTAACTTTTTCTTCTAATTTAATCGTCGCTCGTTGCTTATTAAAAAGTTATTAACAAAAAAAGTTTGAAATATGCTAAAGTACATGCACGGACAGGAAGCACGCGCGCGCGCGCGCACACACACACACGCACACACACACACACACACACGGGGGGGGGGTGCAAAGGGGACCTTCGGCCCCCCTCCCGCACCCACCCCGCCGGTTGGCAGGGTGGACCTCGCTTTACAATGTAGCATGTACTTTGTAAGTTGTAAAGCGAAGTCCATCCTGCCTATCGGCGGGGTGGGTGCGGGAGGGGGGCCGAAGGCCCCCCTTGCACCCTCCCGCGTGTGTGTGTGTGTGTGTGTGTGCGCGCGTGCTTGCTGTCCGTGCATGTACATTGGTATATTTCAAACTTTTTTTGTTAATAACTTTTTAATAAGCAACGAGCGATGATTAAATTAGAAGAAAAAGTAACTCAGAATTATGTCCTTGACAACATATGTCAAGATCAAAATCATTGGGGCTGGGTCCCCTATTCGCTATATTTACCCTTATATTTTTTTTTGGAACACCCTATATATGTAAAAACTTGTGTTTATTTCAGTTTATATGTGTAGTATACGTAGGATTATTTCTGTAAACTAACTTAAATATTCAGTTTTTCATTGTCAGACTATGTAGATATAAATATATAGATTCACTTTATTGATTCCCCTTAGGGTTACAATTTCCATATAACAATTCACCACACCTTCCTCTCCTCATCCACTTTACAATCACCTTCTTCTTATACCTCTATACGCTTTTTCTTACCACTAACGCTTTTTACACTTTACACGCCGCCCTCCCTTGTACCCTTCTCTCTCGCTTTTTCTCCTCTCAATCGTAACCTCTCTCTTTTCTTCCCTCGCTCTTATTTCTAACGCCTTCTCTCTCACACACACACCCATCTTATCCCTATCCTTATCCCTCCTTTTCCTTCTCCTTCTCACTCCTTCTCCCTCGTTGTCTCCCTCCATTCCCCTTTTTTTCTCCTTCACGCCTTCTCTCTCACACACACACCCATCTTATCCCCCTCTTTATCCCTCCTTTTTCTCACTCCTCACCCTCGTTGTCTTCCCTCTCTATTCCCCTTTCTCCTTCTCCTTCCCCGTCCGCCACTCCTTCTTATCCTCCACAACGAGGTATATGGTGGGATGGGACCCGAACGGAATCGAACCTGGGACCTGATACTTGTCAGCCCTCGACTCAACGTTCTAAGCCACTCATCGCCCCCATTGTCAGACTATGTATAAATCTTGATTTTTACAAATTTTTGTTTGTTAATAACTTTTTAATAAGCAACGAGCGACGATTAAATTAGAAGAAAAAGTTACTCAGAATTATGTCCTTGATAACATATGTCAAGGTCAACATCATTGGGGCTGGGTCCCCTATTCGCTATATTTACCTAAATTATTCTAATAGTATAGTTTTTACTTTGTTAATAATAATAAATATATATGTAGTAAAATAAAAGAAGAAAAGCATTATTTTTTCAATAATATCAAGTATTCTACCGTATTAATCAATCAAATATTAATATAAGCCAATTTTATAAATGAACAACGTACATGTTATTGCTCAACGGAAATCGCGAGAAGGTGGTGGTTTCTTCCGTCAAGAGAAAATGTAAAAAAATGTTTTCTTTAATATTACATTAGATATAAAAATTATATATAATAATATATATTATATATAATAGGGGCGATGAGCGGCTTAGAGCGTTGAGTCGCGGGCTGCCAAGTATCAGGTCCCAGGTTCGATTCCGCTCGGGTCCCATCCCACCATATACCTCTTTACGGAAGTTAAGGAGGAATAACAGAGAGGGAAAGAGAAGGAGGAGGGAAATAGAAAAGGAGACAAAGAGAGTGAGAAAAGGAGGAATGAGGGGAAAGAGCGAAATGAGAAGGGATAAGATGGGTGCGTGTGTAAGAGAGAAGCATTAGAGATAAGAGTGTGGGGAAAAAGGAGAAAAAGAAGGGTTAAGGAGCGAGGGGGGAAAAGCGAGAGAGAGAGAGAGGGTAGATAAAAGAGTGTATGTAGGAAGGAGAAAGGGAGAGTTAGGAGCGAGAAGGGAAGAGCGGAAGAGAGTTAAAAATATGATGGTAAAAAAAAGCGTGAAGGGAAAGAGCGAAAGAGAGATAGAAATATGATGTGTAAAAGCGTGAAGGGAAGAGCGAAAGAGAGATAAAAATATGATGTGTGTAAGGCGTTGAAAGTGTAAAGCGTTAAGATGTAAGAGCGAAAAAACAGAGAAGTGTATAGATGTAAGAGGATAAATTGTAACCCCATAGGGGATCAATAAATATACATACATACATACATATTATATATAATAATTTTAATATAATATTAAAGAAAACAATTTTTTATATTTCCAAAGAATGTAGATAGAAAGGATAGATATAAAATATAGAAGAATATAAAGGACAGAACATAGATAAAGAAAAGTAATATATTGAGAATGTTAGTTTCAAGGTAACTTTATACGATTTACAATTCACGACAGAATTTTGGACAAAATTATATATAAAAAGTATATATTAAAGAACATCCGAAAAATTGTGAGTACATTTATAATGTACAATTATAATCAAAAATTGTGAGAACGTTTATAAATTAATTGCAAAATAATTAAAATTAAATAAAAATTATAAATAGAATTATATCCTTATTTCGTCATGAATTATAGATCGTCTAAAGTGGCCTTGATACTAGAAGTACTAAATATTTTTTGACGTTAAACCGGAAAAAGCGCATATACTTTAGTTAATATAATATTGAATACATATTTTTGGTAAAAATATTTCCGAAAGTACAGCTGAGAGAGAAATAGCTGAACTCTGTTCGGCAACTACAGCTACCAGTTTTATGTGTGCGAATGGACGAAGGATTGCGGGAACCGAGTTTGAAATAGCTCGAGAGAATTGATAAACTTAACAGTGTCTTTATTTCGTAAAATAAATGAGCCTACAAGTCTTCGTCAATAAAAATAGTACAAGATCCCTTTCAGCAAACTTGCTACCGCGAGCAAGTATGTATAAATTCAATAAATAACACGTTAATTAGATTAGCATATATTCAATTTAGTAGCGTCAAGTTTTTCTCTAATTAAAAAGTTATTTTATACTTAAATTTGTTTTTCTAATTAAAATTTTTTTTCACTTAAATATATTCCACTATTTTGATCACATTCCAATTTTTAATATTAGAAATAATAATAAATGAATTTTGTAACATAAATTTTTATTAATTTTGGCGCAATATTTTTATACCACTATTTTTGTAGAAAATTAAAACAACTATTTTGTAAAACAGTTTTTTAATTTGAATATGACAGTGTTTTTGTATTAAAATGTATTAAACACTATCTTGTATTAAAATACTATTTTGTGTAAGAATTTTTCACAACAAATTGAAATAACACTATTTTGTATAAGAGTTTTTTTATAGCCAAAGGCGCTTATGCGCCTTTTTCTGACTTTTTTATAATATGGATAATACGTGTATATCTAGTGAATATCTTTGGTAGCTGTTTGGTGGACATGGATATATGGATAATGTGTACACATCCATTAGATATCCTCGCTAGTTATTTAAGAGATATAGATATTTTATTCATCTATTAGATGTCTACTAGTTATCTATAGTAGACATGGACATAAAATAGATGTGTAGATATTCACTAGATATCTATTCGTTATTTTGTTCTGTGTTGTAAATGCATTAAACACGTAAGGGGGCGATGCGTGGCGCCAGGCGTAGAGTCGCAGGCTGGTAATCGAGAGATTCCGGGTTCGATTCCGCTCGGGTCCCATCCTTCCATATGACCCAAAAGAGATTTTCACACATTATCCTATATAATTCCTAATTTATCATATATTATCCTATATAATACCTATACCTACCTAGTTAATGGTGTATAGACAATTCCTTTCGGAAAGTCTCCCAGCCATATCAGAGAAGAAGAAGATTAAACACGTAAAAGATTCCGCGCAATAGTGTATGTATTATATATATATATATATATATATATATATATATATATATATATATGGGACGTCTCGCGTTAAACGGGCAACCTCTCCTTCCAAAAATTAACGCAATGGAGAAAAACGTTTAAGGTCTCAAAATATTCGTATACTTGTGTAGTTTCGAATGGAACGTGGCCTTTTGAAAAAATCAATATGGCGGCTCCAATATGGCGCCTAAAATTCGCAAAAGTCACGAATGATCTTACATCTTTGATTAAAATGCGAAAACTTGATAAATCGGCTTGAAAATGATTACTATGAGGTTCTCGAGGTCGTTGATTACGAATCTGGAGACAGAATTACAAAATTCAAAATGCCGGCCATAAGGCCAATAACCCTTGTCTAAGTAACTGAAAATCACTCGAATCGGCTTGAAAATGATCTTTAAAGGGTTTTTGAGGTCGCTGATTAGGAATTTGCAGCCAAATTTTTAAAATTCAAAATGACGAATTTAATACCCTAACAGCACATGATATCATTCGAATATTCTATACTGATACTGTGAATATACGTAATATATATAATATACTGAGAACATCCCTATAACATTTTTTGTAGTATATTATTTCTCGTATATTCCCAGAATATACTTATAATATATCTTACAGTATATTATTTCTCGTATATTCTCAGAATATATTTATAATATATCTTACAGTATATTATTTCTCGTATATTTTCTCGTATATTCTCAGAATATACTTGTAATATCCCTTATAGTATATTATTTCTCGTATATTCTCGTATATTCTCAGAATGTACTTTTGAGTTACGCAGAATTTAATATATAGTGAGACATCAAAAAGTCTGATGGCGTTGGCATCACGATTACATTTTCGGTAGCACGTGGCATTGGACGACAAAGACCTGATCGGCCATATATAGTCGCATTCCTCTTTTCAGTGTCACAATAGAATGGCCACCGAGATCATCAGATCTGACCCCATTAGACTTCTTTTACTGGAGGTATTTGAAAACAAAGGTCCATGAGACTAGGTCCGAAAATTTAGAAGAGCTGCGGGAAAAAATAGTGAACGTTTCAAATTCAATCACACCCAATTTTTTAACTAACTTTATCGATACGTTTTACATTCGCTTAGGACACTGCCAAGTTGTCGAAGGACATCAATTTGAACTGATAAAATAATTAGTGTTTTTATTCCTTCACATACACCAGTGTTCCCATCCCGGTCTTGCCTTAGTTGGCAGGACACGCTAGCGGTCTTGCCTTGGTTGGCCGGACACGCACGCACACACACACACACACACACACACACACACACACACACACACTCAGGAACGCGCGTGCCCGCGTGAAGCCTTATCTTTCTTCTGTTGTCGCCGTGGGCCCTCGCTATCGCAAAATCTCAATAGAAATGTTCATATGATCATAACTCTACGAAAAAAAATCGTAGAGACCTCGGCGACCTCGCGTTGTTTTTGTCTCGGAAAGCCCTTTCGAACGAGCTGTCACTCAACTCCACATGCCATTTAAGATTTTTTGGCTCCCCCCTCCCCCGTCCCGCGCGGGTGTAGAGGTGGGTGTTTTTGTGGTTAAATAATAGACTTTGTGATCCCATTGTATCCCTATAAATTTCAGTCCTATATTTCAAACCATTCAAAAATTATTTAGGTGGCCCGGAACTTTTGGTAGGCACTGTATATATATATATATATATATATATATATATATATATATATATATATATATACATATACATACATGTATATATATGTATGTATATATATATATATATATATATATACAGTGTTATATATGTATATATATATGTATATATATATATATATATATATATATATATATATATATATACAGGATAGGCCATTTTAATGTATCCACTGAAATATCTTAAAATCTATAAGTTTAAGACAAAAATGTTTTAGACAAAAGTTGTATGATTCACAGGGGGACACATGATGAAAATATGGACTTGACCTTGAATGACCTTTTCAAGGCCAAATCAATGTGATCGATATTTTCTTAAATGGAACCCCACATTTTTTATTGCATGTTCTTGTAGCTACCTCGAGAGCTTTTCAAAACACTATAATAAAGTATGTTTTCATTAAGTACCTTTTGAGTTATTTTATATTTTAATCTGACATTTTGATATAAAAAATAAAATATCTCGTAAAATATTTAGTTTTTGATAATCTTACCGTAATATTTTTATGTACAGAATAATGAGACAAATCAATTAGTGGAAAAAGAAAACAAATAATTGTTTAAAAAATACATTGTAAATAATTACATACTTTTTCTCAAAAACAATTTTTTTTTCTACAAATTGATTTGTCTCATTATTCTGTACATAAAAGTGTTACGGTAAGATTATCGAAAACTAAATATTTTACGAGATATTTTATTTTTTATATCAAAATATGTCAGATTAAAATATAAAATAACTCAAAAAGTACTTAATGAAGTACTTAATGAAAAATACTTTATTGTAGTGTTTTGAAAAGCTCTCGACATAAGCTACAAGAATATGCAATAAAAAATGGTGGGTTCCATTTAAGAAAACATCGATCACATTGACTTGGCCTTGAAAAGGTCATTCAAGGTCAAGTCCATATTTTCATCATGTGTCCCTCTGTGAATCATACAACTTTTGTCTAAAATATTTTTGTCTTAAACTTATAGATTTTAAGATATTTCAGTGGATACATTAAAATGGCCTACCCTGTATATACAGGGTGTCCTAAAAATAACGGACTTGCTCTTAATGGCAGATTCCTTAGAACATTTCAAGACGAAAATCCTAATACAAAAATGTCGAGGCTATAACAGTTTTTAAACGGGAAGCGATTATATTTTACGAATGACAGGGCTGAGATTTCGCGCGCTCAGGCACGGCGAAATAACAAGTGAAAAAAATGCTCTATGAATGAAGCGCCTTTTTTCTCATTTGTTATTTCGCCGTACCTGAACGCGCGAAATCTCAGCCCTATCATTCGTAAAATATAATCGCTTCCCGTTTAAAAACTATTATAGCCTCGACATTTTTGTATTAGGATTTTCGTCTTGAAATGTTCTAAGGAATCTGCCATTAAGAGGAAGTCAGTTATTTTTAGGACATCCTGTATATATATATATATATATATATATATATATATATATATATCAATATACATAGTAATTTTTTATTTTAAGGATTTTTAATAAAAAAGATAAAATCAATATAAATACAATATATGACAGTAAATTTATGACTATGCGTCTTGCATTCAAATAACTCTTTTGTTAATGAAATAACATATTCCCAACAAAACAGAAAATCATAATGATATCAAAATGACATTAAAATGATGTCATTTTGACATCATTTTAATATCATTTTCATTGTGATCTTAATATTTTCGTTTATTTTTCCTTGTCGATTTTGGTTACTTACTCTATATTGCAGTAGAAAGCTTATTTATAATAATAAATTAATGTCAATGAGTATAAAGTATTAATTATTGCAAAAAGATAATAAAATTGTATTTTACAACCATTATTTTAAATGAAAAGAATTGTTTTCCTTTCATGTTTCATTTTAATTTATTTATTTCACTTCATTTATGTTATTTTATTTAATTATTATAAATAATTTATAAATCGTAATAATTATATAAAAAATATATTGATAAATTGGTAGTATGATTATATAAAATAAAATTTTGTGAATATACATATATTAATTTTCATAACTAGCCAATTTTGCATTTTAATATAAATAGATATTATAAAAAATTAGAATTGTATGACAAAAAATACTTTTTACTAATTTTGAAACATTTATTTTTTTTAAATTGTTACACTTTAAGATTAACTTTAAGATTAAGTAATTAATAGATTTAAAAATCAGCGGGAATAGACGAAAAATGGTGGACCAATCAAAAATGGCTTTTTCGTGGTCAGTTTCTGACAGTGAACTCTATGGGCGCGTTCCACTTCACGACCGCAACGCTCACGGTATCATTTCATCTTTGTGGTTCACCGAAAGTTAAACAAAGACAGATGATGCTCGCGAGCCTTGCAGTCGTTAAGTGGAACGCGCCCATAGAGTTCACTGTCAGAAACTGACCACGAAAAAGCCATTTTTGATTGGTCCACCATTTTTCGTCTATTCCCGCTGATTTTTAAATCTATTAATTACTTAATCTTAAAGTTAATCTTAAAGCTCTAAACAGCCTCACGGAGAATAATTTTGAAGACTGCTTCCTGCAATAGAAAAAACATTGGACCAAGTGCATTGCTTTAGGAAGGGACTATTTTAAAAGGGATCGTGTATTAGATAACGAATAAGTATGTTCTGTAATCGTAATAAATATTTTCTACGAACTTAATTGTCAGTCCTTATATATTACATTAATATATGTTATTATATATTATTACTGTAATATTCTCAATGCGATTTTAGTTTTGCCATCAAATATTAGAAAGTGACATTCCGTGGATGTGACATCCCACTCGGCATGTAATATTGCTGAAATACTGTAATGTTCGGAAATGGTACAGAAATATTTCATTAATATTTCAATTGTAACTTTGCATCCGAAATATTTCGGAAATGTACCTGTATCATGTTTTTTAAAATATTGCTTTTGCAATATTTCTGATATCTTTCAGAAAGTCCTTTTGTAACTAGTATTAAGGTTATAGTTCATTTGCTTACCGCTATGCGGCGCGCTATTCACTGTTTATACCCGTATTCAAATTTTTGTCATGAGCGTATATAAAGCCTGCAAAATGCGGTTAATAATATTATAATTATTTTTACCAGTTTAATTTCTGATGAGATTTCCGTACCGGGAAATTCAGATATTGAACTGATTTTTAGAAAATCGGACAGATAAATGTCCGATTTTCACTTATTCGGACAATTTCTGTCCGAATCAGTGAAAATCGTTCGTTATTATCTGCTTAAAATATAAAACAGAAATTAACTTCCATATAAATAAAATCTTTAATTTTATAAATTAAATTATTTAAATTTATCTATAATATATATCACATTAATGTATGTTGTTATATATTATTACTGTAATTGATTTTAGTTTTGCCGTCAAACAAACATCAGAAAATGACGTCTCGTGGATGTGACATATCATCATTTTCGGGTCTCATGGGACCTAACTTAGGATATCTAAGTGGTCATTTTGTGACCAAAATTTACCGTCATTATGATGTCAGTTTGCTACTTGGGATATGTTCCAGAAATATTTCAGTAATATTACCGAAATATTGCTGAAATCTTTTAGCAAGGTTGCATTTGAAATGATTGCGGACATTGAAACATTGCAGAAATGTTGCAGAAGCGGTCGTGAAATATTTCTGTAATATTGTTGAAAGGTGTAATATTTCAAATGGAATATTGCAGCAATGTATCAGGAATATTACATGCAGAGTGGGATATTGACGTCATTTTCGGGTCTCATGAGACCTAACTTAGGACGTCTAATTGGTCATTTAGTGACCAAAATTTAATCAACATACAATGGATATTTACATAATTAAATATCCACTGAATACTGATGTGGATGTCCAGTGGATATTGGCCTATATATCCTATGGATATTTATGAGATCTCGTATTACAGACATTTGGATATTTAAAGCATGTCTAATAGTTGTTTCCTACATATTCGTGGATATCCCTAATACACATTAAGAATATCTAGTAGATATCTAATATATTATTTTCTGTATATAATTCCTCGAGGATTTGTCATGATATAAAATATTATGTTAATACAGTAAAGATTATCTTGTTGAAATGTTACTTTCATTGTTAAAATATCGTTTTATAATAAACGTGATACTCTTCTAATAATTCTTCATTATTGTAATAATCATTATTCATTAGTATAATCATTTTATTACAACTGTATCTGCAATATATTTGTAATAGGACGATGTTAATAACGAAGGTAATATTTCTATAAGATAAAATCTTTATTATATTAACATATTTTAAATAATGATAGTTGGAGGAATTATGCAAGAAGATAACCACAATATATTTGTAATATAACAATATTATTATTCATTTTTATATCTCAGCAAAATAATACGTACGTAGTCATTTTGCAGAAAGGATAAAAATTATTTCAGTGTAAGTTATACAGAGTAATATTAGTCACAATTTTTCAAATTAGAACGCATTTTATAATTTTTTCCGTTATAAAATATTAATATGAAAAATCTAATAATAATAAGATAATAAATTAAAACACCATTTGATGTCACTTTGCTACTTAGAATGTGATATATTGCAACAATGTAACTGTAATATTTCAATGTTATTATAAACAGTGTAATATATATCAGTAATATATTTGTAATATTTCATTTACTTTTTTCCCAATATATATGCATATTTTTTTCTCGGGTAATGATGTGCTGCATTTATTTTTCATGATTTTTTAAAATATTTTTTATATTCTTCTTATTTTTAATAGCATTATATTGTATTTTTTATACTCAAGATAAAACAATTATTATATTAGATTTTTCAAGGCAAATGGAAAAGAAATATTTGAAGAATGCAGCTAAAAACAAAACTTGTTTTTCATTTATAAAGGTTGGTAATGCTGCACAATTCGACTCTCGGCGGATTTTTAAAATCTTTATATCTACTGGCACACAGTGCGAGATCAGGTCTCTGCAGTTCACCGCTAGTCGCGTCAGAAAACAGTCGCCTGTGATTGAATGCACTTACGCCATACGCTTTTTCGTCAGAAGGATATAAATTCGATAAGTGAGTAAAGCAATCGATTATCTTGGTCTGCTCGTTTCAATCGTCCTTCTCGCGTCGAAATAAAAATCGAGTCTTTTTCGATATCGATAGACATAATATTTGATTGTATACATTCGCTCTTTCTCTTTATACATGATACTTACGGAAAAGAACTAACAGACGCTATTCATCTATCTGTTAAATCGCCTCTTATTTTATAACCGCATTTCTTTTCTATTTTATTCGCCTTTTTGTTTATGCATACATCTTTGATTCCGATTTATTTAATTATCGCGCATTAAAAACGCGATTTACATCGTGATTGTATATACTTATCCAATGAGCAGATAATATAAAATTTAAAAAACGTTTTTAAAAATTTTTTAGGAACATTTTCAAAAATATTATCTTGCTCATTGGGTACTTATATCACAAACATACTTTTGCAATTTCTTGAAGATTTTGATTGATTAATGGAAAAATGCTGTCTTAAGACCAATTGAAATCACTAAATAAGTTGCGTCGTTCGATCAGTTTTTCTTTTTTCTCTTTTTTTAAAATTTTTTTATTGTTATTTGCAATTTTTCTCCCGTCGATTATCGAGATGCACTTCATGCAAAGTCGAATAATGCATGAGAATTTAATTAATTTTCTTATAAACATTTAAACCTGTTTTTTTATTGCATTATATTAAACTTTTGGCATTCAAAATGATATATGTACATATGCTGATATTGGAGAAAGGAAAGAGAAATATATTGCGAGAATGTACAGATAAAAACTAAATTTATCGCTTAAAACGAGAAAGTTTATGTTAATATTATTTAATTACAAGTTTATAATAAATATTTTTTTACTATATTTTAGCTATTTATGTCTTTGAGCATTTTTATATACAAGGTGAGGCATCTAAAACAGACCATCTGAATAACTCGGCTGCTTTTGGCGATAGAAAAAAAATGCATCAGACCAATTTTGCACCTACAAAAAAACTATTGACATCAGATTATGTCCTCCTTGAAAGCAAGCAAAATTGATCCATTTTTTTCTATTGCCAAAAGCAGCCCAGTTATTCAGGTGGCCTGTTTTAAATGCCTCACTCTGTATTTTATCCTCTCTTTACACATTGTCATATTCTTGAATATTTAAAGTTTTAAATATTGTTATCTCTCTGTGCTTTTCTTATCTTAGTCGATAAAGTGAATATTTTGAATTTTGAATTTGAAAATATAGTTCTAAAGATAATTATAAATGAATATATAGAATTGATAAATTCACAAATAAAAAGAAGAGTTCTTGTTTTTTTTAATATTGAATCTTTCAGTTTTCAAAATATAGTAACTTCAATCTACGAATTCTATGATATATATCCGAATTCTTAAAATTTTAGAAACAGAATATTTCTGGATTTTTAAAATATCAAAAATATTAAATATATCTCTAAACTTTGAACTTTTTCTAATAAGAATGTTTATTGAAAAATAATGGTGCAACATTTATATTAAAATTATATTAACATTGTGCGCGTAACAGTTACCAGTCTTCTTAGCATTCTATTTATAGCACAATATAGCCTGTTATGAAGAAATATTCCTTGTTCAGCTCAGCAAATTATATACATCATACTGCAATCTCTCTCTCTCTCTCTCTCTCTCTCTCTCTCTCTCTCTCTCTCTCTCTCTCTCTCTCTCTCTCTCTCTCTCTCTCTCTCTCTCTCTCTCTCTCTCTCTCAATTATCTAATAAAAATATGTATACATCATATTTTATATATACATATTGTTATATATATAAACATCTGTTTTGTTATTAAATATAGTAAAATATAAGGATTTAATAACTGCATAGAAATAAAAAGAATAAATTTTTCTTTATTAGTGAAGAAGTTTATTGTTACATTTTGTTCATTTTTTTTTGTTACACATACACACGTACGTACATATGTATGTGTATATGTAATAATAATAAAAATATTAAAATAAAATTTGATTGCCTTGCAATAAAAGAATTAATGGATTTTCAAAATTTGCTTCACATCTGTTAGTAATGCACTTATATAAAAGATAAAATAGATCTGTTGCGCGCACTTGAAACACATGGCTTGACGGCTATAATGGCTCACATGGCTTCTTGAAGGAATGCTTATTTATGTGTCCATAAATAGCTACACACATCTTATTCTTTCATTATTTCCATAGAAGAAAGGAGCTGCATTGTGTAGAGAAGTTACTTAGTAATAAATACACATTCTACGAAAAAATATTTTATTTAACTAATTTTTGTTTAAGCAAATTAAAAATATGTAAAAATTAATGATATTTATAAATTTAATTTTAAAGATAATATATACCTCTGAAAAAACCTCACAAAGGTAAAAAAAATACGCCAAGTATATAAAAAATATTTCAACTTCTATGCAACAAAAAGTTTGAAGAAATAAAAACATATATACCCAGTAAACACTGTTTATTGTAATAATATAAGATGACAGTAACAAATAATATAACACAAGTTACTTGTATGATATATAATTGAAATATATCATATGTGTTATTATGTAATATTACAATGGTTACTGTATTAAATATTATTGCAATTTAACATTGTTATCTTAGTGTTATAATATAACAGAATATCATTGCAGTATAATATTGCTACATACATGTTCCTTTGCTTGCCGCTACGCGGCGAAATCAAATTTACCTAATTCATATTCAAGATGTTGCCATGAAATACACATAAAGCCCACAAAAGACGGATACTAACATAAGATACAAAATATATCTTCTTTTTTGACAGTTTAATTTCTGATAAAGGCTGCGTTCCGATGTTCACTGCCAGTACTGAAAATCTATAGTATACGTGACCTAAACTATAGATTTTCAGTACTGGCAGTGAATATCGGAACGCAGCCACAATCTCAACAAGAGATCCAGGCCGTGTTCCAATATTCTCTGCCAGTACTGAAAATCTATAGTTTACGTCACATATACTATAGATTTTCAGTACTGGCAGTGAATATCGGAACACGACCCCAGAATATTAAATAGATTATTTGAAATTGGGCGGGTAAATGAAATAGTCTATTTATTACTTGAAAGCAAATTTACTATTTACTACTTTGAAGCAAAAAATCGGAATTTTTATAAAAATTAAATCGCAAGTTTTATAAATTAGATAGATATAAATTATTTTTTTTATTTATTTAATTATCAAATCTATGGTGGATTTTATATGAACCAATTCTATATGGTATATTACTACACGATATAATAACGGTATAACATATGTTATATTACATCTTATATTTATGAGTGAGAAATTATAATTAACCAGTAACTTACCGGTAATACTTATGTATATTATTTGTAACATTCCGTTTTATTGCTCTTATATAACATTAATATAACAGTGTTTACTGGGATATTAATGATATTTACAAATTTAGTTCTAAAGATAATATATATAAGATATAATTGACATAAAAGTTAATATTTAAAAGAAGATAAATTTTAGAACATTAAGAACTTGAAATATTCTTTTTTATTAATTTTGGTTCAGCAACTAAAGTTAATATTTCGTAGAATTAAATATACAAATATAAAAAAGGAATAATATATATATTATATATTATTTATCAAGCATTAATATAATACAATCTAATACAATCTAACGTTTATTAATGTTTACGAAATCAAAATCCACGGATACAGATATTAATATTAGAATTTTTATAATTAATATGTATATAATAACATAATAATATATAATTAATAAAATAAATTCAAACATGCTTTCATAAACGCTGAGGGACAGAATCGTCTTGAGATTAAATGTCTTCTATGCGAGTATAACTGATGATTAAGAATGATTTATTATGAGTGATTTCTTTCTACATTTCTTGAGGTCATCATGGGTGAGTGCGTGCTTCTTATCTCGATGGAAGTTCATTCAATTAGACGCATGGAAAAAGATACTTTATAGCCTATACAAGTAGTAACATTCTTATTTGTTTAGTATAATTTTATTGAGATCTTTCAGTTTTCTTAATTTGCATCAGATTCTATCAACATCTAACGAAACTTTTTGAGTAATATCCCATAACAGCACAGAAAGGTTGCGGACATATTACAAAATAATTTTATTGAAACATCGCAATATTGCAAATCAGTTGCGAAACATTTCTTCACGATTGCTGTAAGATTGCAGCAACATATTAAGATATCAGCTTCTTGTAATATTGCAACAAAATATCATAGCAATTTAATTCATACAGCAAGAGGTTGCAAAAACATTAGATAGATATTTCAATGTAACAATGGAATATTCCATATACATTGCAAAATAAAATAAAATTCATTTTTATAACAGCTTGGATTTGAGGGCAACACATTGTTGACGATCTAAGGAGACAATTTCTCACCTTTCAACGACGAATTTGTTTATTTATTTAAGTTAATTGTTGTTGATCAGTACTGCAATACTAATTTACATTTACGTTCTGACCAAGTTCTCACATACAGTCATGTCCTTTTATATTCGTTCACTCTTGCTTTTTAACAATTTAGATTTAAGACTCTTATACGAACGTTCGTGATAACCATCACCTATTTAACCATATTTTTTATACTGAAGAAGACTAAGTACAGTCGAAACGTTTATGTTATTTGATTAAAGTGAATTGTATATCACTTATGAATTTTTTAATTTAATTGACACCCATTTCGTTGCTCGTTAGTTGGTCCATTTTAACTTTTATTTATTTATTGCATTGCAAAATATTGCTATAATGTTATTACAAGATTGCAGTAACATTAAAGTGTCCGCCCAGTAACATTGCAATGTAACATTGCAGTAATTTTACAATGTAACATATACTTGTAATAATGCAATGCATTACTGTGCAAATTTATTTATAGTAATATAATAATATATAGTATACAGATAGTTTTCATCTTAACATTTATACGTTTTCTAAATTGCCTTACATCTGTAGTTACAATACAAATATGTATATTGTATGACAAAAACACTTGATGTAACGTAATTACATTAAATAATAAAATAATTTAATTTAAATAATTTAATTCGTAAAATTCAAAATTTTATTTATATGGATATTATACTCTATTTTACATCTTAAGTAGACAATAAACGAATGATTTTAACCTTTCGGACTTATCTACTCGATTTCTAAACAATCAGTCCAATATCTGAATTCCCTGTGTTGGGATTGTATCAGAAATTGAACTGATAGGAATAATTATTACAATCTTTTGCTAGCATGCTAGCTGCTCATCTTTGCAAGCTTTATATACTTCTCATGACTAAAACGTAAATACGAGATAGATAGAGCATAGCACGCCATATAGCGGTAAGCGAATAAACTAGCGATTATTAAACATTGTTTTTTGTAACGTTTCTGGAATATTGCTGTAATATTTCTAATGAAATATTACAGTTATATATTCCTATAACGTCTCTAGAATATTACATTGCGACTTGTAAAATTGTAATATCGCAACATAACTAAAATGTGTTCAGTGCTGTATGGGTATAATATACTACTAACAATAAGCAAAACAATACAATACAGATTAATATAAATTACAGTTCCTTGGACAAGCAACAATAAAAAGACAATGAGACTGCTCATTGTTTTGATGCTCTTGTATTGCTTTTGCATCAATATTGGTCATACCAGGGAGATAACGTATGTAATTTATTAATTATTTAATTTAGAAATTGATATTTTAAATATGTTCTTCTTTTTTCAAATTCAGTTTTCAGAATATTTCGTTATATTTATTCTATGTCCTATAAATGATTACATCGAATTTTATAGTCACGAAGACATTAAAGATGCAATGTTGAGCTTAGTACATATGATGAGGGAGAATACAGAAAAACTCGAAAGGCACGAAGCAAGAGAGCGGCAGTTGGGCGAGCAATTAAAGAAAACTATAACTATCTTGACGAAGCGTGTATCCGCTGTGGATGGTCTAAAACTGCAGCTGAATAAATTAGATGAGAGGATCTCGGGATTAGAGCATCTGTTCGCGCAGGTCAATCATTTACTTAATAAAACGAGCAAGAACATTATCTTTTATAGTGAATAAATAAATAAATCTCGTCTTCTTCCGTTCAATCTTTTTTAAATTATTGCGATAAACCATCTTTTCTTATCCTTTTGTACCACCTGTTGTAGCTTCAATCTTTACTCGCTTCTCCTTCCTCTGCATTTCTCTATATATCTTTTTTCTCTCTATCCTATTTTTTGGAATGTTAACAATGTTTTCTTTCCCACGCAGAGAGATGAGAGAGAACGCATACAAATGCAAAAGACGATGGACAGTTTGGAGGATTTGGAGAGCCGCTTGGAAGGGTGGCTTACGGATATTGAAAATAAAGTTGCAGAAATAAATAGTCGCCCAGAAACTACATCTATATCGAACAATAATTTTAACGATATTCTCAATAAATTGAATAAGATCGAAAATAATTCGATAGAGGGAATTGCAAGGCTCAAAGAGGATCTGCATAACAATGTAGAAAAGATGGATAGAGAATCAATTACGTTAATGGGGAAGGCACATACAATTTTCTTAGAGGTAATCTATTTGGGAAAATAACATACATCTCTTATATTTTCAAAAATATAAATCGCTTGCTGAATTATATAGGTGCAGGATGTAGCCACCAGGATTGAGGATATCGAGAACTCTCTAGAAAAGATAAAACAGCTGACGCAAACCGTTCAAGAGAAACCGTCGGAGCGACAAATGGATTTGGCTCCAACCTTTGACGAACACATCAAGACATTATTGCGAGTGCAAGAGTTAATAGAGAATTCTTCTGAAAGATTACATGAATTACCCAGGTAATTTTATATCTGAAGCTCTCATGATTAAATTTGAATTTGTGTGACATTACTAACATTTAATATTTTAATGTTTCAATATATAGGATAAATGAAGTGCAGATGCTCCACAATGAGACGCAGGCCATGTTGCAGGAGACTAAGCACGCGTTGAAGGATATCGTTACAAGGGTTGTCAATAATATCGAGGATAGAATAACAGAGACCAAAGAAGAAACGAAGGATTCAGTGGCAGCATTACGGTAAATTTTTTTTGTCATCTCGAGATATCATAAATATTAAATATTGTCAATAAATATTAAAGACGGGCAAATAAGAACCACGCGCTAGGAAGAGCCAAAATTATGTGAATCTTTTTAAATTCACTTACGTTTATTAATTATATAGCTAACGATATAGCTAATAATTGCATCCAAAAAACCAACCGCGAACCTCTAGTTTGAAAGTTTTCCCCTCGATGACAGAGTCGTTGGAAAGGACGAAACAGACGCCAAGTATCAAACTCCATCCTCACAATGTGAAGTCCGAAGTAGCACCTGGAACACGTCGAAAAAGCGAGATCTATTTTATTCATATTGTAACCATTAACAATTGCGTCTCGCTTTCGAGGTGTTCCGGATGCTACTTCGGACATCGCATCGAGGATGGAGTTTGATACTTAGGGTGCGTTCGGGGAGACGCTATTAGCGCTAACAGCGTCGTTCTATCTTTGTTACTTATTGAAAGTTGAACAAGGACAGAACACGCTCATAGCGCTAAAAGTGTGCTCCCCGAACGCAGCCTTAGTGTCTGAGTCCCTCCCAACGACTGTCATCGATGGGGGAGCTCTCAAAATAGAGATTAGCGGTTGGTTTCTTAGATGCAATTATTAGCTATATTGTTTTAAATTACTGAGGATAACCCGATATGGGACCAAAACGTATAATTAATAAACATAACTGAATTTAAGAAGATTCACATAATTTTGGCATCTTCCTCCCAGCGCGTGACTCTTATTTGCCCATCTTTGATATTTATTGATATTTATTATTTAAAATCTTATATACTAAGTTATCGTTAAATATTGTCTTTTTCATTGAATATCAAATATCATCTTTACATTAAACAAATAAAAATCATGGTCAGAAGACCATATTTAACGTTAAATGTGAGTCTAAATATATTGTATAATCTTTTTTTTTTGAATAATAAAAATAGCTCCCATGAAACAAAACAAAAATTGATAAATGGTCTTAAGGAGCAAATAGCGGATGTCCGTGCAATATATCAAGTTATAAAATCATACAATTCGTAAATATCTTAACGGATAAGCTTTCGTAAAAAACATTCTCATATAAATAACAATGACAAAAGTGGCGAATCGCAAAAAATGAATAACACAAATAATGAACGCAAACGTTTCTGTCCTCGACTCTCTTCAGTGGTACATATAAAAAATAGAAAAAATACAAACGGTCAAGCGATAAAAAGTCAGAAAGTGTCAAATATGTGTTGCTATCGCTTATGGACATTCCAAAGTCGCATAGGTCGAGATTCATTATCCATCACAAAGTTTTACCCAGAATTTGCGAGAGGAAAAATTGAAGTCAGACAAGCGCCAATGGAAGGTCCATATAGCAAGCGTAAAATCAAAGCCGTGTACGAAACTCGCATGACAGTAACGCTTCGCAGCATAACTTAAACTTTTTTTTAATTTTGAGCCTTTTTTATGCTATAGGATGGACTTGGCTAACAACGCAGAACGTGTTAGCCAGGAATTACAGGATCTGGAAAAAGGTCAATCCGTAATGGTTTCCATGGCTGATCATGTGTTAGATACAAAAAAAAGGGTAGAGTATGGCGTACATCAGATCTTACTGGAAATGGGCGATCTAGTAAAGGCACAAGGTATCAATATCAACAGCACTCTTAGTCAAAGATTCGATGGAATCTCGAACGACATCATGGATAATCAGAACGGTGCCTTAGCAAACCTTACTAGTAAAATGGAACAGGAAATGAATAAAGTAAATGATCTGTTACTTGCTCACTGAGCTAGTTGCCGGGATTTATCGCTATTATCTTTTTTATAGGTCTGGCGACAGATCAACGTGATGTACCAGCAGATGTCAGAGAGTGCACGAGCTTTAGACAAATTACATCAACAGAATGAAGCCTACGTTAACGGTACGACATCTACTATGGGTGGAATGGAAAGTAAGGTAACGATAAACATAATTAGATTAAAAAATAAAGAAGATTAACGCAAAATTTTTCTAAAATAAGTCAGATGACACTATATCAAATTATCATACATGTATTCTGTACTTCAATATTTCTTACGTCATTGCTAAACTAATCACGAAAATCTTGCAGGTTGGCGAAATAACAAAACGTATGACGGAGGTAGATGAGAATTTGAACTATCTGCTCGGTCGCTTGTCCTTAGTGACGCACGAATTCAATCAGATCAAGACAGGTTTAGGAAAAGCGTTGGATAATATCAAAGCTTCTTTTAAGGTGGTCCAAGAGAAGGCGTTAGACTTGACCCATCCGGGTCCTCACCCGCTTCCGGAAAATTACAAGAACCCGAACGAATCCGAGATCAGAAAACCAGACGGTAAGCCTCTATCGGATTTTGAAAGTCATATCTTCAACATACTCTCTAATTGACTACAAGAATTTTCCAAAGGTTTCTAATTAATTTCCTTTGTTCATTAAAACAATATAAAGTCCTACAAGCACAAAGAACTCTCGTAATATTTTTTATGGTTTCCAGCAACAAAATTCAACTTTTGAAAATTTTGTTGCCGTTAATTTCTTTATTGCGCAAACTATTTGTTTTAGTGGTGACCGTAAAGTAAGCCCTATCCGACTCTCAGATTAAATGATTGATTTGGACTAATCTCAGCAGAAAAGATAGCTTTTTATCATCTTTAGTGAATTAACATCCAGTACCGCCACCAGCATCATGATTTACCATCATACTTATTAGAAACGATTGTAAGATGTCATTTGGAAAACTTTCGAATATATTCATGTTCTTAATCTTTACTTTTTATGTACCTTGGTTCAAAAATTTCTATGAGAAAAGCTAATGAACCGATATAATTTATTAAAATATAATATTATATAAGAGAGAATGTAATTAGAAAACTACATATGTTTTATGCAAATGCATTTTCATGGAAGATTGACAAAACTTACAAAAAATGTTAATTTTTTTGTCGGAAGGCTTTAAAATGCAATTTATATTTTGTATAATACATATTTTTAGCATCTATTTTTTTCCACGAACTAATAATGTAAGTCTTACGTAAAGAAAAAAATATATTCCAGATAATTTTTAACAGATTTTAACAAAATTTTAGTTTATAGATTAGTATTCTATATATTATTAATATTGAAAAATTATGTAACATAGCCTGATCCCAATAAGTAAAAAATCATTAATGTAACGTTTTATTAAGGCTGCGTTTCGATATTCACCGCCAGTACTGAAAATCTATTATAGTTTATATATATACGTCACGTACACTATAGATTTTCAGTACTGGCAGTGAATATCGAAACGCAGCCATAATCTGTATTTAATAATATGTAATGTTGTTAAGTTATGTAGGTTTTAACATTGTAATCGACGTTATTATGAACAAACTTTGACATCGATTTTAAGGTTTTAATAATATCGAAATGGGCATGCCTTAATATTGTGAATAATGTTGCATGCAAATGTTTTTTTATAATGTATTAAAATAATAAAAATAATAATGTTTTGAAAATGTTCTGATACTCAAAAATACCATATTATAAAATAATATGTTTAAAATATTTATAAAATATTATGGCAGAAAGAGAGAGAGAGAACATTAGGTAAATTTACATAAAATTAATATTACATATTATTGATTTAATGTTTCTTGCTTACTGGGATGTTTTTTCTCAAGAAAAAATCAATTACAGATTTATAAAAAAATCCATTATTATAATTTTAATCCATCATTAATATTTGATTTGCAGAAACAGAACATTTTATGTTTCTTCTATATATACGTCGTAGGCAAATAGTTATTTTAGGGCTGTGTTCCGATATTCACTGCCAGTACTGAAAATCTATAGTATATGTGACGTAAACTATAGATTTTCAGTACTGGCAGCAGGGTTGTGCCGTAGATTTCAAAATTACGTCTACATGAATTGTTTACGTATTGTCTACATGATGTTTACATGGACTTTTTTCATAGACAATGTAAACTATGTAAGCTTTATAAATTAGATGTCAGAATGCAAAAAAAAAGAATGGTTATATTATAAAATAGGTAATGTATATGTATATGTGATTTTAGTAAAGTAAGGCAAAGAAAAACGTAACGCTATTGTATAATAGCCTTTTACGATTTACGTTTTTCTCTGCCTTACTTTACATCCACGACTATGATAGACGTCTCGTTCTTTGTCATCAGCCTTTGGCTGCTTAAATTTCTGTTTGTAATTATGTTTCAAGCATGAAACATAAAAAACTAAATATAAAGAAAGTCTTGGACAAACTACCCAGATTGCAAAATGCTAGCAGTATGCCAGCAGTATGCCAGCAAATTCAATCATGACTTCGCAGCAGATTCCGCTCAGCTGCGTCCTCATTAAACTTAATTTCTGGCAGCACGGCTTGCCTATATAATATAACAGAGAAAATAGAGCAAAAATCGAGTATTATTTGCTAATACGTCGTGACAGCAGATATGTAACAAATATCAAACGAAGTCTGCCATATCAGATCTGACGGCAGAAATGCGGCAGAAATCAAGCATGGTCTGCCGTTACAATGTGACGGCAGAAACGCAGCAAAAGTCGAGCATTGCCTGCTGTCGTAATGTGACGACGAAACCACAGTAAAGATAAAACACCCCTGCAAAGCATAATTATTAATATAGATACAATAAAATCTGAATATTGGCATAGTTATAAATAATTAATTAAATATATAACTTTAAATAAATGATTAATTTATTAATAATTCGTAAATTTCAAGATTTGTATAGAAATTGAACTCTTTATTTTGTTTCAAGAAGTCAATAAATGGACAATTTTTTATTGATCCACTCGCTTTCCGAACTTTTAGTTTAATATTCTGAGTCCTTTGTTAGAATCCAGAAATTAAGCTGATAAAAGTAAATATTATGACTCCTGTACACAGGACACAGGATGTGGCAACGCTTGCCGTGTCGCCGCGTTCTGTGTGCAGGAGCCATTACACATTTTTAATCTTGTTAACCGCGCTTTGCGATCTTTATATTTGCCTATAACAGAAACTTGATTACAAGATAGATACGTCATATAGCGGTAAACGAAAGAACTGTAACTTGATACAGCATATCTTAATATTGCTGTGATTCTACCATTATTTTATGACAACAGATCATGCTGTGTTTCTGCTGTGTTTTTGCTGTTATCTTTTGAAATGGCAGCGCATGCTTAATTTTTGCAGCATTTCTGCCGTTACGCCGTGCTTGCAGATAAACTCGATTTCTAACGATATTCTGCCGATATAGTGTCATGTTATATTCAGTTTTTATTTAGCTTCTGTTGACATCCCAGCAAGCAAAATGATGCAAACTTTGCAGCAAACCCGAGCATGCCTTTACAGCAAAATTGTGACAAGGTGTGTCCGTAAAAAGCTCAGCTTTTGCTGGCAAGGCTTGTCGCAATAGTGTGATGCACATTTTGCACAAATAATGGAGCAAATCTTGCCGTGTACGGCATGACAGCAAATTTGTGGCAAGAACAGGACAAACCTTGATGTGTACGGGATGACAGCAAATTTATGGCAAGAATAGGGCAAACCTTGCCGTGCACGGCATGACAACAAATTTGTGGCAAGAATAGGGCAAACCTTGCCATGCACGATATGATAGCAAATTTGTAACAAGATCAGAACAAATCTTGCTGTGCATGGCGTGATAGCAAATTTGTGGTAATTTTCTATACGGGGTGAGTGATTCGGGACTTCTGTGACAAATTGTGAGAAACGATAAATCTCGCAGAGAGGACTATTTTGTGAAACAATCCGTTCTTTGTTTGACACGTCGTTTTTAGAAGTTATGCGACCGCGCAGGCAAAGTCTTAGATAATTGAAAATGAATTTATAATATGATGAATATATGAATTTTATATATATATATATATATATATATGTATATATATATATATATATATATATATATATATATATACATTTACATTTTAAGTAAACAATAAACGGATGATTTAAACTTTTTCAGACATTTATCTGCCCGATCTAAGAGAAACAATCAGTCCACTATCTGAATTCCCTATGTTGGGATTGTATCAGTAATTGAACTGATAGAAATAATTATATTTTTAATCTTCTACCAGTTGCTCTTTGCAAGCTTTATATACTTCTCATGACTAAAAATCAAATACGAGATGGATGTATATAGCGCGTCGCATAGCGATGAATAAACGAACTATCGGCAGAATATTATATTTTTGTAAAGTTTGTAATAAAGTAAAGTTGTAAATTTGCTGTCATGCCGTGCATGGCAAGGTTTGCTCTGTTATTTGCGTGAATTTTGCGTCTCGTTGTGCCAGAGTATACTTTGCTCTGTTATTTCCGTAAATGTGTTATCATATCGTGTACAATAAGGTTTGCTCTGTTTTTGTCGTAAATTTGCTATTATAGCGTGTATAATAAGATTTGCTACTAATTGGCGTAAAGTTTGTGTTACACCGTGAATTTAGCATCATACGTGTTCTTCTATGCGTAAAATTTACGGACAAGCCTTTTCCTATTATTTACAGCATCGTGAGACGAAAAATTTTGCCGTCAATTTGCTTCAAACTTTTTGACAAACCAAAACAAGACAAATGTTTGCTACAAAATTGTTGTCAAAATTAAAGCACACCTTGTCGCAAAGCTTTGGCAAAACGTGATTTTAACATTCTTGGCTATCTGGGATATTGTGCCAACACGCAATACTTTAAATCTATTGTTTTTATGCTAAGAACTTCTGCTTAAATTTTGCAGCATTTTTTGTAGCATATAATGATGCAGAGATTGTTTGTTTTCTGTTACATTTCTGCCGGCACTAATTGAAATGCCAAATCATGCGCGGCTGCTGCCAGAGTTCTACCGATATAATATATGTAATGCATAATTTGCAATACGCGTGATCGGGCAAACTTGGCTATCTGGGTATATTCTATAGATTACTCATTGTTGACATAGATGACATATGGTACACATAGTTTACATTGTTTACGCGTAGACGTAGACTATTATAGTTTACGGATAAATGCCCAACCCTGACTGGCAGTGAATATCGGAACACGGTCTAGGAAAATAGCTTTTGACTAGACAAATGCTATCTGCCTGGTCAAATGGCTCTCACCCGTTTATTTGTATTCAAATGCTATTTTCCTAGGCTGCCTGAACGCTTTTTAGGAAAATGGAAATAAATTTTATTTTCTAAAGCAGAAATACGATATAATATGGATATTTTGTCAATAATGTGTTTCAGCTATTTCTCGCAGTTCGTTTCCCAATCTAACTTTATTTTTAAAACTGAAAATAGATTTGGGTTAGATTATATCTTTCGGAAGTGGAGTCTCCCCCCCCCCCCCCGTAGGGGAGGCGGAACCCATTGTATCCACCCAGCAAACACAGATACATAAATGTAACATTGCCATAATGAAACGGAATATAACAAGTAATATAACGTATTTATTACATGTAACATTCACGTTAGTTGTAATTTCCCACTCATACAAAATTGCAGTTATATAACATGAATATAACATGTTACTAAAATGTTATATGATTGTTACAGTCATGTAATAATCCACCCAAGTAGCAAACTGATGTCACAATAACAGTAAATTTTGGTCACAAAATGACCAATTACCCAGCAAACACGAGTATATAACTGTTATATTGTCATAATGAAACGAAATGTAACATGCAATATAACACGAATGTACTAGGTTATATACACGTTAGTAGTAATTTCCTACTCATATAAATTATAGTTATATAACGTTAATATAACACGTAAGTAACATGTTATATGATTGTCACAGTCATGTAACAATAATGCTCTCGGATGGACTGGTCCGTTGAGTCTGTTCTTTTTCACTGCACTTCCTATACTATAAGTTCCTATACTACCATGACGATAAATTTTGGTCACGAAATGATCAATTAGACGTCCTAAGTTAGGTTTCATGACACCCGAAAATGACGTTGATATGTCACATCCACGGGACGTCATTTTCTGACGTTTGTTTGACGACAAAATTAAGACCAATTACAGTAATAACATATAATAACCCATATTTATAGATAAATTTAAATAATTTAATTTATAAAATTAAAGACTTTATTTATATGGAAGTTAATTTCTGTTTTATATTTTCAGTAGATATAATAACGAACGATTTTTGCTTATTCGGATAGAAATTGTCCGAATAAGTGAAAATCGGATATTTATCTGTCCGATTTTGTAAAAATCAGTTCAATATCTGAATTCCCAGGTACGGGAATCATATCAGAAATTAAACTGATGGAACTAATTACAATGTTATTAACTGCATTTTGCAGGCTTTATATACGCTCATGACAAGAATTTGAATACGGGTATAGATAGTGAATAGCGCACCATATAGCGGTAAGCAAATGAATTATATAATCCCAATATTAGTTACAAAAGGACTTTATTCGGACGATCATAGGACGTTTTCAAAATTACGTCTTTGGCTAGTCTAAGAAATGAGGTCTTTTAAACGTCAATTATTAGTCGCCGACATTATAGACCAAAAACAGACGTCATTATGTCGTCTTTTGACGTTATTCTGTTACTTGGGCTGTTACATTACATATTACTCCCATGTTACATAGCAGTTATATTCTGGTGTTACATTGCATAAATAAAAGACAGTTATATAATCCCAATATAAATTAGGTATAACAACTGTTACATTACATGTTACTCCCATATTACATAGCAGTTATATTCTGGTGTTATATTGCTTAAATAAGAGATAGTTATATAATCCCAATATAAATTAGGTATAACAACCGTTACATTACATGTTATTCCCATGTTATATAGCAGTTATATTCTGTGTTTGCTGGGTAGACATCCTAAGTTAGGTCTCATGAGACCCGAAAATGACGTCGATATGTCCACGGGACGTCATTTTCTGACGTTTATTTGACGGCAAAACTAAGACCAATTACAGTAATAATATAACACATTTTAATGTGATATATATTATAGGTAAATTTAAATAATTTAATTTATAAAATTAAAGATTTTATTTATATGGAAGTTAATTTCTGTTTTATATTTTAAGCAGATAATAACAAACGATTTTCACTTATTCAGATAGAAATTGTCCGAATAATAAATTAAAATCGGATATTATTTGTCCGATTTTCCAAAAATCAGTTTAATATCTGAATTTTCTGGTACGGGAATCGTATCAGAAATTGAACTGATAAAAATAATTACAATGTTATTAGCCGCATTTTGCAGGCTTTATATACACTCATGACAAAAATTTAAATACGGGTATAGATAGTGAATAGCGCGCCGCATAGCGGTAAGCAAATGAACTATAATCCCAATATTAGTTACAAAAGGACTTTATTTGGACGATCATAGGACGTCTTCAAAATTACGTCTTTGGCTAGTCTAAGAAATGAGGTCTATTAAACGTCAATTATTAGTCGCCGACATTATAGACCAAAAATAGACGTCATTATGTCGTCTTTTGACGTTACTCTGTTACTTGGGCTGTTACATTACATATAACTCCCATGTTACATAGCAGTTTTCCAGTAAGCAAAATGCGCGCAATATGCCAGCAGATTGGCAACAGATTTCCTCAGCTCTTGCTAGCAATTTGGCATCTGTTATATCCGCATTAGGCTAATGATCTGCCAGCAGAGCCTGCTCACAGAATCTGAGAGCAGATTGGCAGCAGAAACCGAGCAGGATCTGCTAACATGATTTGACGTCAGATTGATGGCAGAAACCGAGCAGGATCTGCGCGCGCGCAAACTGACGGTAGATTGGTAGCAGAAACCGAGCAGAATCTGCAACTTTTGGCCATTCACATAAAATGGTGCATTTAAATGAATTTAAAAGATCTCAAACCCAAGTGGCAAAATGACGGTGAATTTTGGTCACAAAATGATCAATTAGATGTCCTAAGCTAGGTCTCATAAAACCCGAAAATGGCGTCAATAGTTGATATATCACATTCACAAGACGTCATTTTCTGACATTTGTATTAATAATATATAAATATATAATATTAATAACATATATTAATGTAATATATATAAAAAAATTTTAATAATTTATAAAATTAAAGATTTATATATGGAATTTAATTTCTATTTTATATCTAAGTAGATAATAACGATTTTCATTTATTCGGACAATTTCTGTCCGAATAAGTGAAAATCGGACATTTACTTATCCGATTTTCCAAAAATTAGTTTAATACCCACTCGGCATGTAATATTGCTGAAATACTGTAATGTTCGGAAATGGTACAGAAATATTTCATTAATATTTCAATTGTAACTTTTCATCCGAAATATTTCACAATTGTACCTGCATCATGTTTTTAAATTATTGCATTTGCAATATTTCTGAAATCTTTCAGAAAGTCCTTTTGTAACTAGTATTAAGGTTATAGTTTACTTGCCTACCGCTATGCGGCGCACTATTCACTGTCTATACCCGTATTCAAATTTCTGTCATGAGCGTATATAAAGCCTGCAAAATGCGGTTAATAATATTATAATTATTTTTATCAGTTTAATTTCTGATGCGATTTCCGTACCGGGAAATTCAGATATTAAACTGATTTTTAGAAAATCGGACAGATAAATGTCCGATTTTCACTTATTCGGACAATTTCTGTCCGAATCAGTGAAAATCGTTCGTTATTATCTGCTTAAAATATAAAACAGAAATTAACTTTCATATAAATAAAATTTTTAATTTTATAAATTAAATTATTTAAAAATATTACCGAAATATTGCTGAAATCTTTTAGCAAGGTTGCATTTGAAATGATTGCGGACATTGAAACATTGCAGAAATGTTGCAGAAGCGGTCGTGAAATATTTCTGTAATATTGTTGAAAGGTGTAATATTTCAAATAGAATATTGCAGCAATGTATCAGAAATATTACATGCCGAGTGGGTATCTGAATTCCCCTGTATGGGAATCGTATCAGAAATTAAACTGATAAAAATAATTAAAATGTCATTAATCACATTTTGCAGGCTTTATATACGCTCATGACAAGAACTTGAATACGGGTATAGAAAGTAAATAGTGCGCCGCATAGCGGTAAGCTAATAAACTATACTATTTCAATAAATTATATAAATGGCTAAAAGCTGCAAATTCTGCTCGGTTTCTGCTGCCAATTTGCCATCAGATTGCGCGCGCGCAGATCCTGCTCGGTTTTTGCTATCAATCTGCCATCAGATTGCGCGCGCGCAGATCTTGCTCGGTTTTTGTAACCAATCTGACATCAAGTCATGTTAGCAAATCTTGCTCGTTTTCTGCTATCAGATTCTGTGAGCATACTCTGCTTTGTTTTTGGCACCAATCTGTTGATTTAATCTGAAATAACAACTTCTGTACCAAATTTGTATCCTTTTTGCTAACAATAATTGATAGCAGGCACTTGGCATGATTTGCTTTCGACAGACTTGGCTATCTGGGTATATTCTGGTGTTATATTGCATAAATAAAAGACAGTTATATAATCCCAATATAAATTAGGTATAACAAATGTTACATTACATGTTACTCCCATGTTACATAGCAGTTATATTCTGGTGTTATATTGCATAAATAAGGGACAGTTATATAATCCCAATATAAATTAGGCATAACAACTGTTACATTACATGTTATTCCCATGTTATATAGCAGTTATATTCTGTGTTCGCTGGGCACGCATATACTTTACAACGCAAAGCGAGGTCCACCTCGCAATTGTTGTATGGATGGAAAAATGTATGCGTGGACGCAGTGGGTTCCGCCCCCCCCCCCCCCCCCACGGGGGTCTCCATTTCCAGAAGAATCGAAAAGCTAACCCAAACCTATTTCTGCTTTAAAACTAATGTAAATGCAAATGTAAACAAAAAAATATAAACACGCAAGTAGAATATAACGAAAAGATAATACAAGTAACCATTTGCTTAAAGCTCGTGTCACACTACGCATTGCGGACTTGAATTGGATTTGGAGTACGGACTGCGAATCGTCATCCATCCAATCAGAGCGAAGTAGCCAAAGATCTGATTGGATGATTGACAATTCGCAGTCCGTAATCCAAATCCGATCCACGCCCGCAATGCGTAGTGTGACACGGGCTTAACAGCGGTTCAATCAAATAGCATTTGCCTAGGAAAATAGCATTTGAACACAAAAATAAATGAGCGAAAGCCATTTGACCAGGCAGATAGCATTTGTCTAGTCAAAAGCTATTTTCCTAACATAACTATTTGCCTACAACATATATACCACGTATTTTTTAAATATTATGTACTTTTTTGCACATATAAACATCTGCAATCTAATAATTAGTATAAAACGGACAATGGGATATAATTAATCCCCATCTGTATTGTAATATCAGTAGTCTCTATGCAGGAAAGAAAACAGGACACTATATTAGAGTAGGGTATCATAGGTTTTACTGGAATGTTTATATTTCTATATTGTCACTATTTATAAAAGATAAATAAATCCCTACAAAGAAAAAATTTGGAACATGCAAAAAAGTAAATCTTATGAAAATTATATAAAATCATTGTTAACTTTACTGTTCTTATGCAAAGGTTATTAAATTCGGTATACTTTAGTAATGTATGTAGGTTGGCATTGTAAAACCGCGGTACATGTTTATTCATTCATGCGTTTCACCTCTTTCACTTTTGCACATATATTTGTCTTTATATATCCACATACACACGGGCATATATGCAAGCACACAGGCACACAGATATTTAATAATTGATGAATATTATATGTATGTGCCATGTTTGTGTTATAATAGTTCTTTATTTCTAAACGGTAGAAAATATTTTTATTTACGCAAGAGTGCAAAGAGGGATTGACAGAGTCTGCATGCGTTGCAATAATTAAATCTGCGTTCGCTGCACGCAAGCAGAAGCTTACGTTTGGAGATGAATTTTTATCTCTTTCGTTCCGATAATTCCATTTTTGACATACAAGTGATCATAACTCTTATAGCTTTTATAACGTTTATAATTTAAACAGAAGGAACCCAAAAATCTCCAAGAATCCAAATTTAACATTAAATAATAAAATTAAATACGTCTTTAAATTTAAAAAAAATAAAGTTTATAAAACCTTTTTTTTGCACAAGAAAAGTTGAAAATAATGTTCTAAAAGATTATTCACGAAGATTTAAAAGAACAAAAAAAATCGAGAATTAATATCAGCATAATCTTATTGTTAATATATTTTCAACGACTCGAGATATTATTCCCAGGGTGTTTCTTTCTCTCTCTCTCTCTCTCTCTCTCTCTCTCTCTATTCAAATCTTGTAAAAAAAGTTCCTGATCTTCCAGATATTTTTGTTCAAAATTCCAGGTAAATAGAATATTTTAAAGATTTTTTAGTGCATTTTTTAAAAATAAATTATTTTATTGGGTGCATTATCTAATGTTTTTTTTCACTTATATAAAGGAAAAACACAGAGCCTCTTAAATTTCAAGTGCTAGATTTGTAAATGTATTTAAAAAAAACTAAATAACTTTCGTAAGAAAACATTTTTCATTTGCATATTTCCATTTTTTTATCACTAAAAATTACAATAAAGAATATGTACAGCATATTCAATATTTCGTAAGACATTGAACATATAAACTGAGATAGATATATTTATAATATATTTTAAACGCGCATGAAATTTATTTTGCTTGTCGACTGTTTAATATGAGAGCAAAATTATCAGAGAAAATTTTTTTTTAAAATCCCTGAGCACCAATAAAATTGCATGAGAATTTCCTGATTTTTCCAGGTCCAAGAGAAATACCTGAGAATTCAAAATTTTCCATATTTTTTCCAGGGAATAGATACCCTGAATTATTCCAAAGATTCCAAAAATAATTTTTTTCGAAACAATCGCCACTTTGAACGTCTGAAAAATTGAAAGAATCAAAAGATTCGCGCAAATTACGAATTTGAGAATTACAATCTCTGAAGAGAGAGAGAGAAACTGGAGTTCTATAGACGCTCTAGATCGCGCTAAGTATATAACATATCTTCTAAGATCTCGACCAACGCACCTTCGTTTTGAGTTCAACAAATCGTTATTATTTACAATATGTATGTGTACAGATTAAAATGCTAATCACTTCACTTTAAACCAACTGTATGTAGTAAGTGACTGGCTGTCGAACCTAAAGTTGCATTTATGAGGACACGTTAGATACCATAGAGAGAAAAGATATTTTTATGCATATGAGTTTTCTTCGTATCTTCCATGCCCTCGTTTTGCGTATTCGAAGGGGCAACACATACGATGACCTCGACAGTGTACCATTACATCACATTATATTACATTATACTTTGAGCTCCGATAATATCTTTTTACGCTATGTGAACTGTAGATAGAGACATACTTTAAAGCATAGATCCATTTAATCACATAATGGACGACGCGTTTTTTTTTCTTTTTGCATGCCTATGTATATGTTAAGAATTAACGACTAAACGACAACACTTGTCCGGTCTGTCTCCTCGTTTCGACGACATGCTGCAACAAGTTCATAATAAGCATCGATTAATAACATTATGTAAGTAGCTCTGTTAATTCATCACAAAGATTTATTCGGCTTTTTCTTCTGCGCCGATGATCTTTGGAATAGAAAAGAAAATGCAGATATTTTTATATTTGTGTCCAAAATTCAAAGTTCTGAGGACTAAAAATGACTAAAACTTTCCACATTTCCAAAGAGTCAAAAGTGCAAAGGAAACTTTCTCCCGGAATTGACACCGCTTGATCTATGCGATGAATCAACGTTACAATTCACTGCAGTGCTGAATTTTTAAAAATGATGCCTCATATATTTATGAACTTTAGAATTGGTTTTTTAATAAATAAGAGTCAATTGCACCAACAGCCATATTTAATTCCAGCGCTTTTTCGTTCCTACAAAAAAAATTAAAGAATTCAGTACAATAAGCTGTGACTAACTTACTTTCTTCAAAATTTGAGAAAAGTCATTCTTTAATATGATTTTTTCGATAAGTAGGAAACTCTGATAAGTAGTAATAAAATATATAAAATCTAATTTAGTTTCTTCAAAATTTAAGAAAAGTCATTCTGAATATAATCTTTAAACTGCTGATTTCTTATCCATATTAAATTATGACATTTGAAGAATAAAAACAAATAAATAAACGAATAGGCTTAAGAAGCAACGGCGCAAATAACAAAAAAGTATTTAAAAAAATTAACTTAATAATAACCGCACGCTTACGTCTTGATATAACTCTTAAAAATAAACGAAAAATATAAATAGCATAAATAAAATATAGCAAACGTTTCAGTCCCTAACTGGACTCTCTTCAGTGGTGATAAATTACGTACAGCAAATAAAATCAGAGATAGTCAGAAATTGTTCATCGACCCTACAAAGGCATGCCAACATTTGTCAAAATTCATCCACCACATAGTTTTTCTCAGAATTTTTTAATTTTGACAAATGTTGGCCTTTGGAGGGTCGATGAACAATTTCTGACTATCTCTGATTTTATTTGCTGTATGTAATTTATCACCACTGAAGAGAGTCCAGTTAGGGACTGAAACGTTTGCTATATTTTATTTATGCTATTTATATTTTTCGTTTATTTTTAAGAGTTATATCAAGACGTAAGCGTGGGGTTATTATTAAGTTAATTTTTTTAAATACTTTTTTGTTATTTGCGCCGTTGCTCTTTAAGCCTATTTTTTTATTTATTTGTTTTGATTTTATGGGAGCTATATTGTTATTTTGAAGAATAAAATAAACTTTTTCTTTACATTCATCGAAAAAAATTAGTTTTTTTTTAAATCTCACTCCAGTTCGATAATATAAATTGCTAAAATATGCAAAAAACTCCTTTCCTAATTGTCACCTGATTGTACTATATAATAAATAAACATAATATATATCTACTCTATGTATTCTATAAATTCCCAAAATAAAATTGAATGAAAATAATCTTAATGACAACAGAATAAGTTTTAAAAAAGCTAATTACTAATCTACTTACTTTACTAATCTATGAATTGAAAGAGAAGAATCTATCTATTTCTCTCTGTATCTGATATTTGACAGATGTATGCTATCAAAAATATGATAAAAACTAATTTAATTCAAGATATAATATAAAAATTTACACATAATTCCTCGTTTTCAAGATGCAATCATCTAGTAAGCAAGACGAAGAGATTAGTCTTAAGATTAGTTTTCTTAATACTTCAGAAAATAAATAAGGTGCATACTAAATTCTTAAATTGAATTTTAAAGCTGCAGATAACAGCGGCAAATCATCAATTCCATTTTTTTATTAAACATTTTGATATTAAACAATAGTTAAAAAAAATTTTATTTTAGATTATATATAATTATATATATAAATTAAGAATACTTCAAATTTCTCAATGAGAAGAATATATTACTATTAAAGAATGTCTTTAATGATTGTAAATTAAATGGCATTTTGACTGAACATAAAACAATTTAATTTTACATAATTTGTAAAAATTTTAATATTGGAGAACAATAGAATATTGAGTTCTTTGACTTAACAGAGTACTAGTTGCTATAATACAAACATGAAAAAAAGTGATTGACGTTGATGCAATTAACTGTTTCAATATATAATAACATTGCTTCAATTACATAAGATATTACAAAATTTAAGCATAAAAATATTCAACAAAAGTTTGTAAACTCAATAACAAAAGCATATGCCATCTTTTAATAGCTTTCTAAATATGATACGATTTAAAATTTCTTTATTCCTATCATAGTAGTGTTAGTGCATAATCTTTTATTAAGCATTAGTAATTAGATTAATGTATACAGTCATTAATATCATTATATACATGACTCAAAAACAGAAAACTCCACAATCACAGCTCATGATTGATAAAAAAAATTTTAAATTGATATATTCAAAAAAACTCGCACAGAATAAAAAATTGCATATACTTTTATTATTTAGTCTCTCAAAACTGTAATGTTTTTATGTTCAAATTTTGTGACATTTATATATGCTATAATTCACATAGGAAATGTAATCGCACTATGTGCCCATGATATAACATATCTTATAATTCTAGCAGAAACGCACACAGCGGCAGAGAATCATCGCTCTTTTCCTTATATACATATACACACTTCTAATGCATAGAAACATTGTTCGCGAACGATTTAGCTCATTTTTAAAGCAACAAGTTAGAAAGTTCGCAACAAAGTCATAAAGTTTCGTACCTTACAGTCTCTTACTCTTGTTATCCTCTTTTTTATCCCTCTTTCTGTTTCTCATTTTGGGACAGTCTAAAGCTAAAGGTAGCAGAGTGTAAAAAAGGATGCAAATTTTTGCATGTGGTTGCTTGTATTCGTTAACTTCATTTATACAAAAGGGTCTCCTAAATAAAACTACGTAAATTCGGAGTATTGGACGCGTTATCGGAATGCATAGATTCATTCTTCCCTCTATCTTTTTCTTTCTAAATGCTTTCCTTAGAGCGTATCTTTCCCCTCTTCTACTGTCTTCTTTTTTCAATAGCGAGGTGGAAGAGCGCTGGATACTCGCATTTAATTCATTTTGTTTATAAAAGACGCGTATAATGCGCGCATACGCAGTGGCAGTTTTTTCATTTTTTTTTTTTTCTATCCCTTTATATTCCTTTGCGTCTTTTATTATTATTATTATTGTATTATTATTATTATTATTATTATTATTAAATATCGCAAATGTATATCACGTGAAAATGCGAGTTTAAAAAATCAGGAAAAAAGAAGCATTTTAAATGTTTACAAAAAAATTAATTTCCATGAAAAAGTTACATAAATTTTAAATCTTCCAAGCCTTTAAATTCCAATATTTTTGGAACTGAAAAAACTTTCAATGATCTTAGTTTTTGTATTTTTGAATATCAGATTTAACCTTTTTTTTATTTAATTAATAATTATAATGTAATTTTTTAAGCAGAAAGTTTCCTCAAAATCTTGGTTTCCAATATGAAAATTACATCGACATAAACTCAAAAGTTTATATCGTATCATTTTCAATTTCTCTTGTCTAGAGAACTCGTGTAACAACCCCAGAGACTCATTGCCTCTTAAAGAAAAAAAAGAGATAACCTTGCAGAATGACAAAAACATGAACAAAACTTTAAAACACATATACACGCACAAAAGTGTCATGAACAGTGCGCGATATCGATTTTTGTCCACGATCGACGCGGATGGACAAATTTGCGAGGTATCCGACTCATTCTTCCTCAATAGATTGTACTTTTATAAATCGACTAGCGCTTGTAGCGGCTGCTAGCTTGATTCACTCGAGGTGGACACGTATAGCTGACGCTTATCACGCCTTTGGGGGTGCGAGTGGTCCTAGCTGCTAGTAGAGGCAATAGGGCTGACTGGGCTGAGGGGGCTACGTGCTGAGTCCCTTAGAACACCAGTTAGCGTTACCACAAGCTTGCGACTACCAGCATGATCGCGGTGTTCGCCTAACCAAATGCCCTGCCATGTGCCTAGCGCCAGTTTACCGTCGGTGATTGGGATGCTTAGCGACGAGCCCAAAAAACAAGCCTTTACATGTGCCGGCTATGAAACATTAGAAAAAAATTGATACTGTTTACTGATGTTCCAAATTATTTTGCTTATTTAATAGAGAACTTCAGAATCAAAAAAATTTTTTAATGAATTCTTTTTTAGACACTTATGACATACGCATTAAAATTAGAAAATGAATAGTTTCTTTCTTTTCTTATAAAAATAAGTCTGTATTTCTTGAAAAATAATTATAGAGATTTATTAACACATTGTGAACCATATAAACTGAACTTTATAAAAGCCCATTTCCCGCATTTTCAGAACATATCTCATTATCATCTGGATGTATCCAATGAATTAAAACAATGGCAAGTAAGGATCAATCTCAAAATTTTTCATCGCTATGAGTCTCCTATCCTGAGTCACTCAACAAGGAATGCACACATCTTTTCTTACGGCGTTGAAGCAAAAGAATCACTATTATTATTGTCATTATTATTACTATCATTATTGTTACTTATATCTTTTCATTCATTGTCGCTGGAACGTCTGATAAAACATCAGCATATAATTTTGCAACTGAATCCTTAAACTGATGCTGCATTTTTAAATAAAAAGTTCACAAAAGTTTAGTATAACCTACTAAAAAATTGAAAAACTTTCTTGCATATTAAGTTCTGAGAATGCACTTGATATAAAATGTTCACTTAATACCAACAAAATGCTTTCTTAAAAGAATAATTATTTATTAATTAATTATTTTATTACTTATCCCTTACGCACACCATATATAAATGTTTGTCTGATAATACCACATGAGAATGTTCAAAAGATGTCAATTGACATCTCTGGTCCTTAACACTTCAAAAATCAAAAATATCGTTTCACATGTCTGGTACGCAATGTATTAATATGCTATATAATTAGATTTAGTTAGTCCATTAGATCAAAATGCAAAATATGCAAAATATGTATATCATTGAAACTAAATATGATAAAGTTATTCATTATAATATAAAAAAAATAATAAAATGAAAGAAAAGAATGGTATAGTTTTAAAAAATATCTTAAGGAAATTTGAATTTACCATATCATCAGGCCCTTCACAGCTATGTCTATATTCCAAACCTTCAGGAACTATTTTATTAAGCATCATTTCCATATCGTCTCTCACATCTGGGTCCCAACTCTCATTTAACGCTAAACTAGCTGAAGTGTGGAGAACTATAGAAAAGAATTAAATGTAGCATTTATTGCTCCTTTCAAGGAAAATACACATATACATGTTATACAATGTAGTAATTACAATGATGTTAGATAAATAAACTATCAATTTTTAGCCATCTATAAAATCACACACAACTATTGTATTCAATCAGATTATTAGTAATATAGATTAGTGCTCACTTTGAATATGGCAGAGACCAATGGAAAACTGACAGAGTTCAGGGACCTGCCTGAGGATCTCCTCGGTGACAAGATGAACGCCCCGATGCTGCGGTCTGAGATTAATCTTGGTCTGGAACCAGCCGGAGCCGATTTGGATACCGCGGTTAGAGGATGCCATGGCTGCACACAGTTGAACGATGCAAAGGGAGGGAGGGAGAGAGAAAGAAAGAGAGAAAGAGAGAGAGAGAGAGAGAGAGAGAGAGAGAGAGAAGAAACCTGAAAGTTTCTTTTATAGAAACTAGCTGATCTTTAGCACTCGATGGATTACTTCAAGCGGTCGAAGCAGGATTCCATTTTCCTTTTGATGTTTATAGATAATCTATCGCGCCCCAATTTCTCTGCCGAGTGCTCAAGCCGCGAAAGGTTAGGTTAAGTTAGATTAGGTTAGGAGAAAAATAGTACTGACGCGGTATAAGGAGAAAAAAGGGGGAGTGAGAAAAAGAGAGGTGACGGCGTGACGTATACAAAACGTACATATGTATACAAGGCGTGCACGCTTTCACGCGTATACGCATGAAATGTCACTGCGATATGAGTTGTCACTCACCTATCTATATTTACACGTAGCAGTTGAAGGTAGCGACAAACGTGCGTTACCAGACCGCAACCTCGTGAAATACACGTGATATATATATATATATTTATATATCGGATGAACGGATAATCAAAAACGGTGGACGACATACGAAGTGCAACGCGACCGAATGTACCGTACCTGCTGTACACTACTAGCGTACAGTACAGTGTACACTGTACATCGTACTAGCCCTTGCAAGCAAACGCAAATATGGTACCGCATACAACCATAGACATAGTATATATAGACCGAGCGTTTGCCTTTAGCGACTTTCCCAAAGTTAGCCCCCCCACTTTGACTTTTGGGAATTTTTCTTTTTATCGATCGATTGGTGGTTGATTGGTAATGTTTGGTATCGCATTAAAAAAGTTTGGTAGTTCTCCGTTTTTTGACAAAATCGTAAACAAATTTTTGACCTTTTTTTAGCCCCCCCACTTTGACTTTTGGAAATTTTTTTTTTACCCATCGTTCAATGGTCGATTGCTAATGTTTGGTATCGTATCCAAAACTTTTGGTAGTTCCCCGTTTATTTAAAAAAAAATCGTAAACAAATTTTTAACCTTTTCTTAGACCCTCCCACCTCCATTTCGACTGCTGGGAATTTTTTTTCACCACTCGTTTGGTGATTGATTGGTAACGTTTGCTACCGCATTCAAAATGTTTTTTTGTATAGCTAATAATTTTACATATACAGCCAGATTTTGCAATTCGGCTCTTAAAAATTTATAATAACGCCCGTTCTACAATAAGCCGTATGTCATTAGTCGTAAGCAAATTGATCAATCACAATCGAATATTCTCGGAATAATCGACTGTCATTGGTCAATTTGCTAACGACTAAAGCCCGTATCAGACTATGCATTGAGATTGATATTTGAACAATCAGGACAAGGAAATTTTAGTTCCTTTTAGCCTGATTGGTCAAATTTCAATGTCTAACGACATACTACTTATTGTAGAACGAGCCTTATGACGCATCGCCAATGCTCATATGTCGTAAAGCTCGTATCAGACTACGCATTAAAAATTGAAGATTAAAGATTAAAGATTGGAATTTGATTAATCAGAACAAAAGAAACTAAAATTTTTTTATTCTGATTGGACAAATTTCAATCTTCAATCTTCAATCTCAGGGCCAATTTCACCAAGTCCGGTTAGATGAACCGACGGTTAAAATTAGCAGGGTTCCAACTGAAATGATATGAATGCTTGGTTTTCCTTCACCTCTATTTTCTGTTGGCCACCCTGCTAATTTTAACCGTCGGTTCATCTAATCGGACTTGGTGAAATTGGCCCTCAATCTTCAATGCGTAGTCTGATACGGGCTTTAAGATGCTATGTGGCCATTTCATTGGTTGAATGAGATCTTAAGACGACACAAGACCACACTTAAGCCCGTATCAGACTACGCATTGAAGATTGAAGATTAAAGATTGGAATTTGACTAATCAGAACAAAAGAAACTAAAATTTCTGTATCCTGATCGATCAAATTTCAATCTTGAATTTTCAATCTCAATCTTTAATGCGTAGTCTGATACGGTCTTTAAAGTCCGTAAGATTAAAGATTGGAATTTGACTAATCAGAACAAAAAGGACTAAAATTTCTTCATTCTGATTGGTCAAATTTCAATCTTGAATCTTGAATCTCAATCTTCAATGCATAGTCTGTAGTTTGATACGGGCTTAAGGCCGATATTACATTTGTCGTACGACAAACTTTTTAAGCGCATTGCTTAGCTAATTTCTAGAAACTCAAAAAGGTTTCTATTTTGCAGCCAATCAATATGCTTAAAAAGTTTGTCGTACGACAAATGTAATATCGGCCTAAAGCTTGTTCTACAATGTATGTATGTATGAATGTATGTATGTATGTATGTATGTATGTATGGATATTAATATCATGTTTACATTTAATTTTTATGATATACTGATAAATATCAATGGCAGCGTTTAACAGAGAAAGCGCTCACTTAAGATTGTATTAAGGCCGTATTACATTACGGATTGTGGGCGATTGGGATTACGGTTGTAAGTCACAAATTAACCAATGACAGTCGATTATTCCGAGAATATTTGATTATGATTGGTCAATTTGCTTACGACTAACGACATACGGCTTATTGTAGAACGGGCCTTATTATAAATTTTTAAGAGCCGAATTGCAAAATCTGGCTGTATATGTAAAATAGTTAGCTATACAAAAAAACATTTTGAATGCGGTAGCAAACGTTGTCAATCAATCACCAAACGAGTGGTAAAAAAAAATTCCCAGCAGTCGAAATGGGAGGGGGGAGGGTCTATGAAAAGGTTAAAAATTTGTTTACGTTTTTTTTTAAATAAACGGGAATCTACCAAACGTTTTGGATGCAATACCAAACATTAGCAATCAACCATTGAACGATTGGTAAAAAAAATTCCCAAAAGTCAAAGTGAGGGGGCTAAAAAAAGGTCAAAAATTTGTTTACGATTTTGTCAAAAAATGGGAAACTACCAAACTTTTTTAATGCGATACCAAACATTACCAATCAACCACCAATAGATTGATAAAAAGAAAATTCCCAAAAGTCAAAGTGGGGGGGCTAACTTTGGGAAGGTCCTTTAGCGTACTCTTTCGCTATGCTACATGCGAGTGAGAGAGAACGCAAGGAGCACGGAACAGAGTATGTCCTTTTCTACGTGCACCTTGGCCCTCAGGGTGCGAATCCATGCAGCGGAATAGCGTAACGCGGAACGAAAGCGGAACCAATCAGGAACGTTCCGCAATTTCGTTCCGTTTTCAGTAGTTTCTAGCGGAATAGGTTTCGCAGATTGCGTAATGTACATACACATCTATACATATACACATGGTAGTAAAAGCTAACTTCAAAATTTTCCTTTATCTCTCAAAAATAAGAAATAACTTGTAATAATTAATAATTTATCTCTGTTTCTGTACTGACCACGTTGCTCTACGCTGCCAATTTAACAAAGTATATGTGTACATACATACAGTTCCGTCATTTTCGTTACGTGGGTTTCAAGTCCCTACATCCCCATGGAGCGGAATGAGCGCAAGCAGAACGAGCAGAACGTCTCTAAAATGACTTTTAAATATTGTTTTTATCGGTCGTTCTTTATTATCGTGTACATAAATATTGAAATGAATGCGTTCTTATTGGAAATATTGATTAAAAATGTTAAATAAGTTAAATAAGTTTTAATGCGGTTTTAACTCTTTTGAAATAATGACTCGTGATTGGTTGCGCATTGATCCGCGGTGTGCTCATTACGCTCCATGGGGATGTAAGGACTTGAAATCCACGTTGCAAAAACTGCGGAACGCTCGTGATTGGTTCCGCTCTCGTTCCGCGTTACGCTATTCCGCTGCATGGGTTCGCAACCTCACTCCTCAACACTCGGTCTAGATATATGGCCCGTATTCATAGTCGGTTCTTATCTCAAGACCGTCTTAGGGCCACCGCACAAACTTTTCCGTAATGCATTACGTTACGTTAAGTACTGATTCTAAACCTAAACTCGTACGTAATTTTAAACTTCAGTCAACGCACAGAGAAAATCGTAACGTAACAAAAGCATACTATGTTACGATTTTGTTTGTGCGTTGACTGAAGTTTAAGATTACATACGAGTTTAGGGTATCGATTCTGTAATTCAAGTGAAGGTGAAAATTACAAAAATGAGCGAATTTACTAAAAAATTTATAATTTCATTGGTCCAAAGCTAGTAAATTTGCTCATTTTTGTAATTTTCACTCTTACTTAAATTATAGAATCGATACCTAGGTTTAGGTTTAGGCATAGACATAGTATATCTAGACCGAGCGTTTGCCTTTATTTAAGGAGTGGGGGTAAAGATACATGTAGAAAAGGACATACTCTGTTTCGTGCCCCTTGTGTTCTCTCTCGCTCGCACAGAGCATAGCGCTCTCTTTCGTCATGCTACGTGCGAGCGAGAGAGAACGCAAGGGGCACGAAACAGAGTATGTCCTTTTCTACGTGCACCTCGGCTCCCACTCCTCAACACTCGGTCTAGATATACTATGTCTATGGGTTTAGGTTTAGAATCAATACTTAACGTAACGTAATGCATTACGGAAAAGCTTGTGCGGCGGCCCTTAAGTAATGTCTTAAGATGCTAATACGGCTCTGTGATTGGTTTATGACATCTTAAGATTGTACTTAAGACGGTCTTAGGCCGGTATTCATAGTCAGTTCTTATTTCAAGACCGTCTTAAGTAATGTCTTAAGATGCTAATACGGCTCTGTGATTGGTTTAGGACATCTTAAGATTGTGCTTAAGACGGTCTTAGGCCGGTATTCATAGTCAGTTCTTATTTCAAGACCGTCTTAAGTAATGTCTTAAGATGCTAATACGGCTCTGTGATTGGTTTAGGACATCTTAAGATTGTGCTTAAGACGGTCTTAAATATAAGAACTGACTATGAATACCGGCCTTAGAGACGTGGCACATAAAAAAACTTAAGCAGTAAGACTTAAGACATAAGCGAATTGACCAATCACGAACAGTAAGGCAGCCATATTGAAACGTAAGCTACGCTGAAAATTCCGTATGGTTGAAATTCTTAAGGGTGCCATTAAGGTACCTTTACATGGCAGCATTAAGCGTCGAGCGTCTGCGCAGAAAAATGCGCAGAATTTAAAAGAGATAGATTCTAGGCTGAAATTAGATTCTGCGCAATTTTCTACGCAGACGCTCGACGCTTAACGCTGCCATGTAATGGCACCTTTACATGGAGCGCGGAAACGCGGATTAGCGTAACGCGGAACGAGAGTGAAACCAATCGCGAGCATTCTGCAGTTTTTGTTACGCTCGCGATTGGTTCCCTTCTCGTTCCGCGTTACGCTAATCCGCGTTTCCGCGCTTCATGTAATGGCTCCCTACGTCTTAAGTCTTGTGGTGGATAACCACCACAAGAGCACGGGCGCGCGGAACCAATTTGCGCCCCTTACAACATGGCGGCAAGCGCGCGCGCCCAGACTCACGCGCGGAACACGTGCAAGCCCAACAAACTACGGGAACGTACCGCGACGCGGCGGCAGCCGGGAGTCGGCGCCAGGAAGTAAAATCCAACGAGTGATAGTATATAAGAGGGTGAACCGATCGATATCACCAGTCGCGGCTTTCGCTGCTAGAGAGAGGACTCCTCTCGCTTAGTGAACGAAAGTTAGCGATGACGGGCGGAAATTCGGGTCCGCCCGTATAAGCACCTCGCACCATGCGAAGAGGCAAGAAGCAGCAGGGAAAGGAACGTCCACGTCCACTTCCGCCGCCCTCTTCACCCGGGCCTAGTTTGCGGACCGGACATCCTGTGAAGCCCCCGACCAGCGCTTCCACTCGCCGGCACCTCAGCTGGTCCTTCCAGGAGTGGAAGCTGCAGCCTCTGGAGCTGTCGCCGGTGCGCTTCACCCGTCCGGGCAGTGACTTCCTGACGACGTGGGACGTAAGAGTACGGCGCTACACCTCGCCGACCTACGGCTGGAACTATCCTCCACGCCTATCGCCGTTGCCACCATCACCAGCGACCAACGAGCACCGCCACCAGGAGACGCAGACTGCCCCCTCCTGCAGGATACATAGGGGAACGCAGAGTGAAGCGAGGGGGGGATTTAAGGCGGGAGGAGGCACGCAACCAAGCATCCATCTCTTCCGTGGCAGCGGCACTATCGTGTCTGTGTAGGGCGTTTACACACTTCCTCAGCCCGACAAATAATTGTTAGAAAACAACATTTGCGGGTCTGAAAAAATATGCGAGGTACAAGTGGCTGAATCGGGAATCGAACCCGAGTCTTTCGCTTTCCGGGCAACTGCTCTTACCACTGAGCTATTCAGACCTCGAACCTTACGCCACTCTAACACATTACATACGACTCCAGAGCGATGTTGGAATCTCGCTCAATGGATGCAGTGCCGATTGCCACGGAGAGACGACATCCTCAGCACGTCTCCAGAGCGGTCCAATCATATCAAACGATTGAAAATTGGCCCCCGTAGCCGCTCAGCGATGAGTCTTGACTCATCACCAGTATGAATGGAAGCCTCCTCGAGTAGTCCATCCTAAACCACTACGCCTAAGCAGCCCCCTCTTCTGCTCCCAATTAATAATACGATTTTCCACCGTCACCACGTGGTGGATCTAGTGGACAGATTACCAGCATTTACGCTGGCGCAGATGTACACCGCAGAGTGAAGCGAGGGGGGATTTAAGGCGGGAGGAGGCACGAACCATCCATCTCTTCCGTGGCAGCGGCACTGTCGTGTCTGTGTAGGGCAGTCACTCTCCTCCACATCTGAGAAGGCAACGCAGTACTTGCGAGTGATCTTTGACAACATCCCTACCATCAACATCTTCCCTTTACGTATTGTGGGGCGAAGGAAGTAAGCGCGCTTCCACACACACGCTCTATTGACCCCACAAATTGGTGACCCCGATGTGATCTGAGGGGAAAGATGCCGAGGGACACAAACACCACCGTCCTGCTGGACGACGAGGATCCGGCCGTCAACCGGATAGCCGTGCGGATACCTCCGTTTTGGCCAGAAGAACTCGAGCTATGGTTCGCTCAGCTAGAGGGACAACTCACCTTTAGCGGCGTCACGGACGATGGCATCAAATTCGCACAAGTCCTATCACGGATGGAGCCGAAACAAGCGCGAGAGGTGAAGGACATAATCACGCATCCGCCAACCCACCAGAAATATGAAACTATCAAGAGAGCGTTGATACAGCGACTATCAGTATCCCACGAACAGCGGATACGGCAGCTCCTAGAACATGAGGAGTTAGGCGACAGAAAACCTTCACAATTCTTACGTCACCTAAGCACGTTAGCCGGCACCACGGTGCCAGACGACCTCCTACGCACCCTCTGGTTGGGGCGACTTCCAACACAGATGCAGGCTATCCTAGCTACACGCACTCAAGACAAATTGGAGGACGTAGCCGAACAGGCTGATCGCATACACGAAGTCGGAAGCAGGTCAATGATATTAGCAACCACAGCACCGCAGAAGGCTACCCCACCCGCCTGGGAAGCACAGATAGAGGCCCTACGACAACAAGTCGCTACCCTCACCACGGGAATGACCGATTTGGCGCGAAGCATGACAAAGGATAAAAACCGGAACCGCTCCAGAGGGAGACAGCGAGAGCGATCGAGAAGCAGAGCGAGGGATAGAACCCCTCGGCAAGACGGGATATGTTTTTACCACCGTCGATTCGGCAGCAAGGCCGAAAAATGCACGAAGCCCTGCACCTACAAACCGGGAAACGACGAGGGCAATCGTTGATGGCGGCAAACGATGACAACCCCGAACCTCGCCGCTTATTCATGACAGACCATACCACAAGAATAAAATATCTCATAGATACCGGCTCAGACGTCTACGTGTACCCGTACTCCAAAACGGGAAAGCGCCGGCAAGCCGAAGCATATCAGCTCTTTGCGGCGAATGGCTCGACCATCAACACGTACGGGACAGTCACTTTACAACCCGACTTCGGACTGAGGAGGGCATTCCCATGGCGCTTTATCATCGCCAACGTAACTCACCCGATCATAGGTTCAGATTTCCTGTGCCACTACCATCTTCTGCCGGATATCCGAAACAAGAAGCTGTTAGACGGAACAACCGGACTCGCCTGCGGAGGGACGGCAAGCAGTAACAAAACCCTCTCCATAAAGGCATTAGTAGAAGGCAACGAGTACCAGGACCTTCTGCAAAAATACCCAGGGATCACACAGCCGAACAGCAGTCACAAAGCAGGGTTAAACATAACACCGTTCACTACATCAAAACTACAAACGGGCAACCGGAAACATGCCGGCCTCGTAGGCTAGCACCAGATAAACTGAAGATAGCCAAGGCCGAGTTCGACCTGCTAAGGCAGGAAGGCATAATCCGCCCCTCGAAAAGCCCGTGGGCATCACCATTACACATGGTGCCAAAAGAAAGCAACGCATGGCGACCGTGTGGAGACTACAGGAAGCTCAATGCACGCACGATACTGGATAGATACCCGATACCGCACATAGAAGACTTCTCACAAACCCTCCATGGGAAGATGGTGTTTACCACGATAGACCTCGTGCGCGCTTGCAATCAGATTCCGGTACACGAGCGGGACATTCCGAAGACGGCCATTACGACACCCTTCGGACTCTATGAGTTTTTGTACATGCCTTTCGCACTACGTAACGCCGCACAGACATTCCAAAGGTTTATAAACGAAGTGATACATGGACTCGAGTATTGTTATGCCTATATCGACGATATCTTAATAGCTTCACGCTCAGAAAACGAACACAAAAACCACTTAAAACAATTGTTCGAGCGGTTAAACAGCTACGGTATCAAGATAAATCCAGCAAAATGCGCATTTGGGAAGAAAGAAGTAAAATTCCTCGGCTACCTAGTTTCCGAAAAGGGAACGCAACCACTACCCGAAAAGGTAGACGCCATACGAAACTTCCGCAAACCAAGCACGGTGAAACAGATGAGGCAATTCCTGGGCACAATAAATTTCTACCGCCGGTTCGTACCAAGAGCCGCAGAAGACCAAGCCCTGTTGAATGACGTACTAAAAGGACCTAAAACAAAAAACAACGCACCCATCGAGTGGACAGTCACACTTGAGAAGGCGTTCGAGAGATGCAAGGACAGCCTGGCTCAAGCAACATTATTGGCACATCCTGATCCAGGAGCAGAACTGACACTGACCACCGACGCTTCAGATACGGCCCTCGGAGCCGTGATACAGCAGCAAAGCAAACAGGGATGGCAGCCACTTGCATTCATGAGCAAGAAATTCAACCCAGCACAACAAAAGTACAGTCCATACGACCGCGAACTCCTAGCAGTATACACTGCCATAAGACATTTTCGGCATATGCTAGAGGGGAGAGCATTTACAGTCTATACCGATCATAAGCCCATAATCTACGCGTTCAACCAGGATCCGCTACGCAGCTCGCCACGACAAGCACGGCAGCTCGATTTCATCAGCCAATTCACGACCGACATACAATATCTGGCAGGGAAGGAAAACGTCGTAGCAGACGCACTGTCCCGGCTAGAAGCAATATAAATGGCCATGGACCACGAAGAGCTCGCGAAATCGCAAGAAGAAGACGAGGAACTCCGACAGACGCTACAAAAAAAAACCGGGTTAAAAATAGAAAGAATTCCAATACCCGGAACAACGGCATACCTGCACTGCGACACAACGACGCCTACCACTCGCCCATTCGTGACCCAACCATATAGACGGCAGGTATTCGAATACCTGCATGGATTGGCTCACCCAGGGATAAAAGCAACGGCGAAACTCGTCGCACAACGCTACGTGTGGCCAGGGATACAACGCGATTGCAACAACTGGGCACGAGCATGCCTAGCGTGTCAAAGAGCCAAAATAACGAGGCACAATACGACGCCAACAGGGACTTTCCAGGCACCAACAAAGCGATTCCAACACATTCACATAGATCTCGTGGGACCCCTACCAATAACACAAAGGAAAACGCTACTGCTTGACAATGATCGACCGGTTCACAAGATGGCCGGAAGCCGTCCCTATTCCAGATATAACGGCAGAAACCGTAGCCACGCGCCTCTTCACACAGTGGATATCACGATTCGGAGCCCCCGTAAGAATAACAACGGACCAAGGACGACAATTCGAGGCCGACATGTTCAGACGACTGACGCAGCTAACAGGCTCGAAACACCTGCGAACAGCAGCCTATCACCCGGCATCCAACGGAATGGTAGAACGATTCCACAGGCAGCTCAAGGCAGCAATAAAGTGCCACGCGACGGAAAGATGGACAGAAATCTTACCGATCGTATTAATGGGAATACGAGCTGCCTGGAAGGAAGACCTTGGCGCCACTTCAGCAGAACTCGTATATGGTGAACCTATACGCCTACCAGGCCAATTCCTAGCAGCAGAGGACCGAACGATCGACAACAACGAGGACGTAGTAAGCAGACTACGATCCACGATGAGCAATCTACGCCCACGACTGAAACGACACGGAAACAAAGCAACCTTCATCTTTAACAACATGGGAACAACACCGACAGTTTTCGTACGACACGACGCACCAGCAGGAGCGTTACAACAACCCTACGACGGCCCATACAAAGTACTCCAGAGGAATGAAAAAACGTACAAGATTCAAATCAACAAAAAAGCAGTCAACATCTCAATTGATAGACTGAAGCCAGCATACTGCCTAGACGAAGAAACATCACAACCCGAGACAGAAGCGACAACGCCAGCAAGAGCAGAGGCACAACGAACGAGAAGCGGACGGACAATACGACCACCAGTACGGTTCGCAAACGGATCTTAAGAAGCAAACGGACCTTACCACAACCAAGGGGGTCCTGTGGCGGATAACCACCACAAGAGCACGGGCGCGCGGAACCAATTTGCGCCCCTTACAACATGGCGGCAAGCGCGCGCGCCCAGACTCACGCGCGGAACACGTGCAAGCCCAACAAACTACGGGAACGTACCGCGACGCGGCGGCAGCCGGGAGTCGGCGCCAGGAAGTGAAATCCAACGAGTGATAGTATATAAGAAGGTGAACCGATCGATATCACCAGTCGCGGCTTTCGCTGCTAGAGAGAGGACTCCTCTCGCTTAGTGAACGAAAGTTAGCGACGACGGGCGGAATTTCGGGTCCGCCCGTATAAGCACCTCGCACCTTGCGAAGAGGCAAGAAGCAGCAGGGAAAGGAACGTCCACGTCCACTTCCGCCGCCCTCTTCACCCGGGCCTAGTTTGCGGACCGGACATCCTGTGAAGCCCCCGACCAGCGCTTCCACTCGCCGGCACCTCAGCTGGTCCTTCCAGGAGTGGAAGCTGCAGTCTCTGGAGCTGTCGCCGGTGCGCTTCACCCGTCCGGGCAGTGACTTCCTGACGACGTGGGACGTAAGGGTACGGCGCTACACCTCGCCGACCTACGGCTGGAACTATCCTCCACGCCTATCGCCGTTGCCACCATCACCAGCGGCCAACGTGCACCGCCACCAGGAGACGCAGACTGCCCCCTCCTGCAGGATACATAGGGGAACGCAGTCACTCTCCTCCACATCTGAGAAGGCAACGCAGTACTTGCGAGTGATCTTTGACGACATCCCTACCATCAACAACTTCCCTTTACGTATTGTGGGGCGAAGGAAGTAAGCGCGCTTCCACACACATGTTCTATTGACCCCACAGTCTTATTGCTTAAGTTTTTTTATGTGCCCGGGCCCTAAGGGCCACGGCCCTTAAATATAAGAACTGACTATGAATACCGGCCTTTAAATATAAGAACCGATTATGAATACGGGTCTATATCTATGCATACAACACTACAGTGTCCGCGCATGCATATAGATACCGCTAATTTCTATATACAAGGAATTCGGAAAATAACTACATATCTCTAATTCAAATATTAAGGCCGGTATTCATAGTCAGTTCTTATATTTACGACCGTCTTAAGCACAATCTTAAGATGTCCTAAACCAATTACAGAGCCGTATTAGCATCTTAAGACATTACTTAAGACGGTCTTGAAATAAGAACTGACTATGAATACCGGCCTAAGGGTCGGCAGCATTGAGTAAAGGCCCTCACACACAAATTGGCATAGTTGCATATTGTGACGTCCCGTCATTTTTCAAAACCATATTTTAACTAATAATTCAGTACCGCATCTATTTCTGCATTATGCCTATGGAATATAGAACAATTATTTAACCATTTGCTCTTATTTCCATTATTAATCAATTTCACTAATTGCTTATTGTTCTGGTTCCATATGGTTATTTAACTTAGGAATTAACTATATTTTAGTTCTTTTAATAGTAATAATCGATTGCGCAAGGAGTTACAGATTCCTTGAACCGACCAATCAGAAGACTTTATTTAGAACTAGGCAGTGCGCAGTAATAACTTTCTAGAACTGACCGGCGGTTACTTTAAGGGTGCCATTACATGGAGCGCGGAAACGCGGATTAGCGTAACGCGGAACGAGAGTGAAACCAATCGCGAGCATTCTGCAGTTTCTGTTACGCTCGCGATTGATTCCATTCTCGTTCCGCGTTACGCTAATCCGCGTTTCCGCGCTCCATGTAATGGCACCCTAAGGCCGGATTCACACCTTGGCAGAAAAGCAGAAAGCAGAAAAGCAGAGGCCAATCAGAACTCGCGCTAAAAAAGCAAATGTACTGCTAATTTTCAGCGCGAGTTCTGATTGGCTTCTGCTTTTCTAGCACGAGTTCTGATTGGCTTCTGCTTTTCTGCTTTCTGCTTTTCTGCCAAGGTGTGAATCCGGCCTAAGAACGAGCCCGCGATCGAGCTTTAACATAGAGTATGTTTCCACCGAGGGTTCGAATCGGGTCAAAGTTGGGTCAGAGTAGAGTCAGAGTCGGGTTGGCTTGCCTGTTTCCACCGGACCAGAGTTGAGCAGAGTTACACGCTTAGAACATATATAAATGGAAGGGGAATGCCTTTGTTTCCCGATAGAAAAACATGTCGGAAGGAAGTAAGAAAGAAAATCATAATTGCCTCTCTCTTGTGAGTTACTTTGCTCAAAAGTGCGCATGCGCGGCCATGTGTGTGTACACAAAAGTATGTATATTACAGACACGATGCTTGTATGTGTAGTTACTCACAAGAGAGAGGCAACTACGATTTCTTTCTCACTTCCTTCGCCACTTTTCAGCCTGCTATTCCCCTTCCTTTTGTATATGTTCTAAGGTTACACGGCTCCGTAAAGTTAGCCGGACCACTTTAACTTTTTCATAATTAAAATTATCTAATCGTTTGGTGTTCGTTTGGTGATGATTGGTAGCCTAATTAAAACGTTTGGTGGTCAATCGTTTTTTTTTAATTAAATAATTAAAATATTGGTGTAAAGTTAGCCGGACATTTTTAATTTTTAGTCTAATCGATTAAATCAAGGCTTATTCGATGCAGAATCGTTAGGTGGTGACAAATCCTTTATTTACAACGTTTGGTGGTCCATAATTTATCCAAAATATAAAAAAAACCATGTGCGTTGACCCTGCGCCTGCGCATGCCTTCGTCGTGTAATGGCTCTTGCAGCCAGCGCGATGACGCGTCGCACGATATCCAATGAGGGTAAATATAGCGAAAAGGGGACCCAGCCCCAATAACCTTGATATATGTTGTCAAGGACATAATTCTGAGTAACTTTTTCTTCTAATTTAATCGTCGCTCGTTGCTTATTAAAAAGTTATTAACAAAAAAAGTTTGAAATATACTAAAGTACATGCATGGACAGGAAGCACGCGCGCGCGCACACACACACACGGGGGGGTGCAAGGGGGGCCTTCGGCCCCCTTCCCGCACCCACCCCGCCGGTAGGCAGGGTGGACCTCGCTTTACAATGTAGCATGTACTTTGTAAGTTGTAAAGCGAGGTCCACCCAGCCTACCGGCGGGGTGGGTGCAGGAGGGGGGCCGATGGCCTCCCTTGCACCCCCCCGTGTGTGTGTGTGTGTGTGTGTGTGTGTTTGCGCGCGCGCGTGCTTCCTGTCTACGCATGTACTTTAGTATATTTCAAACTTTTTTTGTTAATAACTTTTTAATAAGCAACGAGCGACGATTAAATTAGAAGAAAAAGTTACTCAGAATTATGTCCTTGACAACATATATCAAGGTTATTGGGGCTGGGTCCCCTTTTCGCTATATTTACCCTCATTGGATATCGTGCGACGCGTCATCGCGCTGGCTGCAAGAGCCATTACACGACGAAGGCATGCGCAGGCGCAGGGTCAACGCACATGGTTTTTTTTATATTTTGGATAAATTATGGACCACCAAACGTTGTAAATAAAGGATTTGTCACCACCTAACGATTCTGCATCGAATAAGCCTTGATTTAATCGATTACACTAAAAATTAAAAATGTTCGGCTAACTTTACACCAATATTTTAATTATTTAATTAAAAAAAACGATTGACCACCAAACGTTTTAATTAGGCTACCAATCATCACCAAACGACCACCAAACGATTAGATAATTTTAATTATCAAAAAGTTAAAGTGGTCCGGCTAACTTTACGGAGCCGAGTTACACTACGGTTGCGATAAGATTAGATGATACCAATTGTACAAAGTACAGCTACAACTGTCAGTATCCTGACATATTAAGGTTAAATTTTTATAACAAAATAATATTATGGATCCGATAGCGATAATGTTAATTTCACAGTATCAAAGTAATATGCAGAAATTATTCATTATTGTAAAAAATATATAAGTATTCGTATAACCACAACACGATGTACACAGCACAATTTCCTTCTGTTGGCAACACTGCAACTAACTCGACTCTTGTCGTTTCCACCGAACCTCATTTGGACCCTACCTTAAAATTTTATTGGGTAGAGTTCAACTTTAAGTTTGGTGTTCCCACCGTAAGAACGCTCACCCCAACCCGACTCTGACTCGACTCTGACCCGATTCGAGCCCTCGATGGAAACATACTCATAATCAGCGATACTAAGGGCCACCGCACAAGCTTTTCCGTAATGCATTACGTTACGTTAAGTACTGATTCTAAACCTAAACTCGTACGTAATCTTAAACTTCAGTCAACGCACAGAGAAAATCGTAACGTAATAAAAGCATACTACGTTACGATATTGTTTGTGCGTTGACTGAAGTTTAAGATTACGTACGAGTTTAGGTTTAGAATCAGTACTTAACGTAACGTAATGCATTACGGAAAAGCTTGTGCGGTGGCCCTAATACTTCACCTTTAATGCCCGGTTTCTTCACACCTCCCGATAGCTATCCTCCAGATAAAGGTATCCGTCAGATGATCCGATTTGTCGATTCCGCGTGATATCGGCCGGATAAAGTTATCGGGAGGTGAAAAAACCGGGCATAAGACTTTAATCAATTATATAGATGAATATTGTGGAGGTTGCTTGGATATGTTCGAAGATAGGATGTCGATTGAAAGGTAGAATGCACGTTTCTAGGTATCGACAATAAATATATTCTACCTCTAACAGCACATGTAGATTCTGAGAATGTTCGGAGTATATCGCAAAAGTATATTGCGTATATTCTCAGAACATTCGAAATACGTACTATGACATACTGAGTACGTACTAAGAATGCTCTAATGTCCTCCTATTTTAGTTTATAGTATATACTGAGAATATCTTATGGTATATCCATAGAATGTCGCCAGTATATTATTAGTATATAGTAGTACATACTATGAATATTCTCTGGTATATCCATAGAATGTCGCCAGTATATAGTATTAAGAGTTGGATTAGGTTAGGTTAGGTTATATTAATTTGTACTCTTAATTATTTATGTTTTAACAAATATATATTTTTATTCATATATAACAAATATATATGTTTCATAAAAATATATATGATAATATATAATATTTATTACTTATACATTATTTTTATATGTTATATAATATATAATACTTCTTATCTTTTTAATACATTTATATATTTGGAATATAATCTTTGGAATATAATATCTTGAAATTATAATAATTTTATTATTGTCTGTGGAAGTTTTATGACTTAATAAGAGATTTTTAATTCTAAATAAATTTAGAATGTCTCAAAAATAAACTTTACTTATAAAAATAAAAACAAATAAATTTTAAAAATATACTTTAAAAATAAACGCGGAGTATGAAAAGCTCACTCATTCTTGATGAATGTTTTTGTGCTCTCTTTCCTTACGTTCCTTAGCATGGGTTAGCCATATCTTGATTGGCATTGCTATCTGCTCGTCAGTCACATCACCATGTGATTTTCGTATAACACCTGGAAAAGTAACATATTTTCATTACTTCATTATTTCCGAATAAATTAAAACAAATATGTCTATGATGTAACAATACATTAAATAATATAAAATATATCAGATACAATATAATAATATAATATAATATAATATAATATAATATAATATAATATTTCTTCAATATAAAATGTCAGTAAACTTAAAGGCCTCCGCACAATCAAAAATATAAAGAACAGGAATAACAGACATTAGCGATTAAAAATGAGGAATAAATAATAAACAACAGTTCACCGTACAATAAAAAATATAAGTGATAGATTTCACTATATTGCGAGTAACTTTCTTTTCAATTTTCCATTTACGTGATGTGTATAATTTATACACAGTGATGTGTATAAGTTATACACATCACGTAAATGGAAAATTGAAAAGAAAGTTACTCGCAAGATATATTGTGTCACATAACCTGGAAAGACAGGTTGAAGAACGCTATAAATCACTATCTGGTGACGCTGTTAAAAAAAAGAAAGTTACTTTAATAAAAGTCAATTCAGTTCCTTGTCTCTAATATCTGTTCTTTGCTCCTTATATTTTCGATTGTGCAGAGACCTTGAATAAGTCAGCTCCAAATCATTGTAAAAGCCAACTGCAATTAAAAATGGCTTAATTAATTTCACTATAAAATTTAAATTTAAAAATTATATAAAACTTACCTGATTTATTAAATCTTTTAGTTTCAATTCGCTGCAAGATCAAACTGTCCTTGATTCTCTTGACTCGTTGCAGATCTTTAATTATATATATGTAGACCGCCTTTTTTATTATTAATAATCTATGTGGTAACACTGTAGCATAACAAGAATATCACATAAGAATATACTTCTAAAGGATTGAGCATCAAGATTTATATAGTTATATATAAGTAATGTCGTATTTTTATATATATGATATATATATAGTACGACATTTCACTTATTACAACCTAATATATAGAAATATCTAATATGTATAAATAATAGAATATAATAATGTAAAAAAGAAAAAGGATTACCTCTGATTAAAATGATGTAATCGTCGAGCGTGAAGAAGTGAATGTAAAATATCCGTTATTCGGTAAAACTTTCCTCAAAGAAAGATCAGGAATGACGAACGGTTATTGCGTTATACGGTTATTGCGTCAGCCAAGATCTTGTTGAAAAAAAATAGAAAGGGCACACCGAGAAGGAATGCGGCCGACATGGCCAAGCAGACCTTTGTCTCACAATGTAATATGTATTTTGCTACCGAAAATGTTACTTGTTCTCGCGAATCCACTGCAGAGTTTAATGGATTAATCCAAAAACACAAAACGGTCAACACTGTCAACAGACCCTGAGCACTAAAAGCTCGACCAAACGATCTCTTTTCACAAGACACAAGGATTATATATTCACATACACTCTAGGCGACCACGCGCTACCGCGATGCCAGCGCTATCTGGACGCTCACCAGACGCTTCTGATATCTCACTATGAAATTCTGCGTAACTCAAAAGTATATTCTGAGAATATACGAGAATATATGAGAAATAATATACTGTAAGAGATATTTTAAGTATATTCTGAGAATATACAAGAAAATGTACGAGAAATAATATACTGTAAAAAATATTATAGGTATATCCTAAGAATATACGAGAAATAATATTCTACAAGAAATGTTATAGGGATGTTCTCAGTATATTACATATATTAAGTATATTCACAGTATCAGAACAGAATATTCGAATGATATCATGTGCTGTTAGGGACTGGTTATATGTACAAGTGTTAAATTTTGTGTGGCCCTGAAAAGGGCCGATTGCGTCGCGGTTAGCGACTCCTACGCGTGGCGAGGTTTTCTCGCCATGAGATTTGTGGCGTGGTCTTAGTCCACTTTAAGGGTCCTTGCTGGGACGAGACCCTGGGCTTCGCTGGTGTTGAAACAGCTCGCCGGAGGTGCGTGGAGGCTCTGTGGTGTGTTGCCTCTGTTTGCGTGGCCGCTGTTCTGGTCGTGGCTTCCCAGTCAGAGTCGGAGGACTGCGTTGTCCGCTCCTGTGTCTGCGGCTGACGATGTTGTGTGCCGCGATGCACCAGACTGCGACGGTCCGTCTGAGTGGCCCGTTCCTCTCTGCCGCCTCTTTTAGAGCCGCTCCTGGGAGGTGTTAGCGCCGATGGTGTTAGTCGCGCTGGCACCGTCCCTGGATAGGAGGGTGATGTGTATCTCCTTATCCGGACGTCTCAGGTAGCGAGTAGGCTCCTTGGAGGCCATGTGTAGGTGGCGGCCGGCAATTCTAGCGGCTCCAGTTTCCAGGGCAGCAGCGACCACTGGACTCGTTTGTTCGCTCGTTCGCTCGTTCGGTTTGTGCTCTCCTGGTCCGCTCTTTGCCGTAGGTCAGCCCCTGGTGATCGGGGCGGCAGCGGTCGTGAAGGCGGATCTGTAGGAGTGCTGTTTAACAGCTTTTAGCCGCTCTAGGCGGATGTCAAAAGAGTCTTGCTCCCGGATCTGTTGCTTGCGCTCCCGAAAGCGTGAGCAGACTGCTCTGCCTTGCCGTTTCGCTACCTTATATACAGTTGTTGATGGTATTCTAATAGCGAGATTTCGGTCTTCCCAAATCGCCGCCTCGCGGTTAGATATTTGACTACCTGAGCTGCTGTGCACGTGCTTATCGCGTGCTCTTCGTCCTGCGCGCGGCACGTGCTTAGCGCGTGGTCCTTGTTGTGCGCGCGGCACGTGATTAGCCCGTGGATCTTTATTTCCCGCGATTATTTCGGGCGCCTTATATGGCATGCGCTTATACTTGGTGGTGGATTATCCGCCACAAATATATAATAAGTATCTGCGTAAACACGAAGAATATAATTAAAATAAATAAAAAAAGGAATATACGCACCACTCTTTATGGAATAGTAAAATGCGCGCAATAATAATTTGTTAAAAACATTTCTCTTACATCCTTTGCTAATAATTATCAACTTTCAATATCATCCAAATTTTAATTATAACATAAAGAACCATAATTTGATAACTTTATGAGAACTAATTAAAAACAAATTTTTATAAAACGTTTCCATAAAGAGAGCACTAATACTATACTATGTACTATCACTACACTATGAATTAATATGCTTGGTAGTAGCTTTAGCTATGCGATTGCGAATAATATATAGATTTAAGAAACTTACATTTATGGAATCACGGATTACATAGTACATGTATAACAGTTTATCTGGAATAACTCCTTTCAGTCATGAAATACTAAGATTTGAATTTCCAAAATTAATTACCAGACATGAAACAAATTTAACAAGTGATTCCATAAAACTAATAGTATTAATATAGCTTTTTCATATTATCTTGTAGTTTTCCATATTATACTATAGTTTTCCGTACTATACTATAGTTTTTCCATATTATACTATAGTTTTTTCGTATTATACTGTAGCTTTAACATTGATCTAGTTTCCACCGAAGTCGTCAATCCGATTCTGTTTCGGTGCGCATCGAATTTAACGTACTGTTTCCACTGGAAGTAGAATAGAAGCGAAGAAGATTGATATTTCAGTAGAGCCAACTTAACTTTTGCTTGTGAATGTAAATAAACATAATCCGTGACAAATTTCTCGTTTATTTTCCATTTTGATAATTAATACGAACAAACGATAACTGTTACGAACATCAACATATAGACTATATATCGACTATATATTGATGGTTACGAAATAATGAAAAGTAAAGGTTGGCACCATTTACTTTCAAGCGTTTCCACCGCCTAAATTTCGTGTCAATTCGCTGCCACTCCGACAAAGCTTGTAGATCGAAGTGGGAGTGAAATGAACGCAGTCAGTCGTATTTCCATCGACTTAAATTTAGTCCTACGCCACACTAGGTGCAAATTAATACTTCAATGGAAACTAGACCATTGTAAAACTATCCGAGACAGCGAGCGAAAAGCAGGTGCGCAGATCCACGGCGGCTCCAATAGATCCGCGACGTAGACGCCAAAAACATAAACAATCGATAAGGATTTACCGCTAATCGATAGGCAATACTTAAAATTATTTTCTGGTTTGTTTTCATCATAGATTTCCATACAAGACATTCACCTTAATAAATTTTTAGAACAAACTACCCAGTTAGCCAAGTCTGTTCTAACAGATTTTGGCAAGGCCTGCTACAAATTATTGTCAGCAAAAAGGCTACGAATTGGGTACAAAAGTTGTTATTACCGATTAAGCTGGCAGATTGAGGGCAAAAATTGAGCAAAGGTTGCCGACATAACCCGACAGTAAATTGGCGGCGGAAACCGAGCAAAGCTTGCTAACATGACTGACAGACTGGCATCAGATTGTCGGCACGAACTGAGCAAGATCTGGCGTGCACAATCTAGTGGCATATTGGCAGCAAAAACCAAGCAGAATATGACAAAGTATTACAAAATTCTATTATTTAAAATAGTATAGTTCAGTCGTTTGCCGCTATGCGGCGTGTTATTCATATCTATACTCGTATTCAAGTTTTTGTCATGAGTGTATATAAAGCCTGCAAAATGTGACTAATAATATTGTAATATATCTATCTCTATCAGTTCAATTTTTGACACGATGCCTATACAGGATAATTCAAATATTGAACTGATTTTTGGAAAATCGAACAAATAATTGTTCGATTTTTACTTATTCGGGCAATTCCTGTCCAAAAAAATCTTTAATTTTATAAATCAAATTATTTAAATTTACCTATATGTTTTAACACATTAATATGTATTATTATATATTAATACTATAACTGATCTAATTTTTGTCGTCGAAAATAGCCGTAGACCTGCTGGGCATTTGGCGCAAATTTGTTGTCGGTCTGCGGTTGACAAACCTGCTCTCGACTTGTTGCGTCAATCTGTCGCCGCACTGCTAGTGACAGATCTGCTCTGGCGTTGTACCCAATTTGACATCAGGATATGATTTTAACTTTTGGTTGCAATTGGGGCGCACTCGAGGACACAGTAGGCCCTGAATTTGGCAGCCTCGTTCCACAGGGAATTGTTTGCCGTTTGTTAACAATCCGCAAGCAAATGGTTAGCTGGGTAAATTCTCAGAACAATCTGCACACGGCCCGTAACGCTCTTTCTTCTCAATAGTATATGTTAGCGAGAGAGGTGGACGCGAGAGTGAGGACTACCGCTAAATGTAATCTCGATGAGTAAGGAGGACGCGGAATGGTAGGAAAGACGAGCGACTTGACAATACGTAATTTAATAAAATAACTTTGTACACTTTTTACAGATTAATGATAAATAATATCTAATATTTCCGCAAGCAACGGAGGGATAATCTCGAACGAGGAGACCGCACTGTCGAACGATAAGACCGCACAGAGAATCGGTGGATCGCGAGCCGCGAAAGCGCACTGGATTAACTGTCGCGACGGAACTTAGTCGAATAAAGCAGCGCGAGAAAATCTACGTGTACGCGTCGATTACTTTTTGTCAAGAGCCGGCCGCGCCTTGTGCGCGCGTCTTTTATAATCTTGATTCCTTCTAGAAGGATCCAGAACATATGACTCATTGTCCTTTGTCTTGAGGGAGCGACAATTATGATTAAAAGAATTCGCGGTAGTTTTTTGATTGATGGGGGGTGGCAGCCCATGATTGGGCGCCATTGATGTCAGTTTAAAGCGCAGTGATAGGCGTAGAGTGGCAAAAGGCTCGTAGCTCCCGATAAGCTAGAGCAAGAGCGACTGTATCGAGAGCGGTCATCTCTCTCATCCCGAATTCTTAGAAATTATCGATCGGCTGCGCTATATCTCCTATCGCTTTAAACTCGATCTCGTTTAAGGCGCCTCGTCTTCCATTGCCTTTAATTTGATTTCGAACAGTATATAAGATACAGATTTTCAGTCACTCAGTCTCTTAGTCTTTCAGTGAGTCCCTCCGATCATTTCAATACGCAACTGCGTATCTTTCATCTTCATTATACAGTCAGTCAGTCAGTTAAATTCATAAGCTCAATCTGTATAAAGTCAGGAATAAAGACTTTGAGCATACACCTGTCTACGTCAATCTAGTCTATCTCATCCACGACCGAGGTCTTTGCATATGAGAAAAGAAAGGCTTTAAAACAAGTACCAAGGACATTGAGCTAAAAAAAGGATTACTTGTTACAATACAGTAAGTACCTGATGTTACTGACACCTCTTATATTTTCAAATTTATTTCAAGATCAACAATTGACTGACAGCTCATTTATCCCAAACCATTACCTCAATTCCTATTCCATCACTTTTAATAATAAAAGAAACCCCTGTCAAGCATTAGCACGTTGCTGACAGTTTTCTAGTCAGTCAACTTTAATAATCCACAATTTATCTTCCTGCAATCACTTGAAACATTCCTATTATTTTTATTATTATTATTATCAATACTAGACAAATTTAGATTTTGTTTAGAGTTTGTACGACTGTGGTCCAACCTTTGGACCCCAGTTGCTATGAGTTCATCCCTCCCCGGCGACATTTTACCCCTTTTCCGGAATTTCCTTCGTCTACTGAGCACATACCATGCCCTAGACATCCTTTGTCTACTGAGCATCGAGGTATGCCCTAGATCGACCTTTTTTCACACCTTAGACCTTCCCTTTGAATTAAAATTTAGGATTGTATGAAACCAGTAAGATCTAGTATCGATATTAATCAAAAACCTCTTTTCCATAATTAAAAACCTGATCCCTTAATAAAACCATCTTAATTCCACCTAATTCCAATTCTTATAAATAATTTATATTTTTTCTAATTTCTTCTTTTATTATAATATTCTTCTTTAACTTATTAATTATTTCGCTAACACTTATTATTTAAAGCATTACATTCCCCTTAAATCACATATGAATAATTGCGCATGCGTATATCCCTATACCTAACATTTAGTAAAATCCCTCTAGTAAAGGTTAGTTTCGTGCCTGATATCATTCCTCTAGAATCCACTAGATCAGTCTTAGCAGAGAGAAGAATGAGAGTCGTCACGCTGCCGTTTTTCGTGTAACGCTTTTTCTAGGTCGTACACTAGCGTCACGTACATCCATTTTACGCCGCCTGGAACTACATGGCCACATCCACTTTCGAAGCCGATAAAACAGCCGATTAGTTCATGTCCGTGCTAGATCCACTTTTCGATGCTGGTAGTACACTGATCGTTTGACAAAGAGAGATGATTGCGCTGTCTTCGTCTCTCTTTCATTGCGTATGTGTCTAGCGTCCATGAAGGCACACACCGATACGTTGAGCACACGGATTGTTGGGAGATAATGTCAGACAAGGAGCGACAATCGCGTGCTATCTTTGTTCTTCTAGCGTATCGCTTACGGCCGAAATACGGCCTGAAAATGCTTTGTGGCCTCTCGTGACAGCAGTAATGCAACAAGGCTAATAAGCGCCCACTTTATAAGAATTTTATACTTGCGTATATACATATGTAGATATATATGTTTAAATTATAGTTAAAATTGTACCTGCAATTAAATACATATTATATGATGATTAATAATAATAGTAAGATAATAGATAATAGAGTGAACAAATACAAAATATGTAAGACCCGGGGCCTATTAGACTTGATGATTTCTTGCTTTCTTACTATCGATACTTCAACGGGATATAATACGAAGTACATTATACATATTTATTACAGTGTGTAATATATATATTTATTATATTCAAATATATTATATTAAAAAGAATTATGTTGATAAATAATAATAATTATTATTATTAAAAAAATATATTGATTAAACTATTATATTAATTATAATAATGAATTTTTTAATGAACATAATTTTTTTTATACAATACATTTGAAAAAAAATATATATATATATGCATATACTATAAACGTCAATATATGCTATTTTAATAAAATAATTTTACGTAATATATATACAGGGTGCGGCATTTATAGTGACGCGGGCATATTTTTCGGAAACGAAGTGAGATATCAAAAAATGTTTCAGACAAAAGTTGCATGGTTTCGAGGGGGCCACATGATAAAAATATGGATTTGACCTTAAGTGGTCTTTTCAAGGTGAGGTCAATGTGGTCGATGTTTTCTTAAATGGAACTCCCCATTTTTTATTACATATTCTTGTAGCTTACCTCGAGAGCTTTCCAAAACACTATAATAAAGTATTTTTTCATTAAGTACTTTTTGAGTTATTTTATATTTTAATCTGACATATTTTGATATAAAAAATAAAATATCTCGTAAAATATTTAGTTTTCGATAATCTTATCGTAATACTTTTATGTACAGAATAATGAGACAAATCAATTAGTAAAAAAAAATAATTGTTTTTAAGAAAAAGTATGTAATTATTTACAATGTATTTTTTAAAACAATTATTTGTTTTTTTCTTTACACTAATTGATTTGTCTCATTATTCTGTACATAAAAGTATTACGGTAAGATTATCGAAAACTAAATATTTTACGAGATATTTTATTTTTTATATCAAAATATGTCAGATTAAAATATAAAATAACTCAAAAAGTACTTAATAAAAAAATACTTTATTATAGTGTTTTGGAAAGCTCTCGGGATAAGCTATAAGAATATGTAATAAAAAATGGAGAGTTCCATTTAAGAAAACATCGACCACATTGACCTCACCTTGAAAAGACCACTTAAGGTCAAATCCATATTTTTATCATGTGGCCCCCTCGAAACCATGCAACTTTTGTCTGAAACATTTTTTGATATCTCACTTCGTTTCCGAAAAATATGCCCGCATCACTATAAATGCCGCACCCTGTATATATATATATATATATATATATATATATATATATATATATATATATATATACAGGGTGAGTCATTTTAATCAACGCACGCAAATATCTCGTAAAGTAAGCAAGATGGAAAAAAATGTTTTATACAAAAGTTGTAGGGTTCAGAGGGGGACACATGATGAAAATATGGACTTGACCTTGAGTGACCTTTTCAAGGCCAAGTCAATGTGATCGATATTTTCTTAAATGGAACTCCACATTTTTTATTGCATATTCTTGTAGCTTATCTCGAAAGCTTTTCAAAACACTATAATAAAGTATTTCTGCATTAAGTACTTTTTGAGTTATTTTATATTTTATTCTGACATATTTTGATATAAAAAATAAAATATCTCGTAAAATATTCAGTTTTTGATAATCTTACCGTAATACTTTTATGTACAGAATAATGAGACAAGTCAATTTGTAGAAAAAAAATTGTTTTTGAGAAAAAGTATGTAATTATTTACAATGTATTTTTTAAACAATTATTTGTTTTCTTTTTCCACTAATTGATTTGTCTCATTATTCTGTACATAAAAGTATTACGGTAAGATTATCAAAAACTAAATATTTTACGAGATATTTTATTTTTTATATCAAAATATGTCAGAATAAAATATAAAATAACTCAAAAAGTACTTAATGCAGAAATACTTTATTATAGTGTTTTGAAAAGCTTTCGAGATAAGCTACAAGAATATGCAATAAAAAATGTGGAGTTCCATTTAAGAAAATATCGATCACATTGACTTGGCCTTGAAAAGGTCACTCAAGGTCAAGTCCATATTTTCATCATGTGTCCCCCTCTGAACCCTACAACTTTTGTATAAAACATTTTTTTCCATCTTGCTTACTTTACGAGATATTTGCGTGCGTTGATTAGAATGACTCACCCTGTATACAGAGCTGCCAGTTCGTGGGAAATGGGAGCCCCCACCACTTACCGCGGGACTTACTAACACAGACGTAGTCGCTACGTCATAGCGTGTACGTGTAGCTTCGTGCGTGGGGGCAGGCTACGAGCTACGAACAGCACTGAGCGATCACGAAAACGTTCGCCGCTCGCACATGTTCGGCCGTCGAATTTTCCTATTCGCTTGCAATATATGCAATATATATATTTCTATGCAATACAACAGAATAAATGCAATTAGTAGAATAAATATAATTAGAATGGAAATAGAATATTTATATTATATATAATAGAATAAATAAAATTTATCTTCAATTCTTTTATGTAAGAGAAATAACTTGATAATAAAATAATAAATATAAAAACTCAACAATAATTATATTTTTAAAAAATAGCGGGGATTATAACTTTTGAGGTATGTTTAATACGTATTATATATAACTGACATGCTAGATTCAATAATTACTCAGCTTTTAAGGAATATAAATTAATAGAATAATATAAATTTAGATAAACACAGTTTATATTTATAGCTGAATGTAAAAATTATTAAAAAATACAAAATAAAATATAATAAAATATAGAAATATAAAATATAAGAATAAAATAAAAATATAAAATATAAAATATAATAAATACAAAAATGCTTAAGAAGCAAATTGCGTATGTACATGTATGTATTTAAATCTTAAAAGTTCTTAAGACTAGAATAACAAATAATAAATAAATTTTGAAAAGTTCTTAATATTAAACGTTTCGATCCTCGACTGAACCCTCTTCAGTAAAAACAAATTGAAAGAACGAGAAAAGGTTCTTGTTAAGACTATTGTTGAAACGCATTTTAACAGCCAGCGTAAATTAAAAACAAAAATAAAAAGCTTTATATTAATAATCGATTATGGTATTATTATATGATAATATTATTGTTGCGTTTGTTTTTCATTGTCGCATAAGTGCAATATCAAGAAAAAGAAATAAGCTTTTGTTGTAGGATTTTGGAAAATTGAAAGCAAATTATTTGCAGCACGAACGTTCTCAGATATTTGTTCCATCAAAAAATTTCCTAATACATCTCACATTTTTAAAATTCTTTGAATGCATTTGTAACGTGTTAACCAACGTGTTTCTGAATATTTTAAAATATTCAAAGATTTATCTTTGAAGCACATCTAGAAATTTCGGAAAATAGCAGTTCTGTTTGGATTGCTGTTAATAAATTGTAGAAATGCCTTTAATAAAATGCTCACAATGTTGAGGAATTGTTTTATATAATGAACCGTGTTATCATAGGAGATTCACGTCGGAAATGTTACTTATAAAAAAAACAGAGACTTAGTTTGAACTTGCAGAGCGAATTATCGGATCATTAAATTCTTCCTATTTTCCCATTATTAAAAACCTAAAAAAGTTTTAAATTAACCGGCACTGATAATTTGTTTTTCTCATCATGATCGTGTTTGCCTTGTTGTTCTTATTTCATTGTATTTTGTTTATTTTCTCCGTCCGCGCGACAGTTTAAGGCATATCATGTAATGTCACGGTTCTGTTTTTCCGTTGAGCTTCCGATCTTTATTTTAATAGATCCTTCATCGGTAAGTCGTGATATATTGGTTTTTATTTTTATTCGATATTATTCCATCACTGTTATAATCAAATAATTTTTCTAGACGGCTCAATCAATTTTAATTGTCTTTTCTGCCGCAAATTGATACATCTCTGTGGATAATAAATTTGAATTTCTGAGGTGTCTTTGAAGAAATTAATATATTATTAATATAATTATAAGACTTTTAAATATAATAAATAAGGTAAAAAAGGCAATAAAAGCCAGGCGCAATAATTAGGGCACATTTATTATATCTCGCTTTAAATTGTAGAACGGCGTACGTTTCGATCTCTTCTTCGGATCATCTTCAGCGCAAAAAATAATAGATAGAAAACAAAACATATTTTTATATTTCTTTTGTATTAATTAATTAATTTTATTTATTTATTTTATTATATTTTATTTATTTATTTTATTATATTTTATTTATTTATTTTATTTTATTTTATTTATTTTATTTTATTTTATTTTATTTTATTTTCATTTATTTTATTGTATTTTATTTTCATTTATTTTATTTATTTATTTTATTTTATTCATATATTTTATTTATTTATTTATTTTATTTTATTCATTTATTTTATTTATTTATTTACTTTATTTTATTTATTTATTATATATTTTTAAATTGTGACGAACATTATTAATTTAAAAATGAGCGATCAAGAACCCGCTGCTAAAAGACTCAAGATGGGTAGACAGAAACGATTCCAACATCAATGGTTTGATGATAATCCTTCCTGGAAAATCTGGGTGAAGGAAATTCCTGATGATCCTCACAAATTTTTCTGTTTAGCCTGTCAAACTACATTAGTTTGTGGTCTTTCAGAAATAAAAAAACATTCGAAGAGTACATATCATCTGGAAAATATGAAAAAATTAAATACAAATTCTTGGACTAACTATTCGGAATTGGAAAGTTCCTCTGTCGAAGAAATTAATCCAGGACAATCAAAAACTCAACGTGTTTCAAGAGAAGATTTCGATTTTAACGAACGAGTTAAAATCGCAGAAATAAGATTAGCGACCTTTTTCGTTGAAAAGAATTTGCCATTCTCAATTTCATCCGAATTACTTTTTCTCATGAAGGATATTGTGAAAGAACCAGATATTCTACAGGCAATGTCTTTGGGAAGAACAAAATTAACACACATTGTTAACAATGTCGTGTGCCGTCAAGAAACAGATCGAATTAGTGAAGTATTGAGAGAGAACAAATTCTCAATTTACGAAGATGAAACATCTGACATAACAAACGATAAATGGCTCTCATTAATGGTTCGTTATGTTGAACCAAAAACGTTACATGTCAGATGTGAATTATTACAAATGATTCACTTAAATGCGACGGATTGTTCTGCCAATAAGATCTTTCAATCGTTTGAGAACGAATTATTGAAAAAGAATATTTCTCTTCGATTAATCGTTGGTCTTAGTTGCGATAATGCCTCTGTAATGATAGGCAAAACATCCTCTTTTAAAACAAAATTGATAGAAAAAAGTCCGAATCTTGTAACACTTCCATGTGTATGCCACTCTTCAGCATTAGCAGCAAAAGCGGCCTGCGAAATAATTCCTCAAGATTGTGAGCATTTTATTAAAGGCATTTCCACATTTATCAACAGTAGTCCAAAAAGAACAGCTATTTTCCGAGATTTTCAGATGTGCTTCGAAGATAAATCTTTGAGCATTTTGAAGTATGCAGAAACACGTTGGTTAACGCGTCACAAGTGCATTCAGAGAATCTTGGAAATATGGGACACATTAGGCAACTTTTTAATGGAACAGGCATCTGAGAATGTTCGTCCTGCGCATAACTTGCTGTCCATTTTTCAAAATCCTTCGACGAAAGCTTATCTCTTCTTTCTTGAATTTGCACTTGATACGTTCAACAAATACAATGCAAAGTTTCAGACAAGGAAGTCCATTATTCACGAGCTGCAGCCTTCCTCAATCGAATTGCTACTTTGGTTTCTTAGAAAATTTATGAAGCCTGCTTTATTAAAAACTGAAGTGTTTGGTCATATTGTTAGGACCGTGAACTTTTCTGATCGTGCCAATCATCTTCTTTTAGAGGAAACTGATTTTGGTTTTGAATGCAAAGAATATTTACAAGAGCAAATAAATAAGAAAATTTTACCTAAAATAGACGTCGATTTTATTCGAGAAAATTGTTTGCAATTTTATATAAAAGCATGTGAACAAATTCGTGATCGTCTTCCAATCGACGATAACTTTTTACATTGTGTTGCAGTTTTCGATAACAAAACTGCATTGTTTGAGTGTGATCGAGAGTCAACGGTTTTTAGAGTACTGCAGGTTAATCGCAGATTAGGAAAATTAGTCGATGAAGATGAAGTGCGAAATGAATGGAAATCTTTATATGAAGTCGATCTACCTACAAAAGTCGACTGGTCTAATTTATCCTTCGATGATATGTGGAGACAAATCGGTTTGTATTTTACGGACGAAGAAAATATTCGTTTTCCAAATTTATGATCGCTTTTAAACATTGTAAGAACTCTTCCTCACTCAAACGCTGAAGCTGAACGCGTATTTTCCATTATTCCAGATGCAAAAACAAGAAAAAGAAATAATATGTCCATTGAGACATTAAATTCAATTTGCGTTATAAAGTACGCTTTAAGAGCTAATGATAAAACTGCTCGCACTATGGCAGTGACACATGAACATCTAACTCTCCACACGACAGAAAATTTATATAAAAAATCAATACCTGAGCGAAAAAGCAACTTAACATTGCATTCACACGACGATGAAGAAGAGATGCAACAATAATATTATCATATAATATTACCATATCAGTCGATTATTAATATAAAGCTTTTTATTTTTGTTTTTAATTTACGCTGGCTGTTAAAATGCGTTTCAACAATAGTCTTAACAAGAACCTTTTCTCGTTCTTTCAATTTGTTTTTACTGAAGAGGGTCCAGTCGAGGATCGAAACGTTTAATATTAAGAACTTTTCAAAATTTATTTATTATTTGTTATTCTAGTCTTAAGAACTTTTAAGATTTAAATACATACATATACATACGCAATTTGCTTCTTAAGCATTTTTGTATTTATTATATTTTATATTTTATATTTTTATTTTATTCTTATATTTTATATTTCTATATTTTATTATATTTTATTTTGTATTTTTTAATAATTTTTACATTCAGCTATAAATATAAACTGTGTTTATCTAAATTTATATTATTCTATTAATTTATATTCCTTAAAAGCTGAGTAATTATTGAATCTAGCATGTCAGTTATATATAATACGTATTAAATATACCTCAAAAGTTATAATCCCCGCTATTTTTTAAAAATATAATTATTGTTGAGTTTTTATATTTATTATTTTATTATCAAGTTATTTCTCTTACATAAAAGAATTGAAGATAAATTTTATTTATTCTATTATATATAATATAAATATTCTATTTCCATTCTAATTATATTTATTCTACTAATTGCATTTATTCTGTTGTATTGCATAGAAATATATATATTGCATATATTGCAAGCGAATAGGAAAATTCGACGGCCGAACATGTGCGAGCGGCGAACGTTTTCGTGATCGCTCAGTGCTGTTCGTAGCTCGTAGCCTGCCCCCACGCACGAAGCTACACGTACACGCTATGACGTAGCGACTACGTCTGTGTTAGTAAGTCCCGCGGTAAGTGGTGGGGGCTCCCATTTCCCACGAACTGGCAGCTCTGCCTGTATATATATATATACAGGGTGTTCCGGAACAACCTTCCGTCCGTGAAATGACGTATTCCTGATACAATTCTAAGACGATTTTTCCTTTACCAAAATTTGAATTGAAGCGTAATTTTTGAGTTATAAGCAAAAATAGTTAGCAAATCACGCGTCGAGTACAGAAGGCAGGCAGGAGCGGCACGGCGCGCCGCGAGCGCCCGGCACAGCTGACCGTCTGATTACCACCGCATGAGTCGCTAACTATTTTATCTTACAACATAAAATTATGCTTTAAATAAAATTTTGGTAAAGAAGAAAATATCTCAGAATTATGTCAAGAATACGTGTTTCTTAAAATAACGTCACTTTAACAAAAGTTGTTGCGGATCGCCGGCCGTCGGACACTGCAATCAGCTGATTGCTAACGCGATGTGTGTATGGCGGAGTGTATGTGCGTAAAAGAAAGAGAGAGAGAGAGAGAGAGAGAGAGAGAGAGAGAGAGAGAGAGAGAGAGAGAGAGAGAGAGAGAAAGTGAGGAAGGGAAGCAGGGAGAGACGTTTATACACACGCACGCACATACGCATACACTTTTTTCTCGCTCTCTTTCTCTCTCTCTCTCTCTCTCTCTCTCTCTCTCTCTCTTTCTTTTACGCACATATACTCCGCCATACACACATCGCGTTAGCAATCAGCTGATTGCAGTGTCCGACGGCCGGCGATCCGCAACAACTTTTGTTAAAGTGACGTTATTTTAAGAAACACGTATTCTTGACATAATTCTGAGATATTTTCTTCTTTACCAAAATTTTATTTAAAGCATAATTTTATGTTGTAAGATAAAATAGTTAGCGGCTCATGCGGTGGTAATCAGACGGTCAGCTGTGCCGGGCGCTCGCGGCGCGCCGTGCCGCTCCTGCCTGCCTTCTGTACTCGACGCGTGATTTGCTAACTATTTTTGCTTATAACTCAAAAATTACGCTTCAATTCAAATTTTGGTAAAGGAAAAATCGTCTTAGAATTGTATCAGGAATACGTCATTTCACGGACGGAAGGTTGTTCCGGAACACCCTGTATATGTTATTCTCGCGATAGAGTAGAAAAGAAAGGTTAATACTTCAATAAACTGAATTTAGCTTCATAAAACGATTCTAGAAAAAAGACAATGTTTCGGATTAAATAGCTTTTTGTTTACGTTTTTGTAATCTTCATTAAACATTATGTACAAAAAAAAATATACATTTTTTTATATATAACGTACAAGACATTTACATTAAAAATTGTTTTTTCCTTTTCCATTCTTAAAACAAAGAGTATAAATCATAAAAAGGAATGTTAAATGATAATTTTAATTTAAAAAAGAATTCACATAATCTTACGTAAATATATTACAAGTACCGATAGCATTGATATCCATTTCAATAGTGCACGGTGGATCATGAGAAAACACTCCGTCTCTCACGACACGGATGGGGGTTCAAATCCGAGGTTTTTGGGTTTTTCTGTTACTATTTTTTATAGTTTATGGTATGCATTTAAAAATAAAAGACTTATAAAAAATAAAGAATATTTAATTCGCCAAATGAAATACCAGTTTCATTGATATGTTGAAAAATATTTATTTGTAAAAAACGTTTTATTTAATAATAAATTAATTTCTAATATCAAAATCAGTAATTTAAAAATTAAGAATTTTGATTAAATTTGTATTTCTATTTGCTTCATTTCATTTATAATTTATCATGAATACATTTTGCAATATAGAAATTACCTTTTTTTTTTGGTTAACGGGGGGAAACCTTGCATAGGTCCCCCTGGTCCTCCGGGAAAGACAAGGGGGTATGTCAGATTTACTGACTAAACCCCCCCCCCCCCCGATGTCCAACCTGTGGCATTTCATGGGGATGGTCAGGAACAGCGCCAGCATTTTGTCCGAGCAAGTTAAAGAGAAAGTACCTGTGTCTTAAAAATTACAAAATATGTTCAATCAAATTAGCGCGTATAAATTATTTCTCCGAAAGCAACTCTAATTTTAAAATATGTTATTATAAAACAACTTATTTTTTAAAAAAGGATATTATTAAATTATTTATATTTCATAAAGTTTATGTTAACGTAGAACGCATGTTTAAAAAATTCACAATATAAATATTACAGATGTATGTACGTATATATATATATATTTTAGTTGGCATTTACATAAGCATGACGCAAAGATCGCAATCACAGTTGAAATAATTACATATGAAACTAGCAGGTCTTATAACGGGAAATCTATATAATATAGATTTTTTATAAATAACTGAAAGAATCAGTTATATAGTTTGACGTTGTTTTTTACCCATTTCTATTAAGACGTCTTATTGACTTCCGTTTCCGATAACGTAGAGTGTGACACGTGGTGAGATAGAGAAGGCGTTTGACAGCATAAAGAGTGCAAAAGCAAGGAGTGAGTGAGGAGAGAGTGTGATAGAGTGAGAGCGGCGGTGAGAGAGAGTGGAGGAAAGTGAAGGGCACAAGGGGCGATAGAGAAGGGAGCGTCCCGTTTGACCACGTTGATATTGACCACGGTCCCGATTGACAACGTTGAGATTGACCACGGTCCCGATTGACCACGGTCCCGATTGACCACGGTCCCGATTGATCACGGTCCCGATTGACCACGGTCTCGATTGACCACGGTAATATTGACCACGGTCCCGATTGACCACGGATCAATACATGTCGTTACTAGGGCATGTACTTTGCAAGTTGTAAAGCGAGGTCCATTGTCCGACTGGCGGAGGGGGTGCGGGAGGGGGGCCGAAGGCCTGTGTGTGTGTGTGTGTGTGTTACATGGTTTTTCAATCGGGAACGTGGTCAATATCAACGTGGTCAATCGGGACCGTGGTCAATCGGGACCGTGGTCAATCGGGACCGTGGTCAATCGGGACCGTGGTCAATCGGGACCGTGGTCAATCGGGACCGTGGTCAATCGGGACCGTGGTCAATCGGGACCGTGGTCAATCGGGACCGTGGTCAATATCAACGTGGTCAATCGCAACGTGGTCAATTGGGACCGTGGTCAATATTAACGTGATCAAACGGGTGCCACTCGATAGAGAATAAGGGCCTAAGGAGGAATAACAGAGAAGCGAGGTAGCGTGACGGTTAGGGCAGGGAGGATAGATTATAGAGAGATAGGACGGGGAGAGAAATGGAGATAACAGCGCGACAGCAGGGCAGGGAATATAGAGAATAGAGAGAGGTAGGCTGAGGATACAAGCGAGACGAGAGTGAGAGTGGAGGGCGCGCGAAAAAGGAAAATGGCAGAGTTAACGGGTAAGGATATAAAGGGTGTAAAAGAAAGAAGAAGCAGTTATGGGAATATGGAGGAAATGCTAAAAAGAAAAAGGGAAGAATCTGGGGAGGGAAGGAGTGGGGAGGATATACTGAAAAGTAGTAAGAAGGTGCTAAGATCGCCAGTGGGGGGGAAATGGAGGGAGTAGAGGGGATACAGGAGATATTGAAAAGTTGGAGAGAGGAAAGAGAGGATATAAGGGAAGAAATTAGGAGGATGAAGGAAGAGGTGAAAGAGGGAATTAAAGAGCAAGGGAGAATGATGAGAGAGGAGGTAGAAGAGTTGAGAAGAGAAATAAGAGAGAAGGAGAGGATATGGAGGGAGGAAAGAGAGGAGACCAGGAATTATATCAAGGGGTTGGAGGGGAAAATAGAGATATTGGAAAATTGCTGTAAAGAGGGAATAGAAGGGAAGAAGGGAGAAGTGGGGGACAAGGGTTTGGGGGAGATAGAAGAGAGGATGAGGAGAGTGGAACAAGGACTGGAAAGGGAGAAAAGGAAGAGGAATTTGGTGTTTAAGGGCATAAAAGGAGAGAAGAGAGATGCGAGAGAGGAAGTCAATAGGATATGCAGAGAGATAGGGGTAGAAGTAGAGATAGAGGAGTTGAGAAGGATAAGAACAGGAAAGGAGGAAAAGGGGGAGATGATAATGGTAAAGGTGAGGAGTGAGGAAAATAGAAGAAGGATTTTAGAGAATAAAAAAAAGTTAAGAGGGAAAGAGGTTTGGATAGAGGAGGATATGACATTTAAGGAGAGAAAGATGAGGTGGAGATTGAGACAGATAGCGATGGAAGAGGAGAGAAGAGGAAAGAGAGCTTTCGTAGGATACGGCAAAATATGGGTGGAGAATATATGGTGGTATTGGGATGAGGTGGAGGAAGTTGTAAAGAATGGGAGAGGAAGAAGGTGGGAAGAAAAGATGAAAGGAAGAATGGAAGAGGGGGAAGAAAGAAGCGGGCAGTAAAGGAGGGAGGCGAGAAGGAGAGGAGAAAGAAGGAGTGGGGGAGTGGAAAAAAGGGAGATGGTTGGAGGAAGGTTGAGGAGGAGGGCTTAAGAGGAACGTGGGAGGAAAGGGGAACCGGAAGGGAGAGAGAGGAGAGGGAAGGGTACAAGGAAGAACTGTGGAATGTAGGGGAGTTGAGCAGCAAGGATAGGGAAGGGAGAGGCGAAAAGAGAGAAATTAAAGAAGGATCTAAAGAGAGGGAAGGAAGAGATGCATGGAAAATTATATTTTGGAATGTGGCCGGATTGAAGAACAAAGACGCAGGTTTTTGGAAAGGGTTGGGAGAATGGGATGTTATTACATTAATGGAAACATGGCTAGATAAAAAGAAATGGATAGAGATAAAAGGAAAGTTACCGAAAGGTTATAGGTGGGAAAAGCAATACGCGGTAAAGAAAAATAAGAAAGGAAGGGCAATGGGGGGTATGATAATGGGAATAAAAGGAGAGTTGGTAGAAGAGAAGGGGGGAATAGAGGCAGTAGAGGAGGGAGTGATGGTAGGAAGAGCAAGGGTGGGAGAGGAAAAGTGGCGGATAGTGGGAGTTTATGTAAAAGAAGATATAGAGAAAAAACTGGAAGGGCTAAAGAAATGGATGGAAGGTAACGAGGAGGAGGGGACGAGGGTAGTAATAGGGGGGGACTTTAATCGAGAACAGGGGAAATGGGAGGGAGGAATAATCAAAAAAGTAAGAACTCTAAAGATAAGAAAGTGAATAGGGAAGGCAGAAAGTTAATAGAAACGTTGGAGGAATCAGGTTGGAGCATTTTGAATGAGAACATGAGAGGAGATGAGGAAGGAGAGTATACGTACACGGGAAGTAGAGGCAACACGGTGATAGACTATATAATAGGGAACGAGGAGGTACGAGAAAGGGTAGTTAGATTAGAAGTAGGGGAGGAGGTAGATTCGGACCATCAGCCAGTGATCTGCTGGATAAAGGGAGAAGGAATAGAAAAAAGAAGGAAAACGGGAAAGAGGGTGAGGAGAGGACGGTGGGACGAGGAGGGGTGTGAGAGATTTAGAAAAAAGATAGGAAGGATAGAAATGAGAAAGGATGAGGAGGTTAGAACAGAAATAGAGAGAATGAACGGAAGGATAAAGGAAGCGATGGAGGAAAGTGAAAGGAGAGAGAAGGAAGTAGGAAAGAGTTATTGGGGATGGTGGGATAAAGAATGTATAGAGAAGAAAAAAGAAGTAAGGAGAGAGTTAAGAGAATGGAGGAAGGGAAAGAAAACAGGAGAAGGATTCAGGAAAACAGAAAGAGAATATAAAGAATTATGTGAAAAGAAAAAGGAGGAAGAGAGAGAGAGATTAATTAGAGAAGCAGCAGAGGCGAAGACGGAAAGTAAGGTATAGGAAATAGTAAACAGGGAGAGAAGAAAAAGGAAAGGAATTGAGGAAGGGATACAAATGAGAGAAAGGAAAGAACATTTTATGAGACTACTGGGAGGGGTAGAAGAAAGGGTAGTGAGAGGACAGGAGAGGAAAGGAAGGAAAGAAGGAGAATCAGATATAGAGTGGGAAGAAATTAAAAGAACGATAGAGAAGTTAAGAGTAAATAAGGCAACGGGGATTGATGGGATACCAAATGAAGTCTGGAAATATGGAGGAGAGGAAATGGGGAAATTGGCGTGGGAAGTATGTAGGAGAGTGTGGAAGGGAGAGGGATGGCCGGAGGAATGGAAGGAGGGAATGATTGCGACGATAAGGAAAAAAGGAGAAGGAGGGAAAGTGGAGGACTACAGAGGAGTGACGCTAATGCCAACCTTATACAAAGTATATGCAACAATTCTGGCGGAGAGATTAAGGGAGAAAGTGGAAGTAAAAGAACTAGTTCTAGAAAATCAAGTGGGTTTTAGAAAAGGAAGAGGGGTAATGGACAACATATATGTGCTAAATTATATTGTGCAAAGACAGATTGCGAAACCAAAAGGGAAGGTAATCAGCCTGTTTGTAGACTTAAAAGCCGCATTCGATACGGTAGATAAGGAGATATTGATAAGATCGATAAGAGAAAGAGGGGTAAGGGAAGGTTTGATAGAGAGGATAGAAGAGGTGTTAAGGAAGACGAAGAGCAGAGTAAGGATAGGGGGGGGGGAGGTAAGTGATGAGTTTTGGTTAGGAAGAGGGGTCAGACAGGGATGCCCACTGAGTCCGCTACTATTTAATATGATGTTGGCGGACTTAGAAGAGGTATTAGCAAAAGGGGGATGGGGAGGGGTAAGGTTAGGAGGGGGAAAGATTTTTGCATTAGCATATGCAGATGACATGACATTGGTGGCAGAAGATGAGAAAGGAATGAGGGCTATGATAGCGAGGTTGGAAGGATATTTAGATAGGAAAAGACTTGAGGTAAACGTTGAAAAGACAAAGATACTGATTTTTAGAAGAGGAGGAGGAAGAAGAAAGAGAACAAATTGGAGGTGGAAGGGAAAAAGGATAGAAGAAGTTAAGGAGATGAAATATTTAGGGTATGTCTTTCAAGAAAATGGAAGGCAAGAAGGGCATATAAGAGACAGGATAAGAAAGGCAATGGGAGTTGCGAGGCAGGTATGGGGGATAGGGAAGAGGAAATTTGAAAAGAATATCGAAAGGAGAATATGGCTGTTCGACACTCTGGTGTGGACAGTGTTAGGATACGGGGCAGAGATATGGGGATGGAAGGAAAGAGAGAGGGTAGAGAGGGCGGAGGAAAGATTTCTAAGGTGGATATTGGGAGTAGACTGGAGGACGCCGGGATATTTGGTAAGAGAAGAATTGCAAAGGAACAAGTTAAGAGGTAGAGCAGCAAGAAGGGCGTGGAATTTTGAAAAGAGACTAGAGGAAGGAAAAGGGGGAAGGTTGGCAAGGGAATGTTTGGAGGAAATTAAGAAAAGGTTAGGAAAGGAGAAAGGGAATTCAGAATGGGAGATGGAAAGAGAGGAATTTTTTAAGACAAGAATAACAGAAAGGGGAGAAATGGAAGAGATAGCATGGAAAAGAGAGAAGGAGATGCCGGAATATGAGGTAGTAGAGGGAAAGGAAATAACGATGCAGAGGGAAGAGAGACAGGAAAGGATTGAGAATTCGAATTATAATAAATGGTACAAAAGGATAAAAGGAGAAGGGATACCGAAATACCTCAAAAAAGGGTGGGCAGAAACAAGATGGAGAAGAATTGCAAAGTTTAGGCTAGGAAATGAAGTAAGGGAAAGTAGGTACTGGGAAGAGGAGGGGAAAAAGATCTGTAGGATTTGTGGAGAGAGAGAAACATGGGAGCATATATGGGACAGATGTGGGCTGAGAGGGGGAAGGGAGGCGGAAAGTTGGCAGGAGGTGGTGGACATAATGCTGGGAGAAGAGGGGAAGGGGAGGAATGGATGAAAGAGATACTAGAGGAGAGAGGAGAGTGGAAGGAAGAGAGGGAGGAGGAAAAGAGAAAGAGTAAGAGAGGGGAGAGTAAGAGGGAGGAGAGAGAGGGAGAGAAAGAGAGAGAGAGAAAGAGAAAGATTGAGGGTGTGTGTGGGGGAGAGAGAGAGAGAGAGAGAGAGAGAGAGAGGGAGAGAGAGAGAGAGAGAGAGAGAGAGAGGGAGGGGGAGGGAGAGGGAGAGGGAGAGGGAGAGGGAGAGGGAAAGGGAGAGGGAGAGGGAGAGGGAGGGAGAGGGAGAGGGAGAGGGAGAGGGAGAGGGAGAGGGAGAGGGAGAGGGGAGGGAGAGGGAGAGGGAGAGGGAGAGGGAGAGGGAGAGGGGAGGGGAGGGGGAGGGAGAGGGAGAGGGAGAGGGAGAGGGAGAGGGAGAGGGAGAGGGAGAGGGAGAGGGAGAGGGAGAGGGAGAGAGAGAGAGAGAGAGAGAGAGAGAGAGGGGCGGAGGAGGAGGAGAGGAAAAGCTGGGCAATAAACCGGAAACGGAGGTCCAAATAGGTTAAGGTAGATGTAAGAATAGCGTGTGTGTGTGTGGCGGGATAGGATGCGAAAACGTAGTTATAAGAGAAATTTGTATGAGTAGATAGTTTTAAGAAGCGTTTAGGATAAGAAAATATGAAGTATAAAGATGTATCTGGAAATTGTAACCCTAAGGGGAATCAATAAGTTTAATTCATTCATTCATTCATTCATTCATTAAGACATCTTATTTATTTTATAAATGATTGTCAGAATCACTTATTGTATTATATATTTGTATATAATACATTTTTATATATATTGTACGTATTTATATATATTATATTATCACGGGAAATCTATATAATATATATTTTTTATAAATAACTGAAAGAATCAGTTATATAGTTTGACGTCGTTTTTTACTTATTTCTATTAAGACGTCTTATTTATTTTATAAGTGATTGTCAGAATCACTTATTGTATTATATATTTGTATATAATACATTTTTATATATACATTTGTACGTATTTATATATATTATATTATTTACGATATTCGTATGTACCTTGCCCTATGATTATAGAATATCGTATGCCAACATATGAACTACTTTCTTAAAACTTTATTATTATATATATCTCATGTTATGTCATTAGTAACAAGAAAATGTATGATTTTACTATTTCTTAGCATGACTGCATTTAAACCTTTTATTTATTCCGTGATAATACCTGCTAGTTTACGATTTATGCAATTATTTCAACTGTGATTGCAATCTTCTAAGAAATTGAAAAAATTCATACTTATTTTTCTCATTATAAGAAAATAATATTCATTGCCAAATGTAACATGATTTGCAATCATATTTTTTATGAGTGTAATATCATGATACAGTGGTACAATAAGTATTTCTTTTCCTAATGACAAAATTGTGCAAAATACATATTACAATAAAAAGATAAAAGAAAGTATTCATATTCAAATATATATTGTTCTTTTTTAAAATAATTCTATATATAGTTTTTTTTTTTTTTTTTTTTTCAAAATGATTCTTACTACGTTCTACGTTTTTTTATTTACTTTTATTTGCTATTATTTTATTTACCATTATTTCCTTATTTTCTTTTTCCTAGCTCTTACCTTTCTGCTTACCTTCACTTTTTAAAATATGTGCTATTGATATTTTCATGCTAAAATATTTTCTGTGTGTTTTCTTCTTGTTTTATTTCTTCCTCCATATAATTTTCTTCTTCATTTTTGTTCTTATATGATGGTGCTCAAGATGATCTATTCTTATTGTATTATTCTTATGTACTTTTCCTATTTCTTTAAAAATTTCATAACTTTTCTGCGCGGTGCAATAGCTACTTTTGCAGTACGATTGTTATATCTCGTACGAGAATATATTTTTACACTAATCATATATTTTAATGCTTGCATCCGATGATTGTAACATTCTTTATTTTTATTTAACCATTCAGGATGTATTTTATTTGTTGCATATACACATTCCGTCACAATCTTATCAAGAATCTGTGTAGATGCCCAATGATATTACCATGTACGATTAAATGCCATTAACTGCGTTTTAGTAATATCTGTAAATAGAGTTGTTGGCCGTACCAATTTTGTCACTGTTGGAGCATCTTCATCTATATTTGGATATTCACGAAATTCTATATATTTCTCATTTGCTGTACATTCATCCATTGGTGTCTTCATCATAGCGTTGCGGCAGTCGTCACAGTTACTTTTAGTAATACTTCGCCGCGCCACAAATCCAGCAAAAAATGCGATAGCATTTTCGTTATAACTGCTATCAATCGGATTTATATTTTCGATTTGTTCAATATCATATTCTTCAAGAAGAATTGTAGCGTCTTCATCAAGCAATTCGGTTTCATGTTCAACATCATATTCTATAGTCGCATTACTCGTATTCATGACATTTTCTATCATCTTAATGAGTCGACTTGCTCGATTGATAAGACTTTCACTTTCTCTACATTGAACATTGCCCTTGTCGCTGGCTCGAATATATCCCGTGGAAAGTATATGCCTGATAGACAATCGGATCATTCTTGCGGTTGGATTAGGATTAAAACCTCCGCGTTGTCTCAATTTAGAAAATAAATGTTCGACAGAATCCTGATTACATAAACCTGTCGCAAGTTCAAATCCTTCGTACTGACTTGGAAGTATTTTATAAGTTGCAAGAATAGCTCGTATAGTTAAGACAAAACCTTTGAAACAAGGAATTTGAACTATGCTTTCCGCTGATTTTGACCATCTTGAGCACCATTCGATAGAATCTGTTAACAGATTTTCAATATCCGTATTTTTTAAGGATAATGGTTGTTTTCCGCCAACTGTAATATTAAGGCTGTAAGTGTTGCAAGCATCAATAATATTATTCAAACGCTTTGCAAAGTCAGCTGTCGCTTCCCATGTAATTGTGTTTAACTCTTTTTCGTGGCCGGCTGTTTTTATTGCAGCTGCAAAAGTATGACTAAATAACTGAAAAGCTCTTTTTACATTCATCGCTTCGAAACTATTTGGACGAATATGTGCTTCTGTTATGTGGGACAATAAATTTGAGCCTCCTTTTGTGGCATTGTCAATAGACCATGTCATTTCAAAATCTGAATATGATGCAATTGTTTTTCCATCGTAATAAATGTTTCCATGTGTTCTAAGGAAACTTGCCAATCTTTTTACCAAATGAGGAAAATCAAAAGACGCGTTATATTTTTTTCCATTATATATAAAAAATGGCCTCTGTGCATCAACCCCGAGTTGAGTATAAGCACTTTGATTACATATGCCTTGATCACATGTTACAAGTTGTACATCAGCACCCGTTGCACTTAATCTGTCTAAATATTCTTTCAATTATATTATTATTTCTTCTCCTTTCATGCATTTTCCCGGGAGGAAATATGCTAAAGGCTGTCGCCATGGGTGACGCGCATTTAAACTATCTAGGCAAAAGACAAAAACACATTTAGATCTCTCCGATTTTCTTCCTAGAGGTCCAAGATCAACAAGGCCTTCTATTTCATCTAGTTTTCGCGAATATTCTTCATAAGGTTTTATGGCCATTTCATCCCATTTTAAGGCACATATTCTTTCCTCTTGGTATTTGAGAAATCTTTTCCTTCAATTTTTCAAATATAAAGTCACAAAATCCTGGCCGTATATCATATTCTTCTAGCCATCTTTGAATTGTTCGCTGACCAGGAAAATTACAACCTGCTTTTCTTAAGCGGCAGAAAGCAGCGGCTGAATAATAATACAGTTGCCTTGACAGATTTTTCTCTTCTTCTGTATATGCTGCATTGGGTATATGCAGCTGCAAATTTATCATCGCCTTTGCAACAGGATGTAGATCATGTTCATTTATCAATTTTTTTCAATATTTTTTTCTTCTGTTTATCTTTTTTTGGCGTTTTACGTCTTTATGGAATATGACGTAAGCGATATTTCAAAGTTCTTATTTGGTTTCGCAATCGAACATTTTCAGATTTAAGAGATTGAACTTTTGTATATAGCTTATGTATTATTATTCTATTATTTTCTGTATTATTTTCTGTTTCATTTTCTGCATTTTCTGTATTTTTATTAGACGGAAGAGGCGTAGGGACTCTTTCATGCACAGATGGCTCAAGATGCACCCATTCCATAATATCTTCCTCTTCCATAGAAGTATCAAAATTTAAATGTTGTGGCCGATAGAATCGCAATGAACGTTGTTCTGTAACTGTATTCTCGTCCGTTATTATATTCTCGTCAATAAAAATAGATGCAGACAATGTTGAAGCAATATTCTTTTCCATAGATTCTTTTGCTTCTTGTAAGTGAAGCACTTGCTCCATTTCCATGTTTTTTCTTCTTTTCTTAATTTGAATATTATCTTCATCATAGTTATATTTGTTTTTAATTACATTGATATTATTCGAGTCAAAAGGAATCGATATATTCTCTTCGTTAAATTTATTAATATTATTCGAGTCAAAAGGGATCGATATATTCTCTTTATTAAATTTATTAACATTATTATTCGACTCGAAAGAAATCGATATATTTTCTCCGTTAATTGTATTGTTCGACTCGAAAGAAAGCAATATATTATTTTCATCACTTACATTTATATTATGAGACTCGAAAGGAATTGGCACTGCATTGCGTTTTAACCCTCTTGCAGCACTCTTCGTAAATGATTCTTCAGGAAAGTGGTCTTCGCATAATCCCGCACGTCGAAGAGAACTGGCAGACCATTTTTCTAAATTCGTATTTCCTGTAACAAAAACAAAATAAATGAAAATTTTAAAGTCATAATTACATACTTGCTCGAATATGTTACTCTACACATATAATAGTATTAACAATTTTTTAAATTAAAATTTAACTTTTCATGATTAAAAAAGGGTAAATAGGGATATATATTTGAATATATAATTTAATTTCTTGACAGGAGAAAGAGATAAAAGAATATTCAGCTTTACGTGCATTTTTTCGTTTGGATCAAAAGCTTATGCAATAAAATATATTTTCCTTCAGATCGCTTATTTATCATGCTATTATGTAAAGCATAGATACAATAAATAACGGAAAATAATAATAAAGGCGTAAAGAAAGAGAGAAGAAAAACAGTCGAAGAAACTCACTTACAGAGACAAATTGATAAAGAAACATAGAGGGGAAAGGGGAAGTGTAAGAAGATTATAACTGTAATATCCAATCTCTCTTTATATAATATTTATTATTATAATTATATATACATATATGTAAATCTTGCAATTTTTTTATTGTTGAAATAATATTAATATTGGATCCACATTCTGTTCCAAAAAAACCGAACGTGTGTAAAGATTAAGTAAATGAAAGCATTTGAGATAATGCTTCTAATCGGTATATATTTAATCATATAAAAGTACACACACGTAAGAAAATAATTTTTCTTAATAGTACATAATAGTAAATTAGTTATAAGTAATGAAACACAGACACAATGAAACATATAATTAAGCAACTAATCAAATTTACGATTGATTATCCAAATATTGTAATGTTATTTATTAATTATTAATTTACTATTTATTAAACCAGATTATTATATTATTATATTAATGTATCGCAACCTGCGGGCTTGGAAGAAAAAGATGAATTGTCGGCGGCAACGTGACGAGTATTTACGACTACCCCTGGCTGTTATTAGTATGAGTAAGACACCTTTTATTATGCCGAGAGAGGGAGAGATTGATTGATCTTTATTAGCTTTCTCAGCTATTTGTAATACAAATCTAGTTTACATTAATTACAATATACTCCTTTAACATTCGCTTAAACGGCACAATTCTTTGATTCCGCTTTATTTCAGCTGGCAAGGCGTTATACATTTTTACTCCTTCGTAAAACATACTCTTTTGCGCACTCCTTGTTCTGCGATATTTTATTGCAATATCCCCAGCTTGTCGTGTTTGCCTTTCACTCTCATTTCCCACAATTTCTAATCTATTTCTTAATTGCTCCGGTAACATGTTCCTTAAAATCTTAAAAATAAATATACACACATTATAATATAGCCTCTGTTTTATGGACATAAACTGCAGCGCTTGCAGCATACGCTCCACTTTGGTATGTCTATCATATTGCAATATGATCCTCATGGCCCGGTTTTGTGCTTTTTGCAATTTACTCAGCTGTGTTTCTCCCATATCAATTAACAGCGTCGCACAATACTCAAAGTGAGGTGCTATAATTGTCTTATATACAATACATCTAGTGTATGCCGAAATATAATTACCTATTCTATTCAAAAAACTCGTTTTTTCCCCTATTTTCTTTAGCATATAATCACAGTGGTCCTTAAATTGTAGTCTATCATCAATAATTATGCCTAGGTATTTCATTATTTCCACACGTTCAATCTCAGTTCCATCCAAACATTTCAATGTTATATTACCTCGCAGTTCTTTTCTTATACTTCTAACAATCATATATTTTGTTTTTCCTGCATTCATTTTTAACTTATTTATATTCATCCATTCTTCTACTATAGTAAATGCCATATTCATTTTGCTCTCTAATTCCGCGCTGCTTTCTCCAGTTACATATATTAACGTATCATCTGCAAACATTTTTATACTACATCCTTCTGGACAGATTTTTATTATATCATTTATATATACTATAAATAACAAAGGTCCTAATACAGATCCTTGCGATACTCCATATTCTGTGGTCATCAATTTAGACCATTTATTATTAAATTGAACCTGCTGTGTTCTATCCTTTAAATATGATCTTAACCATTCTATAACCATTTCCCTAATTCCATATTGATATAATTTCTCTAATAATCTTTCTTTATCTATTGTTTCAAAGGCTCGCTTAAGATCCATGAAAATTACCCCTACCATTTTTGCCTCACTATCAATTTCCATTCATCAATGACTGTTTGAATCGCTGTTTCACACGAATACTATTTTCTAAAGCCCGACTGATGTTCTGTTATAATACAATTATCTTCCAAATACGTTTCAATTTGCTTTTTAACTACTAATTCTAACACTTTTTCAAATATTGGTAACATATTTATAGGCCTAAATTCACTTGCTTTTCTAGCTTTCTCTACTTTTGGAATCGGTATTATTGTAGACGTTTTCCAACCTTTTGGACAGCAACCTTCCTTCAAAGAATTATTTATTATATCAACAAATTCCTCTTTTATTACGCAAAATACTGCCTTTAATATATCGCTAGTTATTCCCTCCTCTGTACCTTTCTTTTTCGGTAGTCCCATAACAATTTCCTGTAAATGCTCTATACTAATTATTTCAAAATTTTCCATAATTCCCTCGTTTTCAATAACATAAATAATTCTTTTACATGCATTCTCAGTTTTACTCCCATTTATAGATTTTACTATACTATTAATACTTTGTATATAATATAAATTAAATTTATCTGCTATATTGCATCCTTCAGTGCTGTCTAATATTTCAAAATCTATATTCTCTACTTCCCTCTTACCTCCTGGTTCGCCTCTAATTATTTCTTTTAGTGTTTTCCACATAGATGTAGGATTTCCTTTATTAAGATCTATCATATTCTCATAATATTCTTTCTTCTTTGTCTTAATTAATTTAACTACTGTATTTCTTTCAATTTTAAATTGCAACCAATTTTGTTCCGTGTCAGCATACAATGCCTTCCTATATGCCACATCCCTTTTAGCCGCTGCTTCTCTTATTTCATCCGAAAACCACTTTTTCCCTTCCCATATTCTCGGAATTCTAAAATTTTTTCTAGGTGCTGTAGCGTCCAACGCATTTACTATACTATCAACAAATTTCTTCGCTCTCACACTGATATCCATATCTTGGTTTTTCTCTAATTTATTTTCCACTAATTTAATAAATTCATCTATATTAAACTCTCTATAATTCCTAACACTAAGTTCTCTGTATTTATTATCAAATTTATTCGCATTCAGTTCAACTTTTAGCCACGCATGGTCCGTTATTTTAGGTTCATGCATTACCTGCATTTCTATTTTATTATTAGCGAAAATTAAATCTATAATTGTTTTATTATCTTTCGTAATTCTCGTCGGTTTATTTACATATTGTTTCATGCCTAAGCTCAACATCGTCGTTTGTAACTTCCTTATATAAAACGAATCTAACATAATATCTATATTAAAGTCTCCTATTACCATACATTCTCCCCGTATTATTAACTCTTCTATTCTCCAGAAATCTTACGAAATCACAATGCGATGCACTCGGTGAATGATATATTACCATTATTATCCCTCTATACAATTTTTCTTTCACCTCAATCGCAGCACACCAACAATTCGATTTTAATTTTTTCACTAATACTATTTCATATTTAACATCATCCCTTATATATAAAAACCCCTCCTGTATTTCTATTTTCAGCATCGCATCTAATTATACTATAACCTGGTACGTTCACTCCACTGTCTTCAATTTCAGCAGTCAATCTTGTCTCTGATAACGCTATGAATGCCGGATTTATTTTCTTCATAATCAGATGCTGTATCTCATCTTTATGCGTCATCAAACTTTGCGCGTTTGTATACAATATTATTTCCGCTTCCTTCTGTAGTTGCTATTTCGCATCTCCCCAGCCGGCTCTCCTCTTCTCCTCTTGTATCGCCCTTTTAAATGTTGGACATTCTGGGCTAAGGGCGTCGTGTTCATTACTTATCTTCAGGTTGTATGTTCGAATTTTAAACATACAATTTACACATTTTTTCTTTGTTGCCGTACATTCAATCGCTTTATGATTTCCCGTACATTTGTGGCATGTTTCATCTCGCGTACAATTTTTTGCTATATGATAGTATCCCCAGCATTTAAAGCATCTTTTAACATTAATGTGATTGAATATAGGACATTTTCTCCATCCTACATTTAGTTTCTCTTTTTTCAACATCAATTCATGCGTTTCTTCATCTACTTCAATTATTATCGAACCTTCTTCTTTTTCTCTTCTTCTAAGTTGATTATTATCATTTCTTTTTTCTTTAACTATTTTCTTCACTATTCGCATTTGGAATCCATCATTTATTGCATCAATTCTATTCTGCTTCTTGATTGTAGTTATTAAGTCATCATCATCCAATCTCATTTCTTCTTCGCTGACATTGATAATTTTTATTTTGTGCTTCATCTGCGGTGATTCCGTAACTTTGAAATTTTCTCCTAGTTTGTCCTGCACTGTGGCTTTCAATGTTTTCATTTCTTCTCCAGTTTCACAACCCATGATCACTGTCCCCTTGCTTCCTTTTTTTAGCTTCGTTATTCCCATCGCCATGTTTTTGATATCTACCTTTTCTTTTATCAATTTTTTTGTAACTTCACTCTCTTGTTGAATCTTGGGTTTGATAATTATAACATTCTCTTTTTTTTTCTCTTTAACCGCTTCACTATAGCTCCTTTGTATTCCTCCTGTTGATCCACATACTTCTCCCTGTATCATTCTTTTCAACTCTTCTAGCAGTTCCTGCTTAACATTTCCCAATTCTTCTCGAACTATTTCCTTGACCATCATTTTAATTTCCTTCTTACATGCTGTTTCATCTTTTATTTCTTTTACAATTTTTACCAGCCAATCTATTTTTACGTCAATAGTCGATGATCCACTCGCTCCTGATATTCTATTTCCACTACTTGGCGTCGTAAACGAACCTGTAGATCCTGTAGATCCTAGCCTGTCCCTAGCCTGTCCATGCCCCGGCCACTGCCGATGCCTTCTTCATATCTGCTTCACTTTCAATTGTAAATCTGTCAAATGGGCCAGAACACGGTACCGATTCTTGATTTTTATCGTAAATCCTATGCTTGCTTACACATCCTGGATGGTAAAACAGCTTAATACAATTCACCTGATAGCAAGACTTGCATCCTGATTGTTTATTGTCTTTTTACATGCCGAACATCGATATTCAGCATATTCATCATCCATGCCGATAATTATCGGCCGAAACCGCTAATATCAGCGTAAGCGATCAGTCACCTCTGTTCCACTGTCACACGTCAGCACTTTTGTGTCCACCTTTAATGTCTACCTGTCGTGTGAGACTTTGGTGTCCCAGACAGGAAATTCACTTCTCACGCCCACAAATTAGCATATCCCGGCTAGATAACACTCATGGCTAATGCCAGAGAGAGAGAGAGAGAAGGAGGGAGAGGGAGGGAGAGAGAGAGAGAGAGAGAGAGAGAGAGAGAGGGAGAGAGGGAGAGAGGGAGAGAGGGGAGAGAGAGAGAGAGAGAGAGAGAGGGAGAGAGAGAGAGAGAGAGAGAGAGAGAGAGAGAGGGAGAGGGAGAGAGGGAGAGAGGGAGAGAGGGGAGAGAGAGAGAGAGAGAGACAGAGAGAGAGACAGAGACAGAGACAGAGAGACAGAGAGACAGAGAGAGTAATATTACGTAAACATGTGAATGGAACTTAAGGACAGTTTTAAAAGTTAGGTATATAAATGAGAAAAAAATTTTTTTTCAATGTATATGATTAATATATATTTTAATTTATATATATATACATATATAAAAATAATTTTATGAGTATATGTGTGTGTGTTTGTGTGTTAATATGTGTGTTACAAAAATTAAATACTTTTATTAATTAACATTTTAAGTAGAATAATGGTTAATATTTATTCCCCCTCTATTCCCGCCTCGTCTTCCTCTTCCTCGTCCTCCTCTTCCTCTTCTTCTTCTGCCATCACGCATCCCGCGTCCTCTCCATCCTCCCCGTCCTCTTAGCGCCAATTGCACCGTCCTATTGAGCAACGCGCTAAGTTCTTCTTTCTGAAACATAAAAAATAAATATATTATAATAAAAAATAAATATAAGAAACACATAACAAACGTTAATGGACATGTATATGTAAATATGTACATGTAAAATATTTTATCTTTAATTTAATATGCTGCTAGCAGAAAAATAATTTATTTTTGATATAAAATATGTAACACTTACACTTAATGTTATTATTGCCGTCGCCTCACCGACCGACGCCGGTATTCCCGCTGATGCTGGTGTCGTCGTCGTGACCGATGCCGGTGCCGTCATCGTGGCCGACGTCGATGCCGTCGCTATCACCGATGCCGATGCCGTCGTCGTGACCGATGCCGGTGCCGTCGTCGTGGTCGATATCGGTGCCGTCGCCGCCGGTGTCCCAGACATTGTTTCCTATAAAAAAAATTGCAAAAAATCATGTACTATATATAAATAACACAAACAAAACATGGATAATGCTAGTCAGTTAACGAAAGAGAGATAAAAAAGCAAACGCGATGTGTTGTTAAAGTTTCCATGTTCGAGACACTATTCGCCGTAAAGAAAAGGCCAAATAAAGAAAATAAGTCTCATCGAGGCTCGTTCACTCGCTCGAAAGATAAGGAAATATGGAATAAGACAAGAAACAAATAGTGCACATAATGCAATGTATAAGCAAAATATACTGCTTTTAGAAGTTTCCGATTTCGACATAATTTTCTTATATTGATAAAAGATTAAGACGAATAATCAAATTCCTTGAGTAAATCTGAATAAGGCTTATTATTATCGAAAAGTAAATTAACAAAATAGAAATCTCATTCGTTCTCATTTCATCTCACTCGCTTTCTTTAATGAGCCATTGATAATATTTAAATAAAAACTGTACGTGTACATTATCAAACTATTATAAAAATAATCCTCGAGCCGAAAATCGTAAGGCAATCGCCCTTTTATAATGTAAAACATTGAATCCTTAGTATTTCGATATTACGCGGTTCGATGTGCTTATCTCATCAAACATCACTATTTCGCCGATATTGAATAAAAAATGTTACGTGGTGAAGTTACACTTTATTACATACGCGAATAGTTTTAATATATTAGAACATTATAAAATATACTTTCTAATATATACTGTACTTACCATTGCAATAATTCTTCACAATAATCCTTTTCAACACCCAACTGTTTCGATTGCACGTTGCACGTTCTTCGACGCACACTCGCCATTCGCCGACTCACGTGAACTGAAAGACCCGTGGTTACGCTACGCCGCATGGTTCCCGATATTCTCAATACGCACACGTATTGGTTCAATACAAGCCCTGCCGAAAATGGTCGATTAAAACGGATTTTAAAAAATGTAATCCGAATCGATCGGGATTTCTGCACCGAAAATGCGGTATTAAAACCGATTGAAAATAGTCAAATCGAATTTAGTACGCTTCAGACGAGATTAATGTTGGATGATATATCTCCACCTCAATCCGAAATTATACGATTTCATAAAGTTATAATTAAACCTGTTTTAATGCAATTGAATCGGAATTTACCATAGTTAATCCATAGGTAAAAATAATCCCTTTTAATAAAAAATTTTATCATTTCGCAGATGAAAAGTAAATTGATTTTATGTAGTGTGAAGTCGGATTTGCTGTTATCATGAGTCACAATCAATTATTGAATCGGTGTTTCTATAATTGAAACGGACTCACAATCAGTTATTAAAAACAAATATACGATTTCTCCGCAGAGGGTCCGCCTTATATCCCCGCTTGACCGCTTTCTACTTCCAGATTGGCTCGCTCGACCTTCGCCGCGTAGCGGCGCCGCCCGAACTACGCGCGGACGCACGAGCGCGTGGGCCGCCAAGTTGCGGGTCGCACTATTGTATCGCGGATTGTGCTTAATGTGACGACCTACGGCAGCCACAATATCCATTCGATTATTCGTGTTTATTTGGATTGACAACAATATGGATTAGAAAGTAATGATTTTAGATTGGAAATAATCCGCGAAAGCGATATTAAAACCGATTATAGTTCGTTCGGAATTAAAATCGATTACTTTTTAATCCGGGCGCGGATTGAACCGATTAAAACCGATTAAAACGGATTATGTTTTAATCGGTTTTAATCGACCATTTTTGGCTGGGAGCGTAAGCGATAGATCGCGAACGATAAGCTGGCCATAACACAAACACGGCATTATCTCAAAAATTTTTTGTCGTTCTTAATTTCACATTTAAAAAAATTTGGTGAAAATAATTGTATATAAATAGTATTTAAATATAAACAAAAGTAATATTTTTCATAAAACGTGACACACATGCATATATATATGCATAAAATCCAATTTATATTCAAAAATTATATCGCACTTATTTTAAACTTTACATTTATCTTATTGTTAAACCCCATTTTTTTGTAGACAAATTAGAAACAAATTTTCTGTAACAAACATGTGTTAATTTACTTAATTCAGGATATTTAGTTATCCATTCTATACAATGTATATGTACGATGTATATAAATTAAATGTTTATATAATATATGTTTGTAAATATATCATAAATATATCATAAATAAAAATTGCACATATGCACGCACGCGCACATACACAGTGTAAAATATATAAGTAGTGTAGTAAGGCCGGTTCTAACCCAGGTCCTCTGAGGGGGGGTGAGGGGCGAAGGGAAACCGGCGCGGGGGGTATGACGTCACGCGGGGGAATCGCGTCCTAACCGATGGGCGAGGGGTCCGCGGAGAGGGGGAAGGGGACTGCGTCCTAACCGGTAGGCGAGGGGTCCGCGGAGAGGGGGGAGGGGGACCGCGTCCTAACCGCTAGGCGAGAGACCCGCTAACCTAACCGGTAGGCGAGGAGTCCGCGGAGAGAAGGAGGGGGACCCGCGGCGAAACCGATAGGTGAGGGATTCGCGGGGAAGAAGGGGATCGCGGCGAAACCGATAGGCGAGAGACCCGCGAGGAAGAGGGAACGCGAAGGTACGATGTCGCAAGGAGGCGTGGGAGAAGGATAGCGCGAGGCGTCCATATGAGCGTAAGACAAGGATAGCGTTTGCATGCACGTTGGAAAGAGATGGCGCGAGGCATGCACTTGGGAGAGAGATGGTGCGAGGCATGCACTTGGGAGAGAGATAGCGCGAAGCATGCACTTGGGAGAGAGAGAGATAGCGCGAAGCATGCACGTGGATGATACGGCGTTCGCAAGGCGGTGTGAGAGAGATAGCGCGAGGCATGCACGCGTGTAGGAGAAGGATAGCGCGAGCAAGGAAGGGAAGCGAAAGAAATATATAATCATATTTTCATTTTAAGGCTCCTGAGTAGTCGCCGCGGCCATATTGGAATGATGACGTCAGAAGCGAGAAATGACACGCTGAGAATTCTTGCGTGCCATTTTTAAATAAAAAGATATTTTAAAGAAACAAGACTACAGATCGCTTTAGTATACTCGTAAAATTGTCCGAAAACTAAGCTTTTCCTTTGATAATTAATAAATAACCGTAAAATGAGTGTCAAAGTAAGCCTAGTCATACGGGAAAACATGTAGTTTGACAGCTGTCGAAAGAAGTGGAAAATGTTCTTTTTACATAATACTTTTCTTGCTAAGCTTAGTTTTCGGACAATTTTATAAGTTTCACGAATACGTTACACATCACAAAACTAGCATAAAGTGAATAATTACGAAATGGCACGCAAGAATAATTTGGGCTGTCAAAACGTCACTTTTCACGCCTCATAGTTCATCGATTTGCAACGTGAGGCGCTGCATAAAAATTCTGACATGTGGGTAACATGCTGGTAACTTGTAGCTAACATATAACATATATATAGTATATATCTTTTATATATCTTTTTGTTTAATAAAGACCCGAGGAATGTCTGGTTTCGGGGGGTGTCGGGCCGAACAGTCAATGATACACACACACAGAAAAATATGAGCCGCACTTCACAATTAGTTTTATAATTTGTCTTTGGCTAAACCGAATAATCCGCCGAGGAAGTCGAGAAAGACCGCGAGAGAATATTACGTTGTACCGCGTGCTTCACACGCTAACTACGTACCGGACCCTTGGGCCCGAGACGGGGAGGCTTTCCTCTCACACGCGTGTAGCAATGTTCCTTTAATGTTATTAAGTTTCCTTGACCTTACGGATAACTTAAGAGACAAACCAGAAGAGAATTCACTTGATCTGAGCCGAGTAGCGAAACCGAATTCAGAGAGTTTTGATACTGTTCGAAAGGCAACGTGCGTCACGAAAGACCGGTACTCACGGAATGATCGAGGATTTCCGGAAGGGTCGATATCGACGCAGGAGCGCGGATAAGGTCCTGAGAGCGTGCTTATGATTGGGTGATAACATTGCGCGAGAGTAGTTAGATTGATAGGACAGGCTGCGGGATTGGGTCACGGCCGCGAACAAGAGGAAAAAGGAAGAGAGAGAGAATGCTAGAGAGAAGGACTAGAGTAAGTGAGATGCCGGTGCAAAGATTGAGAAAAGGGAGCGATATTTCCTGAACACTTTTATATAGTGTAGTACTCTATTAGAAGAGTACTTGAGCAAAGGAAGGGCGCAATGCTCAGCCATTTCCAAGAAAATTTGATTTAAATAATATGGCTTTTCTTATATTCAGCTCCGTTATATCGATTAGCGAGAAGGCGGCGTAGCTCGGGCATTAAACCGGGTGGCTATCGCGCATCAGACCCGGGTTCAATTCTTGTCCCTGGCACTTTTTTTCTAATTTTTTTTTATACAACCTAGCAACGAATATTTATTCATGTAAAATAAAGTTAATTTAACCAACTTTTTTTTTTTTAAATTTGCACTTTCAAAAGGCAATTTTCTTTTAATTTACTCACAAAACTGGGCATAATTTTAATTCAATTTAAAATCTTATTATTTTATACATCTACCCGATATAAAACGAAGCAAATAAAACGCCACTATTTGAACATATACTCTATCCAAAAGGAGAATGACTTCGGTCCGGACGAAAATTCGTCCGTTTCGCGCAAGTCTCCATCTTAGAAAGCCCCCACCACATCGCCGTATCGCTCATGCAGCTTGTCAATGCTAGCAACGAGTGACAGGTCTCCCCGATCATTTGACAGTTGTAATTATTTAATCTCAATATAACCCTATGAGTTAATTTTTAGTGTTTTTCTTCCACAAAAGTATTTACAAAGTGCGATGGAAGAATTGAATATTGAAGTGCCACTAATGTCATCTCCTGTGAAGAAAAATAAACGAGGCCAGGTAAACAATGATGAAAAAATTATAAATTAATTATTATTATTCATAATTATTAATAATAATAAAGGAGCCGTATCTACGTATACGATATTGAGTATCTGGCCATGTTCTCCCCACTTTGCCCGATTATGCGCGAACCGAGATCATTCTCTTTTTGGATAAAGTATAGTTATAATTTAATACAAAATTACAACAAGTAATTACAAGTATCATCCGAATAGTTGTAACCGATCTGTAGAGAGTGTTGATGATAGTGATAACAAGGATGAATAAAAGTTTTGACACATTTGTTTGTAATTTTGTATTAAATAATAACTATGTTCAAATAGTGGCGTTTTATTTGCTTCATTTTATATCGAATAGAATGCATAAAATAATAAGGTTGTAAGTTTAACAAAAGTTTCGTGAGTAAATTAAAAGAAAATTGCCTTCCGAAAGGGCAAACTAAAAAAAAAAAATGTTAGTTAAATTAATTTTATTTTACATGAATAAATATTTGTTGCTAGATTGTATAAAAAAAGAATGAGAAAAAGAGTGGCAGGGACAAGAATTGAACCCGGGTTGGATGCGTGATAGTCACGCGCTTAATGCCCGAGCTACACCGCTTTTTCGATAATTGATATAACGGAGCCAGATATAAGGAAAGCCATATTGTTTAAATCATTTTCTTGGAAATGGTTGAGCATTGCATCCTATCCCTTTGCTCAAATATTCTTCTAATAGAGTATTACACTATAAAAGCTTTTTTCAATTCGGTGACCCCAAGATCGTGCCCTTCCCTGTTAGTCTCAGGAACGTGCGCATCATAAATATAATAGCACAATACTCTAGTAGTAAAAGTTCTCATTAAAATTTTCTATTCAATATTTTATTTTGTATTAATAATAAAAATAATTATTATTATATTATTAATTACTTATATGTTCTATAACAATTTAAAATATTTATGTTTTATGATTACTAGAGTATTGTGCTATCACATTTGTGATACGCACGTTCCTGAGACTAAGCGATGCGCTCCTTAGTTACGATTTACGATGCGGCGATGCGTTGCTAAGGAGCGAGAGGTAAAAGGGGAGCAGTAAGCAGTAGGCGTGAGCTAAAAAATCCAGCCGAAAGCTACAAATAAATCCCAGTTCACTTATATGGTAAGTGGTTGGACAGGGTTCTTATTCCTACCGCAACATCTTTATTCTCATGTCGCTACCGTCAACTCAGAGTTTCACGGCGACTACTCAGGAGCCTTAACACATTTATTTATGTTAAAATACATCACCTCGTCTCAAGGTTTCAGACAAAAGTTCATCCACAGCATACGCTAATAGTTCACAATCTATGACAGATGCTTTATCATAGACGTCGCGCAAGATTTTAATAGCATCATCTTTTTCGGCACCAAACATATTACCTTGCAAATTAACGACAAGTCGATCGAAACTCTCATTTACGGCTTTTATATTCTCACACAGTTTCAAATATTCATGATTAACACAATGTTCGAGTTCGAATAAAAAAAATATAGTTGACGGTTTCATGTACAAGCAAGAATCGCGTAACGTAAGTTTCATAATACTCGCATTGTGTATTTTAACAATCTCAATTGATAAATCGTAAATCCATATTGGTGCATGATTAGGCGTTTGTACAAGCTGTTCAACGTCCGCTCGTTTCAGCATTAGCGATTCCCATGTGTCAATAGATAATACGATTTGATTGCCTCGGTTATCGCCGAGATGTAATTCCACGTAAGATGTTACTCCAACGCTGATTCCAATATCCAAGTATTTATAAGCAGTGCGCGTCAAAGCAAATCTGCGTACCAAAATTCGTGGTATACAACGAGATTTACCGCATCTGAAAAATACAATTAAATATGAAATAGCATGGAAAAAACATATATGAAAAAATATATGTATATATATATATATATATATATATATATATATATATGAAACATTTATGATACTTACAAATCATGTGGTTTCTTGTACAGCTTAATTTTATCTTGTGGTTTCTTGCACGGCTTAATTTCATCTCGTGGAACGTAATAATTCGTTTGCAACCGTTGCTGCTACTTCCTTCAGGAGAGTACATTTTGTCTCTCGGTTATGAGAAGTGGACCGTTGGTACTAGCAGTTGACGCGACACTGATCGTATAAAAATTAACCAAGTATACGTGACGCTTATTTTTCAAAAGTATGACGTGGTGGGAGATTAATACTTTGAAAATTTAGGAGAAGGGAAACGGCCTGTATACCACTCTTGCCCCTTCATTTACTTTACGCACCTTCAGCTTTCTCGACGCGATATTTTTTCAATTTTTCCATTCAAGCGCCGATGTACGGCTGCTTCGCGATGACATCACCCCCAGGTGTGCGATTTAGCTGAATGCACAAAAATGCAATTATAAATTTTTCAAGCGCTAATGTGTGGCTGCTTCGCGATGATATCATCCTCAGATATCAGAATCCAAACGCGCGTGTCAAAACATGACAAAATCGTGAAATATAAAAATAATTATCAAGGTTAAATTGTGATAATATACAAGTAATTTAAAACTTTTTCGATGCATCTGGGCTGAGATGACATCATCATCAGGTGTGACATTTAGCCGAATGCACAAAAAATGCAATGTAATATAAAATTTTCAAGCGTCGATGTGCGGCTGCTTCGCGATGACATCACCTGTCGTAACCCGACCGATTTCTTAATATTAAAAGATAAAACAAGTAAAGTAGAACAGAAAAGATTGAGAAAGAGCTGACTAAAGCAAAGCATTAGAATCAGGGAAAGAGCTCAAGGAAAAGTAATTAAGAAAGAATAAAAGTAATAAAAGATTATTAATAAAATAAAGTAAAGATACGTGACTAAAGAGAAGGAAGTCACGGTCAAGTTCTCGGAAGCTGAGTAAGCAGTTGACGAGCGGAGCACGAGACATGCTCCGGTCAGGGACACCACACTCCCCCCTAATCAACGACCTAATTAATTAATATATATTGAGCGCGAGATGCACCGACGCTAGCTCAGTAACATAGCTCAGTAACATAGCTCAGTAACATAGCTCAGTAACATCGCTCGTTACTCGCTCGCATATATCAATAGTATCGAAGTACCGTACGTATCGCGCTATTATAATCGCGACTAAGTGATAGTGTACAAGAATCTGTGAAATATATCAATTTATACCTAACGTTCGGGAGTGTCTTATTTCGAGCGTGGATCCTAATCCTTTGGGCGTATAAATCCCAAAAGACCTCTTCCTTAGCGGCTAGAGGCACAACACACCCTAGATATCAGAATTCAAACGCGCGTGTCAAAACATGACAAAATCGTGAAATATATAGATAATCCTCATGGTTAAATTGCACTAACATACTTGGACAGCAGCATGTAATTTGAAACTTTTGCGATGCACCTGGGATTTGACATCATCTCTAGACGACAAAAATGCAATAATCGACATTAGTTAAAATGTACGTGACAAACCGCGAAATAAAGATTTAGTTGATACACATGATGGAAAGAGACATCAAGATAGAATATAAAATCATGGTAAAGAGGCACACCCTGTCAGTATTTTCGCCAAGAGTTCCGAGACAAGAGCTACTAATAAGCGCATCTTGTTAGCAAAATTTTTGGCATAAAACTGGAAATATGGCGGAAAACAGTGCCGAACGAAATCTGCGCGAGCAATCTGCAAGGGTAAATTCGATAGAGGAGTACGTTGCGTGGGAGCAACGATGCGACGAATATATCGAATTGTTGGAAGAGCAAAGTCGAATCAAACGTCCACGATTATCGATCGGGATTCTACAATCGCTGATTGCCCGAATCGCACGACTCGAGGGATTGAAGAACTCATTACGCAGACGTTTTGTACACGCGGGTGCAGGATGCAGCACGCGACAACACGGATTGATTTGGCGGGAGATCGATACGGCGTTCGAGAGCCGCATATTGACTGGTGCGGTTATAAATCATAATCACATCGAGCCTCGTCAATTTTTCGAGGATGCCAAAGACATTGTGCTCGAACACGTGCAAAATGTGATGAAAAAACACTTTAATGTGAAAGTTAATACAGTGTTCAATGGTGAATTTGTGACGTGTGATAAACGCGCAAATAAAAGTATCAATACGAGAAACTATGAACTCTTTCGCACATCCGATTTACGCGAATGGTACGAGCGGCGCGTTGTCGAGCCCACTCTAGCTTCGCTCGAAGAATTTCAGGAACGTGATAGTGGGTGGGCATTATCGGGAATACTCGATTTAATCGTAAATATAAATAAATATAATCCTTTGCGCGCGGGATGTCATATAAAATTACCGCGGGCGATAATAATGAAGAGAGCGGTGATCAATGTGCAATCTAATGACAATGCGTGTTTCGCGTGGTCTGTGGTCGCCGCTCTACATCCAGCTAAATTGAAAGTGGATCGGGAATCTTCGTATCCTCATAATACGACAGTGCTGAATTTCCAGGACATTGAGTTTCCAGTGACTGTGAATCAAATTAAAAAATTCGAACTTGCCAACGATATCTCAATCAATGTATATAGTATCGAGGAAAAGAGCATTGTCCCGATACGTCTGAGTGAGCTGAAAAGAGACAAACACGTCAACCTGTTGTACATTGAAGACAACAACGTTGGACATTTCGCGTGGATCAAGAATCTATCCCGCCTCGTAAGCTCGCAATTGAGCAAAAAAGAACACAAGAAATATATCTGCGATCGGTACGTATATATTTAATAAAATACATTGCAGAAATAAATGAACAAAAAATAAAAAATTATTTCTTTTACAGATGTTTGCACTACTCTAGCTCGAACGACAAATTACAGTCACATATGGTGGACTGTCGAGAGATGAACGAGTGCGCTATCCGATTACCGAGCGATAAGGACAAATGGCTCACGTTCAACAATTATAATCGGAAAGAGCGGCTTCCTTTCGTCGTGTACGCTGACTTGGAGTGCGTTTTGGAGAAGACGGAGGAAGAGAGAAATTACCAGCATCACAAAATATTTAGCATAGCATATTATGTACATTGTTCGTACGACGAATCGTTATCCGCGTATCATTCCCGTCGCGGTATCGATTGCATGTCATGGTTCGTCGAAGAACTAAAAAATTTAGCGCAACGTGTAAAAAGTATTTTATCAGCTAATGTCCCCATGGTAAATTTAACATCCGATGAATGGGAAAAATTTCATAGCGTGACACAATGTCACATTTGCGAGAAACCATTCGTACAAGACGATACACGCGTACGCGATCATTGCCATCTGACCGGGCGATACAGAGGTCCCGCGCATTCAAATTGCAATTTAAATTATAAAGATTCTTTTTGCATTCCAATAGCTTTTCATAATTTATCCGGTTACGATGCACATTTTATTATAAAGGAAATAGCTACAGCGTTCGAAGGGGGAATCGAGTTACTTCCAATAACAAAAGAAAAATATATATCGTTTACGAAAAATGTTAAACTGGTCGAAGAGAAATCGAAAAATCATATTAAATTGCGTTTTATCGATTCGTATAAATTTCTCACAGCCAGTCTCGATAAATTAGCATCATTCTTGAATAAAGACAAACTCAAAATTTTAAAATCTGAATTTCAAAATTTACCGAATGACAATTTCAATTTATTAACACGGAAGGGCGTCTTTCCGTACGAATATATTGACTGCGCCGACAGGTTGCAAGATACGTGTTTACCACAGCGCGAATCATTTTACAGTTCCTTGACCGGTGACACAATATCCGAGAGCGATTACGCGCACGCCGAGAACGTCTGGAAGCAGTTCTCCATTAGAACGCTGGGCGAATATAGCGATTTGTATCTCAAAATTGATGTCTTGTTATTAGCAGATATTTTTGAAAATTTCCGCGAGAGTTGTATTAAAAGTTATGGGCTCGACCCCGCGTATTACTATACTCTTCCCGGATACACGTGGGACGCCATGTTGAAGCATACGAATATTACATTCGAATTGCTTACGGATATCGACATGGTTATGTTTATCGAACGCGGAATACGCGGTGGTTTGAGTCAATGTTCCAACAGATACGCACATGCTAATAACAAATATATGCAGTCATACGATCCATCGAAACCTTCATCATATCTCACGTATCTTGATGTAAATAATTTGTACGGATGGGCAATGTGTCAACCTTTGCCCTATGCAGATTTTCGATGGGTCGACGACGTATCCGATTTTGATACATCATCGATCGCGCTCGATTCGCCTATAGGCTACATCCTTGAAGTCGATCTCGAGTATCCGCAACATGTTCACGATGCGCACACCGACCTACCGTTTTGCCCGACACGCGACAAACCACCTGGTAAGCGGCAGGATAAGCTGCTTGCAACCTTATATGATAAGAAACGTTACGTAATACATTACCGCAACCTGCAACAATGCACGCGACACGGACTTCGCGTTACAAAAATACATCGAATATTACAGTTTTCGCAATCTCCATGGCTTCGCAGTTATATCAAACTCAATACACAATTCCAAACACTCGCGAAAAATGATTCTGAAAAAAATTTATATAAATTAATGAATAATGCTGTATTTGGCAAAACGATGGAAAATGTGCGCAATCACGTTAATATTAAGCTCGTGACACATTGGGATGGAAGATATGGCGCAGAGGCGATGATCGCAAAACCAAATTTTCATAGTAGAAGCGTGTTTTCGGAGAATCTGATCGCCGTTGAATTGCGCAATCTCGAAGTTAAATTTAATAAACCAATCTACGTGGGTATGTGTATACTCGACATATCCAAGACATGTTTGTACGAGTTTCACCACGATTATATGGTACCTACACAGATTAATAGACAGATAGCCAAAGGCCCGGATGAAGGCGAGACCGGCATTTCCGTGCAACACACTTTGCCCCTTACCGACTCACTTTGCCCCTGGTTTGAGTCTGAGCTAAACTCCGTTGACTTTACCAAAAAACTTTGCCCCTGGTTTGAGTCTGGGCTAAACTCCGTTGACTTTACCAAAAGACTTTGCCCCTGGTTCGAGTCCAGGCTAAATTCCTTTGATTTTATCAACAGACTTTGCCCCTGGTGCAAATCCAGGCTAATTCATCATGAGACGAATGAAATGTGAGAGGCTTGCCTCTTATTGTTTCGCTCGCTCCTGAGATAATGATAAGAGTGAGCGAGACAATGACAAGAGTGAGCGAGAGGAGAATAGCAACGTGCAAAGAAGATTCGAGGATCAAGATCGAGCTTTTATGAATGCTGCTATTCCTCTTTCGCTCACTCCTGTGATTGTCTCGCTCACTCTTATTATTGTCTTATTATCAGAAGCGAGCGAGACAATAATAAGAGCAAGTAAGAAAAAGGACGGCGAAGGCTCGATCTTCGAGTCTTCTTTGGACGTTGCTATTTTCCTCTTGCTTGCTTCTATGATTGTCTCATTCCTATATTGTCTTACTCGCATTCATATATATGTCTTGCTCACTCTCAATGCTCATCTCGTTCGCTATAAGCTTGTTGCCGACAAGTGGCCGATGAGAAACTATGAAAATTTGTAAAAGAGAAATAAATATATTATTAAACAATAAAAGTATTATTATTTTTATTATTTTTAAGTGATATATTTACACATAAAAGAAATTACACACACACATATATATATGTATATATATACACAAACATATGAAATAAATTATACATATACACAATATACAGTATGTCGGATTTAAATAAATTGACTGATTACAATATATATATATATATGTATATATATATATATATATATATATATATATATATATATATATATATACAAGATGTTATTAAAAAAGTGTCGCATTTGCTCAGCACCATTCGATAGAAAACGATAATATAAGAAAAAGTGTTTAATACTATATTTTTCAATGCGATAAATAGTTTCGCCTCTATTTATTATTGTAATCGGTCAATCAGCGCACAGCTACAAAATAAAATCAGCGATGAAGAGTATGGCTCTCCATTATTAAAAATTTGGAAATGCTTTGAATGCTTATAATTATTTGTCGCTGATTGCATCATATATCTCCGCGCTGATTGACTAATTACAATAATAAATTGTGACGAAATTATTCATCGCATCGAAAAATTAGATATTATTCCTTATAGATTTTCATTCTCTATCGAATGGCGCTGAGAAAATGCGACACTTTTTTAATACTATGCCATATCAAATACACCCACAACCCCTCCCCCTCCCCACACACACACACACATACATATATATATATATATATATATATATATATATATATATATATGTAGAATGCGAAAAATAACAGACACGTCTTCACGGGCTGTATGCGTGCGTGTGCGAGGTGAATGCATGATACGCGAAAATATGTGCATGTGCAAGGATGTGAGAGCGCGTGGGAGAGTGTGCGAAATGTACGAAATCAAAGCGAGCGACAGTGAGTCGATATCGATTTGCCCGACGACATGTCTCGTGAAACTTTTGTATAGTACATCTTAATCTTATATAATAAAGTCATTTATTTATATATATATTAACCCGAGTGTCTCGATCGGTCCTATCAATAAATTAATATTTGTCGGTAACAACTCAAAATCCTACATACATACATATATATATATATATATATATATATATATATATATATAATAAAAAAGTTGTGTAAAATTACAATTATAGTGGCTTTTGACTCACTATAAATTTTATACTTTTTTATTTATTGTTCTTGGTGGCCTCTGCAATGTTTATACTTGAAAATCGATATACATATATGAATATCGACTTTCATTGGAGTGTAATTTTGATCATCTGAGTGATTTAACATTTTCTGCACAATTTTTTTACTAACTTTTTTTTATTTTTTTGCAATATTTTCGACATTATCTTCGACAAGGTAAGAGATTCTAGTATCTTTTGGGATGTATGGCATGAGAGTTTCTTCTAATATGCAACTTTGTAAATCTTCTTTTTTTTTAAATGTGGCCTGCACATAATCCTGCCTTCTGAAGTAATGCCGGAAACTACTTAATAAGGTAAATTTTCATTATTTGTTTATACATTAATCTACAGTCTACCGAAAAAACGACATGCTTTCCAATAACACCAAAGAGTAAACAAATACTTTTAAAAATGTTTTCGAAAAAGTTTGGAAAACATTTTTAAAAACATTAAATTAGTGAGTTAAATCACTTTTTATTTATTGAAAAAAGACGTAAATTTTAACATTTAAAAAATGTTTTTTACATGTATATAAATGCGTTATACAAATAATTACTTTTTATCTTTAAAAAATTTATTTTACATTTAAAACATGTTTTTTTCAATAAAAAGACATGTTTTATATTAAAAAATATATTTTTAATATATAATAATTTCATACATATGAGATTTTATCACACAGATACGCATGCACGCATCCGCTCATGCATGTGTGAGAGAGATATAAAATATTACGTATATTAAATTATTAAATATTAAATATTAAAATTACATTTTTAAACATAAAAAAAAATCATGAGTTTTAAATGTGAAATAAATCTTTTTAAATATTTTGCACATTACATATTTTTTATTTTATTACTTAACACGGTGTACTTTAAAAATTTTTAATTAAATTTCATTTAAAAAAATTATTTAAGATTTTTAAAACTTAACCATTTCTTTATTTTTCACAAAATTCAACTTATTTATTCATAAAATAGTTTTGACATTTTCAAGAATTTTGTATTTTTATTTATCGAAGTTTCTCAAATGTCACATATTTTACCAGTCTTCTATGAAAAATGAAACAATTTAGTTTTCTGATTTGACATTATTACAGTTTCTATATGCACATTTGTCAAATATCGTAATGTTCTTTACATTATCGTTATTTATTTTTATTCAAGAAAAACACCAGCAACAATCGAAAGCAAACTACCTGCCGCGGACGAAAATGCCGAGAAAGCACGCAATTTCCGCAAATTTCCATGAACCTCGTGATTTGTTCGAAAAATTTACATTTTCGTAGAAATTGTACATTATTTGGATCACTGCGCAAGTTAAAATTTACAATAATATTTTTTAGTAAACTACGATAAAAAATCGTATACTGAAAACCGCAAGCAAAAGTGCAATGGAATAATTTCTGTGAGCAAATAAACGAAAAAATAAACAAATCAGCAATAGAAAATTAATAATTTTCAAAAAGAAAATTCATGAAATTATCAATGATTACAAAGTTATAAAAATTAAATAACTTGTGTTTTCAAACTTTGTTTGTTTGAAAGAATTTTTAAAACAGAATCTTTTAAAAAATAGGATTTTTAAAATTTAAAGAGCCAAACGTCGGAAGAATTAAAGCGCTTAAACAGATGAACGCAATGAAATAGATATGCAATTGTTTTCGCTTGTCGCGGCGAGCTCACAAGCCTTTAGCGTTCTCGAGTGACCACTTCGGCGGTGTCTCACAGAACATATTCTGAGCTTTCTTGCGCTTTTCAATATCTTATGATTTTTTATCGTAGTTATTGAAAGATATTGTTGTGAATAGTGTGACGTGTGTGTGTATATGTGTGTGTGTGTGCAGTGATTTTAAGAAACTACAACTGTTTTAACGAAATTGTAGTTTCGATAAAATCACGAGATTCGCGGAAATTCGCGGAGATAGCGTGCTTTCTCGGTGTTTTCCGTTTGCGGTCGTCGGTTTGTTTTTTATTGTTGCAGGTGCTTTTCGTGGATCATCAAAATGGAAAACAATAACGTAAAGAACATTTCGATATTTGACAGATGTGCATACAAAAACTGTAATAACATCAAGCCAGAAAACTGTAAATTGTTTCGTTTTCCACGGAAGACTGATGAAAGATTTGACATTTGGATAAGAAACTGCGGTAAGTAAAAATACAAAATTCTTGAAAATATATAAAATATTTGATGATAACAAAAGCTAAATGTCGTGAAAAACGGCTGTTTTACAAATTTTTAGTAATTTTTTAAATAAAATTTAATTAAAATTTTTTGAGGTACACTGTGTAACAGTAATGTCAAAAGCTGGACTTTAATTGTATAGTAGGACGAGCGGAGGACAAGGAAAAATTTTACACAAGTGCGAGCTGCATACATATAAATTGCAAGTAAAATTTTTCCTTGTCCTAACGCGATTGTGCGATGGCGACTCGCCACTCAGCTTCTAGTATCTGACTATATAATAAAATAATAAATATATAATGCAAAATATTTAAAAATATTTAAATCACATTTGAAACTTATATTCTTTTTAATAAAAAAAATTGCATGTTTAAAAAATATATTTTTAATATTTAATAATTTAATATATATTAGATTTTATCACACACACACATACACACACATACGCGCACGCGCATGTTTGTGATAAAATATCATATGTATTAAATTATTAAATATTAAAAACACATTTAAAAAAAAATAAAACACTTTTATTTAAAAAAATCATGGAAGTTTAAAATGTGAAACAAATCTTTTAAATATAAAAAATTATTTTTTAAATATCTTAAAAGCATTTTTTCCAATGTCAAAATTTACATTTTTTTTAATAAATAAGAATGACAACACTATGTGTCCGATGTGCTCCTCACTGATTTGAACGGCAATTTCTTTATGTATAGTTCTCGATAAATAATAGCTCATGTTAAAGCGAGAGCGCACACTCCTCAACCATTCGTCAAAAAAAATGCTACAGTTTTTCTAGCGAGTCTTAAGACGTTGCGAAGAATGATTATCGAAGCGAGCGCGTGGCTCTGCCGGTAGAGCTCTTATCTTGTAAGCGCGAGATCGCAGCATCGAATCTCGTTGTGTGACGATTTTTTTTCTCTTATTTTTTATCATTTTTTCTTTTTTTTGTTTCCAGCAACATTTTAGCATTAATAAATAAATATTATGCGAGTTTTATTAATTATATTTACTTTTTAACATTTTATTTTATTTTATTATATATTTTAAAGAAAATTTGTCGACACTGATGTGAAATCACTTTTCGTCGACGAATTTTCTTTAAAGTAGTAAAATAAAATAAAATGTTAAAAATTAAATATTATTAAGAAAACTCACGTAATATTTATTTAATAATGGTAAAATGTTGCTGGAAACAAAAAAAAACGAAAAAATGATAAAAAATAAGAGAAAAAAAGTTGTCATACACAATGAGATTCGATCCCGCGATCTCGCGTTTACAAGATAAGAGCTCTACCAGCAGAGCCACTCGCTCGCTTCGATAATTATTCATTGCAACGTGTTAAGATTCGCTAGAAAAACTTTAGCATTTTTTTCGACGAATGCTTGAGAAGTGTACGCTCTCGCTTTAATATGAGCTGTTATTTATTGAGAACTACACATAAAAAAATTGCCGTTTGAATCGGTGAGGGACACGTTTGACATTCTTCTTGTTAATATTTTTAAAAATGCTTTCCAAATTTTTGAAAAGACATTTTTACTTATATTTGTTTGCTACTTGGTGTAATTAAAATGCGTGATATATTTTTCAGTGTATAAACTATAGATTTATGTTTAAACAGGTAATGAAAAGTTATTCAAGTGGTCCGCGGCATCAATACAGAAGGCAGGCTTATGTGCAGACCATTTTAATAAAGAAGACTTCAAGAACCTTACAAAATTACATATTAGAAGAAATCCCATACCATGGAGCCCAAAGGATATTGAAATTTCACATTTTATCAACGATAACGTTGAAAAAATTACAGAAGAAAACAAAACAATGGAAAATATTGTACAAGATAATGTTGACTCACAATTAGATAATCAAGACCGTATTCCAATGGAAGTCGAAAATCATAATGATTTTCAAGTAGACGTTGCAGAGGCCAAGAAAAACAGCACAAATTGCGAAGTAGCCACAATAAGCAATGCAACACCTAAGAGATATTACCCTTCCGGAAAAGAACTTTTCTACAATTTCGGAGATGACATCGCAGACGATGAGTGGTTTAATAATAAAAATCCACCTCCACTTTTTTGGAGTAATTACTCACAGGAAGAAATGGAAGCAAATATGCCGAAAAAGCGAATAGAAAAACCGAAAAAAGGCGTGTTCCTAAAAAAATATATAATGAAGACGAATTATGTGAAATGGAAAAATTAAAAAAAGAAAATTTCAAATTAAAAAAGCTTCTAATGCAAAAGACGAGACAACAAAAAAATATAACTGCAATGTTGAAACGTCGTATTATTGAAGCTCGAAAAAAAAGGACATTTGCAAACATAATGTAAACCAATTTTTAAATGGAAAGAAATGTCTAAAACCAGTTGCGAAAACTATGATAAAACTTCAACTACATAAGAGGACTAAAGAATATACAAAAGAAGAAAAAGATTTAGCGAAACAAATGTTTTACTATTCCGCAAGTGGATATTCACGGCTGAGAAAGGCTGGATTAAACCTCCCATCAGAATCTTCTATCAGAAATTGGATATCTGAAACACAAATACGACCAGGTTTTTGTGAGGAAATATTTCATAAAAATGAAGAAAATTTGTCCAAACTACCACCTGTTCAGAGAGTTTGTTGTTTAAAATTTGATGAGATGTCAATAAAAAAATTTGAAGAATATAGCCGAAAATATGACATCATTGAAGGTTTAATAGATCTCGGACCCCTAGGACGACGCAATGAACCAGCGGAACAAATTTTACTATTTTGCCTTGATAGCATTAATGCGGAAAATCCTTGGCGGCAAATAGTAGCATACTTTTTGACCGGAAGAAATTCAACACATAAAGAGATTACTCAACTCACCGAGATATGTCTGGAAAAGTTAAAAAATGTAGGGGCAAATATACAATTAATTACATGTGACCAAGGTGGAGCAAATAGAAAAGCTTTTAGTAATTGGAAAATTTCTCCACAAGAACCGTATTTTTCATTGAACAATGAAACTTATTTTACTTCTTTTGATTGGCCACGTCTTATCAAGCGGTTGATTAGCCAGTTAAGATCGCACAAATATATTTATGTAAATGGCGAAATCATTATGTCTTTTTATGACCTATTTGCAACATGGCAATTTGATAAGAAGTTGAATACTTCGAATTTATTGGGTCACATTACGTACGCGCACTTTTACCCAAACAATTTTCAAGCCATGAATGTTAAAAGAGCATTTCAAATGTTAAGTGCAAGATTTGCTGCAGCAATATCAACAGCAGGCCAAAGTGATGTATTGAAAAGTTCTTCATGGAAAACATCTGCAGATTTTGTTTGCAAAATGAATAAAGTAATAGATGTTATGAATGTGTACCATTTAAATAATTGGAAAGGAGAAAAGGGTCCATTATCAGATATTAATTCAATGGCTGAAGAATTATTAATATCTTTTATTGAATGGTGTTTGAAGTGGAGTACTTCCCCAACAAAATATCGAGACCTCCGTGCTTTGATGGAATGATTATGACTGTGCAAGCAATTTTATCAACGTATCGTTCCATTAAACAAGACCATCCATGTTTAAAGTTTGCCACTGCACTTTGTAATCAGGATTCTGTAGAACATACATTCGGAAAAATTAGAGGACGCGGAGGATTCAACCCTAATCCAACTGCCAGAATGGTACGGTTAACGTTGCGCCACATTTTATCAAGTGGATATATTTATGGAAGTCAAAGGGGAAATGTAACTTGTCAAGAAACGTCTTCATTAACGGATGGTACATCGCTAGTTCATGGTGAAATGGAAACTAACAATGTTTCATTACAAGAAGAGTTTATTTTTTCAACTGAAATGGATGAGGATTCTGATAATCTCATTGCGACAGCTTTTGAAGAAATTACTCAATATTCAGAACAGAATTATTTCGATGACAATTTAGAAATAATTAATACCGACAAGGACAATTTAAATTGAACAGAATTATATGAAAGAAATGCAATTGCATATTTCGCAGGATATATTGCTCGCCATGGTTATGAGACTACAAAGTGCGACAGCTGCCGTGAAAAAAATTTGAAAACACCGATGGAAGGATCAAACGAAAATGAAATCTATATTCAGTTACGTGAATATAAATACCAAGACGAAGATGAACCTGAAATAGAATGGTTATCAAGGCCAACAGATTCATTTTTAAATATTATCTCTCTTCAACTTGAATCAATCAACTCGTATTACAAGAAATTTTGGCATTTAAAAGATGTGAAGAAAAAACTCCTCGAGATTTGTATAAAACACGTCCAGCATGCTGATGAAGATTGGTTTAATCAAAACAATGAATGTTCTCAACATAGGATCGAAATGTTAGATTTCATGTTAAGAGTCAAGATATATGCGATCGCAAAAAAAAATAACAATAGAGGAAGAGAGAGAATAAATACAGCATCTGGAAAATCAAAAGAGATAAAGACAAAATGTCAAAAGCTAAAGAACATAAAACATATGTAACATCGTCATATTACATTCGAAAAATTTATGGTCGGTGTTCACAGTCCGTCCCTATTTCAAGATGATCTTAGCAGGAATGTCTTAATAAGATGCTAATTCCATACTTGATTGGTCTACATCTGGCAAGACGTAGAAGTTTGTTGGGTAAATATATATAGTTTATTGTACAATCTTATATCACATTAAATTTAATTGTTTTTACAAAATATTGTAATATTATATTTGCAGGTCAAAATATAAATTATTTAAATTGACTGGTTTCGTGGAATACGAATGTGTGTCTAACAGATTATGGCTACAGAAGAATAGATTTGAAATATACATTTTTCAAACTTCAAACGATGAACTTCAAAGCCTCGCATACTTCCTAGAAAATGTACAGTGGAAACATTTGGAAAGAGTAAGTTTCAATCTTATGATATTATCAATATTATAATGTTAATTTACGATTTAAATATTATATAATATTATTTAATAATTTCATACCACTCTTTATAGGAAATCATATCTCATCAAAAGCACAGTATCAAAAGAACTGCCAACTCTAGAAGATCTTCGTATTACATTAACAATGGAATCACAATGGAAGTTGAAACTATGGAATAACGACCTTCAATATATGGAGAATGTTGGCGAGTTCGACCTTATCCTAGATGATCCACCTATACTGCCACAATTTATAAAACATCTTAGAAATGCGTTAAGGTATTAAATATTTTTATATTATACATATATTAGGATACTTATATTATATTATATGTTAGGTATATTAGCTTTTATATTATATATATTATATTAGGATTAGGATAAATTTATTAAAAATTTAATTGATAAATTAAATACTAGAAGGTAATTTAATACTAGAATTGTTTTTCTTAATTTTTAAAAAATTTAATTTTAAAAAATTTAAAAGAACCCCGCACTAATCATATGGAAAATCTGTCCCGGTCAAATCAATTGGTTTTTACATATGTTGTAGCTTATGACCTACTGAACAAAAGATGTAATGGGCACAAAGCTCAATAATGGACAGTTATCGAGTTATAACCAGTCAAACATGAAAAATTCGGGCTGCCGAATAGTCAAATCTCGGAAGGTATTGATTTTTTTGAAAAATGTTTGAAACAAACATAGTAGGGTTTTACAAAATCTGTTAGTTGGTGACATTATTTGTGAATTTTGAATGACCTTGAAAAGCTCCGTGAACAAAAATCTTTATGTGTCACAGCAGAGATAAGGACCCCACTGTTCGTCATTCCCGTAGTATTTTTTGACTCCAAACCCTCTCTGCTGTGTGTGTATATGTGTGTGTGTATGTGTGGGGTAATAAAATAAATGATCTTATTGTATATTACTCATTATTTGGATCCTGCTGTGGTGGTCTCTGAGCGGCATCTAATATTGTGTTCAATAATGATGAAGAGGGATAACGAACATTGGGCTGGTGTCGTGCATATCCTAAATACCACAATACGCTGGTTACATGTGCACATGTACCCACAGTCCGTGCGCCTGACTTACAGGTGCAGTAATAACCAAAAATCGCCTCCCTCTCATCATCTATATTATCTGCATCTCTTATGTTGTAAGCTATAAATATTTGATGTTTTGTAGCATTACGGAATCGTGAAAACACTCGCACCCTTATGAAACCTTGTTCATCAAACAACGAATCTAATTGAAATTCTTCTTGTGCATCACGCTGCATCTTATCTGGAATATAAGGTCTTGCTAGACGAACCTGAAATGTACCAATAGTCAAATCTCGTAAATATTCTAATGTTAGGCGTGGAAAGTCACGTAACTCTCCTTCATGTAAATGTATCCATTGTGCATTTCTATAGCACATCCTTTCTACTTCAACTCGCGCTTGAACAATATTAACCTCTCTAGATTTATCAAGAAGTTCTCTTGCTAATCCTGCATTAGCTTCTTCCATTAAAACTAAAGGATGATATCTATTAATTATAGCACCTGCAATGTTATAAAACTCGCCCAAGTGATGAAGATGAGGCATTATAATTGTATGATCAAAAAACTTGAACATAGACTTGATATGTCCATTTCTAGTTTCAATTATCCACCTTGTTTTTGTCACCAATCGAGACTCATTAGCTTCTTCAGTGAATAATTGTTTCTGTTGAGGTCCAAGAAAAGCTGGCATTTTATACTCAATGCCTAATTCACGAAGTAATGGCTGAGCATCTCGATATCCACGATCTAATATAAAAATGTCACCATCATGAAACCATCCTCTCATATTGTCCGCATCACGTTGAAATTCATTATTTAATATTCGAGCATCATTGTTACGAGAATCAGAAAAGTAAGGACCCTGAATAGCCAGTATATACCCATCTGGAGCAACTATAAGAGAAGGTTTTATCAGATGTCGACCTTTTTGCATTGAGTATGTTTGTCGTAAAACACGAAAGTTGCTACTTTTATGAGTATAAGAATAAGTCCCGTCAATATAAGCAATTACTTTCGGAAAAGCTAGCTCAGAATTATATAATTCGTTTGCAAAAGGTGTTACATGTCTCATTATATACTCTTCTCGAGTTATAGCTTGAAAACCAATATTATCAGGGACAAATCTGTTTACTAAAGACTGCCGAACTTTGAAAATCGCTAAAGTCACTGCTTGTCTAGAGGAATACTGAAACAGTACTTTAAGAAATTCGTCAGACAGTCCTTGTCGCAGCTTGCATAAAAAAATTAAAAGATCTTTTTTAGTAACGTTTCTGATACCACGTTCTTGGAATATAGGATCGCAATATGTATAGAATTCTTGAAACTGTTGTTTTGTAATGGGTGCTATACATTTAAATTCATCCTCTGTAAAACTATTTTCGTTTTCATAACGATTATTATTATTTGCTATATTACGAAGAACTTCTAAGAAAACTTGCAGTTGCTGACCTTTTATTACATATGGTCTATAAATAAATCGCAAACCTGGCAGCAGTAACTGTAAAATAAATCCGCGATCATCCAAATGTTGGTCACAACAATAAACGTGTTCAGGAATATAAATATTTTTCAGAACAAAGACATTTACCCTGGATTCTAAAGACAGTGGTCTAATATTTACAATAGCATTGCAAAATAAACAAGAATTATTTCGGGTTTGGGTAATAACGTTGAGTCGTAGGCAAGTCGGATCAAGTTCTATCTGTTCTATTTCATGTACAATAGATACATTGCAATTAAAACATAATCAGCTTTCATTGTCTATATCAATGGGCTCCTTACCCAGCCCAGTTCGCCTAAAAACAGCGATTTGTTTTTTAATTGCATCATTATCGCCATTGATTCGTACCATTTGTCGAGCTTGAAAAGCACGATCGCAAACATAACAATGGATTCCATGTCTGTAAGCCATGATAATACTTTATTATCGAATTGCGTAGCAATATCAGATTGATTAGATATTAAAAACTTTTCTGGTGAAATAATTCCTGAGACCAAAATAAACAGAATACACTGATATCAATAATATCAATATCGGACGTAGTAATGCCAGAAAGTAATAGCATTCGGCAGCAATAACGCTAGAATAGATACGCTTAGTGATGACAATGCCTGCGCTAGCAATATCAACCAATATGATTTCTCACAGATTGCAGATAGAGTATACAGTATACCGCCCGCAGTGTAGCAGTGGGGATGAGTCGCCTGACGGCTCTAGCTGTACGAATCGAGCGCTCTACACATAACTCTATGCTCATAACCAGAGATGGTAAATCGTGTATATTAGTTCTCAAGAAGTTTTAGTAGAAAAAAGGTTCATCAAAAATATTTTGAAAACGTCTCGAATTTAGCTACACGAATATAATAAAAAATAGGCATTTTTGTGGAAGATTTTTGTTCACGGAGCTTTTCAAGGTCATTCAAAATTCACAAATAATGTCACCAACTAACAGATTTTGTAAAACCCTACTATGTTTGTTTCAAACATTTTTCAAAAAAATCAATACCTTCCGAGATTTGACTATTCGGCAGCCCGAATTTTTCATGTTTGACTGGTTATAACTCGATAACTGTCCATTATTGAGCTTTGTGCCCATTACATCTTTTGTTCAGTAGGTCATAAGCTACAACATATGTAAAAACCAATTGATTTGACCGGGACAGATTTTCCATATGATTAGTGCGGGGTTCTTTAGAAATTTATTGAATTTATTATTTAATTTTTTAAACTTATTAATAAATTCAATTTTATTTAAAGAGAAATAAAATTTATAGTATAAATTTATATAAAGTTAATATAAAGTTAATAGTATAAAATATAAAGATATAAATTAATAATTAAATTTTATGTAGTAATAAGTTAGTAATAAATTTAAATTTAAACTAGTTAAATAGTAAATTAAAATTAATTGTTATTGAATTCGACCCTATTCTAGATTCACTGTTGCAATTTATTAAATATCTCAGAAATGCGTTAAGGTATTAGATATTTTTATATTATATATTTATATTATATATTAGGTATTATTTTTTATTAGTTATTATATTATATATTAGTTTTTATATTATGGGTATTAGGATATTAGAATTAAGATAAATTTATTAATAAATTTAATTTTATTTAAAGAAATATAGTTAGTAATTTTGGCTATGAATCTGCTGTGTATTAGATGTATAATAAGTACGGAACTTAGATTCGGACTAAGACTTACAATTAGAATTAGAATTAGATATAGAGAGGAGCTCGGGCCCTGACGTTTGAGTTTCCTTTTCTTTTATGGGTTTATTTAGGCGTTAAGTTGTACATTTTTATAACTTCTAATTTGTACGTTTTAATTAATAATATACGTATATGCTTATTTTGCACGATAAATATTTCAAATCATGTTTTTTTCTGCATAATTATATTGCATAATTATTATATTTATTAGTATATATTAATATTGATATTTTAATTTATAGATATATGTATATAATTATTTTAGTAATATTAATTTTTATATATAAATTTATATTGGTAGTTTTAATAGTAGTAGAATTAATAATTTTAAA